>CM067217.1:147164678-147602284 GCA_034190945.1 Octodonta nipae | reverse complement strand
CCCAGTGTTGGACCGCAGTTGCGAATGAATCAAATGCAGAAAAAACAATTCGAACATTCATAATTTTTGACGTGGAGTGTTTCCTTTGATGAAGTAATAAAGGATTTTTTTCAGAATAGGTTCTGTTACAGAACTCACATTGAAATAAAACTTCTGTCAACGTTTTCTCCACATATTTACTTCCTTAGATGTCATCGTTTCTTTAACTTTATCTATAATTACAAAGTTATCGGCATTATTTCCTATTTCCTGAAACACTTTACGTTCGTTATTTTGACAATAACTAAGTTCAGTTTCTTCTTCTGTACACGTCATAATGTGGTGATTAGCAATTGGTAATGATGAAAATACTTCCTGGCATTTTTTGCATTTCCACACGGTCACATCACTTCTGTAAAATTTAGAAATATCTCCTGCCTTTTTACAATGATTTTCTTTGTGAATTCTGAGCCTATTTGCACTAACGAACTTTTTATTGCAATTTTCACAAATATTTTCTTGAGTTTTTTCATGACTAGATTCGTGCCGTTCCAGGTTCGACCGGCTAACAAATTGTCTATCACATATTTGACAAATATATTTAACACGAACATTTGTATCTGCGTCTGTAACGTCGATTTCAGGTTTCAAGACCACTTTTTCAGCATTAAATTCACACTGATGTCTTTGATACTGATACTTAGTTGGAAAGTTTGTTTCGCAATTTTGGCATCTAATCATTGTTGGAATGTTTAAAGCTGGTTTGGGAGCAGCAATAAAATCAGTTTCTCTCAGTCTAATACAGTGCGGTTTAATATCTAGAACTTCAAAACGTCGCCAGTTTAAACAAAGGCTGTCCGTCCGGGTGTGTTCAGATTCATGTCTCTAGATGAAAAATAAGTCCTCGAAATTACCTCTTTCGTATTTGGATCCAACTCATGTCTTATGGACGAAATCACTGAGCCGTTATCTAGTATTTTGTACACGTTCACAACTAAAAAATCGAGACTGTTCATTTATATATTAACTTACTTTGATCAATTAACTATTAACGTTCGTATCAAAATAGCGTTGCTTCGTCAAGAGTTGAGTGATTTGAAGGAAAATATTAGATGTATGTCACAAACAAAGTTTTTAGTTACTAATGAATTTCAATATTCAATTATTATAAATCAACCAATAAAAGAATCCATATCAATTTGTCAAATTTGTACAACATTGTGATTGGTTATTTTAAGAGATTTCTCATTTAATAATATCCGCAACTATTTATGGTGTGTTATGAAAGAAGAACCTCTTCCCGGACATAGGATAACACCCAATAACTTTCACATATTTTGTCAATACTATTGCGTTAATTGTTAAACGAAATATTTAATTTTATACATGGGTTTACGCAAACATTTAATCCACGATTCCCTAATACAATATTTTAGCCCTAGGTATTTTAACTTATTTCAATTAGTATGTATGATATCAAATTGTGAGAAAATATCTTATAAAACAATTAACTTGAATATACATTTTATCAATAATTGTATAATTTTCAAATTTAAGTTTTCGGTTTGAGTGGTTCTACCAACGCAACGAAATGTAAATCCCTTTTATATTACTAAAGAAGGAGAAGAATTTGACGCTTGTGCAGATTTACAACCTTGACATTTTTGACAGAGTAAATATTATCAAATTGTGGAGAATGATTAGTATGATTCCATTATATTAATTAAGTACAATATTACTGTAGGAATTGTCATAGCTTACAATTAAGGAACTGAACCACTTTTATCATGGATAAAATAGTTATATTTGGTTCAACGGTATGACTGGTGTTTGTGCGGTGGAAGCTGCAGTTAAAAAAGGTAAGTAATAAAAAAATTGCATAATAGTGTTATTTGACTATGTAAATGACTTGTTAAATGAAATTATAAGGCATGGCTCCTTAAATCTCTAAAGTGTATTAGTAACCAACTAACTAAACAAATATTGTTAAATTATTTATAAATTGTGTATGTAATGTATTACATTCTAAATTTCACTAACCGGATACATCCAATAAAAAACGATTACAAATCTACAACTAATTTGTGATTTGTACTTATTCGAAATAATACACGGTTCCAAAGAATTGTGTATAAGGCATATTTAAAGTATTTTATTTAACTTTTAATGTGGAAAAACAATAATAGATTTTCAGTTAACTATTTTAATTATTGAATTATAATACCTATTCACTTTTGTCCACTTTTATTTTGAGATGGACAAATTTATATAAAAGTTGTTGATAGTCCTATCATGAACAGTGTCATCTAAAGTAATTTCTGAGAAATCTGCAACAGAATGCTTTATGCTGTCTTTTCTATATGATTATATTTCTGTGTTTACTGATATGTGATTTCTGTTGTTCATTTTTATGTATCAATAATTTAGAAAATCTCAATAAATGTAAACATTAGGTAGTCAAAAATGTGAATCACATATCACCTATGTTTACTTTGCAAATATTTTAATTCCTTTTTACAAACTATAAACATAGCCTCCTTATAAATTGTCTCCATAAATACCTTTACAATTTTCAAATTTAAAAATCAAAATTTAGGTCTCTTGGGACACCAGTGTAAAACAATTAAAATAAAGAACTTGTTTTCAAATTTTTGACATTGTTTAGTTATGTAGGAGGAACATTAGCTGTAATATTTTATGTGTTTACTCTTAGCACTAAGCTGAGAATAAATTATCTAAGTGTTAATTTCAGTGTTATAACATTTAAAAAATAGAAATTATGTTTTTCACTCATTTCTGTGGAGCAATTATTTTTTTATAGCTACATTAGTAGTTTGAAATTGGTATGCTGGATGCCTGATGTAAAGTTATGTTAATTAACACACAGTGGAAAATACTTAATATTTACAGTTTCAGTTTCATTAACAGCACATTTATTGGTACATAGGCTATTTATTATATATCAAATTAAAACCTAATATCTCTACATTAGTACATTAAAAGTATGTGTCTTTTAATCATTTGTATTTGCCTCTATATAATATAATCACAGATATATGTCGATTCCTATTCTAACATCACTTCTTTTAATTTTGCACTTTTAAGAATGCTCTACTACCTATACTAGTTAATGATGTGTCGATATGATCAGTTGGATGGAATGTTTTATGAATTTGGATGTGGTTACGCTGCTGAAGAAACTTTTGCACAACAAATATAAGTGAATATGTGTACTCTCATCATAACCAGTTTGTGAAAGGCGGTCTATCTGACCATGTACTTCTGGAAGTATTTAAAGGAATTTATAATTCAAACTAATTCTGAGGATTTTTAAAAATGTATATGCACATTGAGTAAGCTGCTATAAACTCTATTCAACTTGCACTAGATCTTGTTTTCCTTATATCTGGGACAAGAGGTTCAGTTTAAACAAATATGTTTATATATATTCGCAAGCAACATTGCAATTTATTGTAATTATCAGTTTGTAACCAGGGCACAATTGCTAAATTATTTCTATTATGAATCTATCATCAATAATCTATTGTTTATAAGACCGACTTGTTGAATGTCCTTGAGAACAGTGTTTATATCTTTCTCAAAGGCATTTAACAATATCAACTTTAAATTGTTATTGGCTAAACTGGATACCAAAGATTTAATTCTTCTCTTACCACTTGATTAGATAGTTTTCTCCCAGGTAGAGTACAAATGGTTGAATTAATAACTATATTTCCTCTCCAATGAATTGTTTTACTCTGTGTCTCCTAAGGTTCTCATTGTGGCCCTTTATTGTTTAAACTGATCAATAATGGCATTATGAATGTGTGCTGGTAAACAGTAATTGTAAGTTAAAATGTATTCAGAAGGTTTCACATTCTATATTCAGTTGATAATATAATACTTTATTATGTTGAAGTTACAAAGGACCTTGGGAGAAGGTTTGGTAAGTGCTTAAGGTTTTCTGGGGATATATGAAAGATTTGTCTTAAGAATTTTATATGGTAGGAGGGTTTCATTTGCAGATCCATTTAAATTCAGTTAATAGAGTTCCAACAGAAATATTTTGATTTTAACTGTAAGATTAATATGCTTGGTAGACTGAGTCTTTAAACTCCATAAAAAATGTTTTTGAGGTAAAATCTATGTATCTCTAATATCTCTATGAATTTATTCTGCTGCAGCTTTTGCAAATTAATTCTGTTTGTTACTGTTTGTATCCTTTTAGTTATAATCAACAGTTGGAACTTGAATTTTTGTATATAAACTTTTTGTTATTTATAATTGTGTAGATTCTAAGTTGGAACTTTGATTATCTATAATATGGCAAATCGTTTGTTGCTCCTGCTTACATATTTGTCACTTGTTGAATTGTGTACTATATAAAATTTGTTGTCCAGTAAATTTACTAAAAATAATTTTCAGGTTTGAATGTACGAGCATTTGTAAGAGATCCCAACAAACTTCCAGACCATTTAAGAAATAGTGTTGAAGTTGTAAAAGGAGATGTTCTTGAATACAAGGATGTTTTAAACGCCATTAGAGATGTTTCTGCAGTGGTAGTTGTCTTGGGTACAAGGAATGATTTAAGTCCAACAACAATGATGAGTGATGGCATGAAAAATATAATTAAAGCAATGAAAGAATGTAATGTTGAAATTGTTTCTGTTTGTTTGTCTGCATTTTTATTCCTTGAGATAGAAAAGGTTCCCCCAATGTTTCATGAAGTAAATGCAGATCACAAACGAATGTATGAGGCCCTACAGTCATCTGGATTGAAATACATTGCTTGTTTCCCCCACATATTGCTGGTATGTATAGTAAACACCTAAATAAATTGCAAACTTAGTACTTGTTTATAATTTTAGATCAACCAGCTACTGATTACCAAATTGAAATTGGTGCCTCCCCTGGTGGGAGAGTCATTTCCAAATATGATTTAGGCAGATTTCTTATTGACTGTTTAGCTCAACCTGAATGTTATGGAAAAGTTTGTGGTATTTGTACAAAGCGTTAACAAATAGCTTTCATGTATAATTTTTTACCATTAACTTTTAATAACTCCCCATTAGTAGTTTTTTGACAAGTAGTATCACATAGCCCAACACAGACATATTATTACTTTATGTTAGAGCAATATGTTTTTACACAGAATTAAAACATATTTCTTATATATAATTTTCCAATGTGGAAATGAAATAGTGACTGTCACTGTGAAAAACGACTACTTTGGTTTCTATCACTGACCTGAATACATACCTAAAAACTTTATTATAGTTTTGATATTGTTTGTGTCATTATCAATGAAAAGAAGATTAGCAATTAAATCTTTGTGGAAATTATAGTCACATTTTATATGAATCTGTTCAAGTCTGATTGAAAACCAAGTTTTATAATCATATTGACGTTCACTATCAAATTGTTTATTTTAGATATCCTATAGATAAATTTAGGATAAATAATGGATTCAATGAATATTAAACTTCAATTACTGGGGAAACTTTGATGTATAACAGAGAAACACAGTGTTTTTTAACCTAACACTAGAACTAATTTTTCACACTCAACAATATTTCAGGAACTACAACATTAACTACCGAACTTAACTATTAATATTAACTTTAGACAGAATGGTTTTTAAACTCCCATTTCAAATTTTGGATAAGGTATTAAAATTGGGACAAATGATCTAAATGATGTAACAATGAAATATAGTCTTACATCACATTAAATTCTACTAACTAAACTAAAATAACATCAACGAAATAAAAATTCAACACTAGAACTGGGACAAACAAGTTATAATTATGCTACCAGAATTGGCCGTGGACGAAATCCACATTTTCTAAATATTGCTGTCAAATACTGCAAGCATATCAACGTTGTTGTTTTTTGACTTCGTATTTGAGCAGTAGGAATAATGATATTGCGTAGTTTGCTTATTTAATAATTTTCTGGTATTCTCATCTTTAATGTTCTTAGAGTGAATATATTTTGTTTTTTTCTGTCTCAAGTGACGTGTTATTACCCAACAAACCATAATAAGACTCTAGAAGATGCCACAAGCAAACTTCAGAAAACAATCAAAACTATTTTGTTGACAACTCCCGCTTACTTTGTAAATATGAACAATTTCATTGCTAGTGTTTTGAGATTTTAAATACTTGAAAACTCTATATGGTATGTCGTTTCTAAGGGGCTCACATCTTTAATGTCGCTACCATCAAAGACTGAAGTCTCGAAACATTATTTATGAACTTCAATCATATATTGATGTCATCAGATATTTAATTAATTAAAAAGATCAGTTAACTTTTTAATTTCTTACCCAGCATCACAAGGTAACAGTATTTCATTTTGCACTACACCTGACTTGAAACATTCTAGGGACTTTTTTCCCTAAGTTCCAGATGTGTCTATTGATTAGTCGATTGATAGTCTTTTCTTTGTAAAAATACATGATAAATAATAGAAACACCAACATTTGATACAGTTATAGTTTAGTGTTAGAGTACAAAACAATGTGTTATTTATCTACCTATCCAACTTTTATTTATTTTATTATTCTAAATGGTATTTCAATATCTGACTGTAACTGCATTTACCAAATAGAATTGAAAAAATAGTACATCATTTGAAATTTATTAGAATCAAGTAAAACTAATTTCTTTGTTTTCTACTTAAACAACTTGAACTAGAATTTTTAGTTCTGATTTACAGTGTTGACATTGACCAATTTTCCACTGCAAATTATACTTTTTCTCTACCCATAAGCACACCTCATCAAAGCTTCATTATTCTTATTGGCAACAAACACTCATTCTCTTTTTGCATATCATTATTCACTTCATATTAGACTGTAATTCTTCTGCTGTTACATAAAGCATATTTTTTGGATACGAAGTTTTCCAGTAATTTCCATCTTAAATAAATACAGCTGTCCATGTTTATGTCTGAAAGTATAACATTTTTAAACCATCTAATTTTCTATTGTATAAATTGTAATAACGTACTTTTTGTAATTGAAAAAAATGTACAAACTTTTTTTTATCTATTGCAAGACTTCTTTTACATGAGCCCTTAAAAACTGAATAATACACTTTGTCTAAGTATCTGCAATTCACATTGTCATAGTAATTACATATCTATTATTTATACAATTACTAAATAGTAAATCTCAAATCAGTAATTGTAATTTTGTAAATTTATAGCATAGTAGCGAGTAGAATCGTTTGTCCTTGGTAGTGCTTATGGAAGGACCAGAACATTACTTATGTTTTATACTAATCATCACCAATATCCAAAGAAACATTATACACAATTTAAATCAACACACATTTATCGACTATAGAAATTATTTTTGTTTAGATCTATAGTTTTACTTTTAAGATCAGGAAAATGTTGGTCAAATGTATTTCTATCCATTTGTCTGGAACTTTAACATATTTGCAGAGGCGGATCATGGATTGTCATTGGAGGCTTGACCATAAAAGGGTAGGTTTTAACAAAATCTAGCCCCCGCGGATCCGCCAATGCATATTTGTATGTGAAATTTTCAGTGGGATGTATATTTAATATTTATAAGAAATATTAGCAGCAAGATAATTTTTATGGCTAAAAACCATTAACAAGTTTTCATATAAGAATTTATAACAAAATCACACGACTGTATAACAGTTACTAGATTTTACAATTTATGGTGCTGTGCAATAACTTTTTTATTTTAATCAATTGTTTTGTATTTTTCAGTAATATTTTGGTAATCAAAATGTATTTATCTAATTTAGTGGTAATTTCCGCAAAAGCAAAAGATCATTTCAAAAATAATTAAAAAAAAAAACAAGAAATTACAACCACTATTTTGCCATTTGCTTTGGTTTGCATTTTAGTAAAAACAAACGTTTGTGATTTGAACAATTAAATCTTTCATATTTATTGATTATTACTATTTATAAAGTAAATATATATTTTGTTGTACATATAGAGTATGAGTACCTATTATGCATGCATATTTCGGATACATATTAGTTCAAAAAAGAAAACGAAGCCAGTAAACCAAGAGCATGCTAAAATTGAGATGGGACCTCTATGCAACATATATGTCAAATTCCAAAATGATAGCTTAGATCACTTTTGGCTAGTATTTATGTTTTGGAATGGAATTGATTAAATAGCTCTCAGGGAAAAGTTTGAATATAATATGAAATATCAATTTTGTTGTGGTTTTGACCATAATAACAAAAACAGAAGATAATAAAACACTGGCAAACTTACAATATTTGTTTCTGTAATTTATTGACAGGCATTTCAATAAGAAACTTTTTTTACTAACACATTGTGTTCAATCTACTTTATCATTGTATGAAATTAAAAGAATTTTAAATAAGAACTAACACATATCACATTAAACTAAACATTACCTGTTATTAGGCAGTGTAATACATATTCTTTTTATAGCTTCTTTTTTGTAAGACATACTTTTTAAGATTTTAGAAATCTTTGTTTTTCGACCCTCATATCTCAATTTTCCTGTTTGTCAAACATATTAATTAAATTTATTGTAATTAATGATTGCAGAATATTTTTTAATTTGAAAGAGAGTTGTTACATTAATAGATATGTGTTATTATTGATACCGCATTTAGTTCCTTTATTTAATTAAATTTTATGTGCATTTCTTATATTTTATGATGGACTAGTGGTTGTCAATCTTTAAGTACTATATTGGTTCACTGATTCTTTTCAAGGTAGCGACCAATCATTTGCACCTAGTGTTATATTTCCTTCAGTCAATAATTTAGAACAACAAAACTGGTTAAGGATGTTATAAATTCCTAAGTACTTGATAAATGGTTAAGTGTTAAAAAAAATAGTTATTCAAACTTGTTTTTTAATAATTCCCAGTTTTTAGTGTTCAGGCAACAAATAAGCTATTTCGTGAAAAGTCAGTTTGGGCTAAATCGGACTATACCTTTAAAGTGTTTTATAGATGTGCTATTCTATGTTGTGATTGAAACAGAGTTGACTCAATATAATGTTTAAAAATCTACAAACTAGTGTTATTTACGCATACAATTTTCATGATAGCCAAAGAATGCTTAAACAATGTGAAGAAATCTGGAGTCTTCCATGTTATCAAAGGTTTCAGAAGCGAGTTTCAACTGCGCGAATGAATACACAGAAAAAATACTATGCTTATCTTCAATTGCATTTTAAAAACGGTCAATATATATTAATATAAATAAGAAATGATGTTGCCATTCACAGGTTATCTAGTAAGTAGGACTATCCAGTCCAGTGGGGGATCCTTCTAAGCATATATTCAGGGAAGCTTCATCTTGAAATAGTAATGGTAACTCTTCAGATTTTAGAGTGCTGACACCTCAACACCCCACGGCTTACTGTGTCAACACAATGTTATGGTACAATGTGTCATAATACATTGGAATAGTTGACAGTTGACGATTACTACAACCCAGTCTAATTACTCTTATTTGTTTTTCCAGGTATAGTATAGATTAACAAAATGTAAACGTTCGCTTTCAGTATTTTAAAATTCCCACCTTGTCACAATACACATTATAATAAAAGTATATAGGTATGTCTCTCTCCGGAAGATGACGTCACCTGGGAAGTAATATTTCAAATCACTTTATGATAATAGAGGAAATTGATTTACATATTATTTAAAGACATTTATCAACTTCAGTGCTGAGTTAATATTTACTATTATTAATTTAATAATGGCTAACTAGTAGTTTAGAAGAAAAATATTCATTATTATAGCACAATAAAATCTTATCAAGCTCTAGCACATTTTGTAGCTGTACTTATCTTTTAAATCATTAAACCTTTTTTCAGTTACAAATTTGTTAAAAGAATGCCTTTCTGAAATGAAATACCACCTTTATACTTCCCAACTCTCATTCTGAAAACAATATTTCTGGTTTGATTTGAAACATTTCAAAATATTTCTTGAAATATTTCAGCAATATTGCTATGTCCGCGACAAAACCCATTTGAAATAATTCATGATATATTTCAAAAGACCTTTTGTTGTGGATATAAAAATAGTTTAAATATATTTTAGTGAACTATTAGAAAATATTTATATAATATTTCATGTTTGGTTTGAAGTATTATAAAATATTTCAGAAAACTTCGTATTTTCGCTACAAAAACCTTAAGAAAAATATTTCATGAAATATATTGTAATATTTCATGATATATTTTAAAAGATTTGTTTGTTGTGAGCATACGAATATTTCAGAAATATTAGTCAAATATTTTAAAATAGTGCTAAAATATTTGATGTCTAATAAAGTATCTTTTGAAAAATTTTCCCAAAATATTACAATATTCACAACTAAAACTCTCCTGAAATATTTCATGAAATATTGGTGCAATATTTCACGAAATGTTCCTCTAAGATTTTGTGAAATATTTCTTCAGATATTTCATGCTGTGTGGGCATTTATATTCTGAATTACGAAAAATCTAGTTTTATTTTAGACTCCATACCGTAAATACAGGCACATCATTTACGCATACTCTATTTACGGGTTGTCTTAAGTCTAACGTTCAGTGAATATATATTAGGTGGTTTCCGGGAATTCATCTGCTTAGTTGATAACTGATCCCTGCCGGGATCCACAGATCATACAATAGAGACCGGGATCGATGGTAAAATGACGACGTTCCGGCAGAGTCACATCTGCCCTCTTCAGGTCGGTTCTCATAATTCTCGTAGCCTTCTGCTTTCGCTTCTACTTACTAGTTATAGTATTCGAGTAAGTAGAAGCGAAAGCAGACTTGGTTTTTTAAAATTCCGTCGTTGAAATAAAGTATCAGGAGTGCAGGTTTCTGTTGACAACTCTATTTAACAATTTCAAAGTCGGGGTCATAAAGTGCACTAAATTAAAAAACAATAGACTGATAAGAAACTCCTAAACTGCTCTTAACTTTGGATATACCTAGAACCATCTAAAATAAGTTTGACACAAAATGGCGAGTTTTAAATGCTTTGTGGATATCTCACTCCGGAGGTTTCTATCTTCTTCTTATGTTCAAAAGTTTCTATTGTAGGGTCATTTGTATGATATGTGATTGAAGTGTTCTTTGAGTTTAAGTAAGGTTATTTGTTTTTTGTTTAAATTACTAAATATAAACTTAACTGTACAAAAACAAAATGTAGAATGTAGGTATTCATGTTTATGACAGACGACATTGTGCAATAAGTTTTTTGAAAGTACCACTAACAGAGTAAATGCAGAGTAATTATATGTTTACTTACATAACTTTATTTAAACAATAATAGTAGTATAATAGCAACTCTACTAGTTAAAGACTGAGTGCATATAATGAGAGAGGTACCAAGCCCGGAAGCCACGACCATTTTTCGCTCATTTTCCACCAATAAGAATCAACTTTAAAAACACGATGCCTTGTGTGTTATGCAACCTTTCAGACGGGTGCAGATTATTTTACGTTGCTACATTGTGTGAAATGTTATGCATTCGGGTCAACGAAAAATAACATTCAAGAGATCAGCTATTGATATTAAAATTCATTACATTCAAAGTAGGAAATAATCAAATTCCTGTACCTACTAATATCTAAAAAATAATAGTTTTATTTAAAATTTTCTGTAACCTAATTGGGGTACATGGTTCAATATTTTAAATTCCCCCACTATCGTAAGTACGAGACAGCAACTCTCAATAGTATATAATTTGCACAGTGTCAACTAAAATGAGGTTGATGCTGCAATTGACCTATTTTCTTCTTATAATTACTGAATACTGTTGAGAGCATTTTATAATTCAGGTGCTTTGTATTTTTACGTTTAGTAAACCGGAAATCAGTGCAAAAAAATAGGGAAACCAATCGACATTTAGCCTATACCTTGGCAACACTCTTCTGATAGGCTCTCTGGTTAAGCAACGAATTAAAAAAATCATTGAGAGAGACCCATAATTCAAAGATTCCAAATGTTTAAGAGTAAATGAAACCAAGTTCTCAATGGCAATTATAAAACAATGAAAAATTAAAAAAATAAGATTACATACATTTTAATTACAAATGAAACATTTAAAAGCTTTGAAATTTACAGATTTGTCCTCAAACGTGTTGCCAATAAATCTATAGCTAAATCCAATGTTAAGTAATGGTTTGATTACACTTCAAGCTGTTATTGAATAGTTGTTTGCTCTTTTTCAAAGGTTTATAAAATAAAAATGCTTTCTTCTAATATCTGAGGTTGTTGTGTGATTGATACTGAGAATCTTTGGTTTGTTAGGTTTTCTTAATTTACAAATATGTGGGATATTATTTCATACTGTAGCTGTAGATACCCTGATCAGTTGGAATATAATGGGCGAATTCTGATTTGTCTATGTCTACATATACTGTTGTCTAATACTCAAGTAATTAAGGCCTTCAAGTTTCACTGAAAAACTTGTTGCACAAACAACTGTAGACTGTGGAAACTAGGAAGTCTTGCAGTGTAAACAGTCAGCTTACTTCTCTCCGAGAATACAATATATTAGGTGAAGTATTGGCAATCTTATGTATTTGGGGATTTCACAATATTGCACTCTGTTAAATATTTAATTAGTTAAATGTGTTTCCGTACTTGTGAGTATTTCTCTATATTTGTCTGACATCAAAGAGAAAACAAGGTGATTCTGTGCAGCAGTCTGGAAAGAAATATTAACTTAGTTTATTTTAGCAACAATACATAAAATTTTACTGTGTGAACAATATATGTAAACTGTGTAATAATGCTTTACGCAAATTTTGTAGTTAGATTCAAGATTCAGTAGGTAGGTAATGCAGGATTTAAAGAAAGCATTACAGTAGCTTTTATTTGTCAATAAATTGTTACAGATTTAACTTTTTTAACACAATTCCATCATAGACGAATATTTTGAATAATTTGGTTTTATTTGTCATATAAATTAGTTAAATAGAGGTAACTGAGGATGCCCTCAAGCATTGTGATAATTTATGTGTTATACTTTATACTATATAGTTTTTGAGAAAATGATTTTCAAAATCACAGTTGTACATATGTGTTCATGGGATAAGGGGCTGTATATTGAATAAACAGGTGATATTAAATTTAAAATAATTACAATAAATAGGTTGGTATCAAATATTATCTGAATCACAATACACATAATAATAAAAGTATATAGGTATGTCTCTCTCTATAAGATGACGTCACCTGGGAAGTAATATTTCAAATCACTTTATGATAATAGAGGAAATTGATTTACATATTATTTAAAGACATTTATCAACTTCAGTGCTGAGTTAATATTTACTATTATTAATTTAATAATGGCTAACTAGTAGTTTAGAAGAAAAATATTCATTATTATAGCACAATAAAATCTTATCAAGCTCTAGCACATTTTGTAGCTGTACTTATCTTTTAAATCTTTTTTCAGTTACAAATTGGTTAAAAGAATGCCTTTCTGAAATTAAATACCACCTTTATACTTCCCAGCTCTCATTCTGAAAACAAATTCAGACATCTTATTCAGTACTTCTTGTAGACTATCCAAATTGAAGCCAAAACCATTTTAGATGGACAATTTCTAACAAATTTAGTTCTGGAATTTAGAAGGTCAAACCAGTCATTAAGTAACCACATACATTCAGCAGTTTTTCGCCCTGCACTATTAACAGGCATAAAACCATATTCTATACAGAATTGGAAAAAAAATGGACAGCTGGTTTTACCATTTGTCTCATTGATCCCTCAATACTCAGATGGTTTTCTGTTAAAATGAAGTTAAGTCAATGCAGATGATAAAATAGTCAATATTAATAACTGAATTACCTACAGGATCAAGGAAATGATTTCAGGCTAATTTAGTTAAATGTGGCACATCAACATAAACTAAATGTGGTATATCAAAATATTTTTACAGAATTATCACATGGATAAGGGAGGAACAATTTTTATTATGCCCTATATCCAATTTGAACCATAAAGCTAAATTTCCTGCCCTCATATCACTAGTTATTGTCACAACTACAAAATGGGCTTGAAATTATTGTTTCAAGTAATTCTTTTGACATTGGTTCATCAAATTTATAAAATATAATAGGTTCTTTCCATTGACACAATAGATCTTGTGCCATGACAGTTTGACATGTTTTATGTGGCTCTAGTACCTTTTGGTGTTTTTGTCCATATCTAATTTAGTAGAAACATAAATTTCATCAAAAGATAGCAGCGTTGTTCTATACATTTTTGACATATCAGATGATTTTATTTCATTAATGAAGTAACATTTCTTAGAATTTCTGAACTAATATTAAATGTAGATATCCAACTGCTTAAAGTTCACAAGGAGGCAATGGATAATTGTTTGCTCTTAAATTCCTTATTGTTTTTTTATTGTTTCCTTTCTTGCTCAATTGACTGAAGGGTTTGTTGGAAAAGTCTTGTTTAATTCATTCACCTAGGTTTCAGAAATATTATTTCCTTCTTCAGGGTCACCAGTTACTGGATGCTACATTTTTGACTGAATAACTATCACATTCTACTTCTAAAGTACTTACAATAATCAAGGTTATTATTAATTTCTTGTACTTAATATGTAAATCACTAATAAATATTGAACAAACAATTCCACAGTGAAAAACCATTAAAATGTGCCAGAAGACCAAGCACCATTCAAATTCAAATTTTGATTTGAATCAATCTGTATTTTTCAGATTTCTTGATGTAACTGGGAGGCATAATGTTGGAACTGCATCTGATTTTAAATTCCTAGAGCTTTTTGGGTTATACCGTAATAATATGTATTTTAAAGGGAACTCAAAACAGTTTACAGCAAAATGAATTGAACATACTCGTGCTGGAATATAAAAAGGATTTAATTTTAAAATGTTTCAAAATTTTATTTTTAACTTACCATTTTTTAAATTAATTCTATCATCTCTACAACAAGCATTTATCCACTGATTAGCCATATCTTCATTTTTTGGGAAACGAAAATACTTAATATATGTCCCTTTAGTATTTACATTATTGTTCTTGCACGTAGCCACAGCACAACCGGCATTTTGGATTTAATAAAAAGTTTCTCAACTAAACTAACAAGAATTTATCACTAATTGTGTATATAAACTGCAAAATGTATCTAGAACCATTAAAAAAAACGAATGGAAAGTATTTCAGCTCAACACAACTGTAAATCAACAAGGAAATTATCCTCAAAAAAGCACAGAAATCGTCTAAAATTCAAAATAAAATACAAATGAATTGCTTTCTATGGACTACTATGGACTTATGTAGGTTAACGTCACAAAGAGTTAACCTATACAAACATTTCATTCCCAGGTGACGTAATGCGCATACTGGTTACATTTGAGAACACATGTGTTAATCGTGAGCAGAATAAGGAACTGTACAACATCGTAACGGGCGTCGTTTATTATTGTATGATCTGTGGTTTATTATAGATTATAGCCCAGCAGCCGTGGGACTCTGATGAATAGAAAAGTATTGTAGAATCGAAAAGTGACGTCATTTTGTCGTCATAAGGCATACCATCGTATAACGATGATACGAGTTATGAGTGCGAACATTTCTAAAGTGACGTCACTTTTCGATTCTACAAAAGTTTTCTATTGATCAGAGTCCAGGGCCAAGGTCTTTTATGGATAGGGATGAAACGATACCAGATACTACCAAGGTATCGATACTTTTACTCGATACCGTATCGGTCATCAAGTATCGATACTTACTCTGTATCAATTGAATAGTATCGATACTTACTCATATCGAATCAGAGTGACTTTTTAAATGCTTATGCAAATTAGAAGTATTGCCACAAAACCGCACGGTTTTAAACCATTTTTTGCAGCTTGCGATTTTGTCATCGTTTTTAGTAAAATATAGTCACAGTCACACATTAGAACTCGGAGGCCTCATTTTCAATCAGTCAAAAAATTAAAATGCTTTAAACATAAAACAAACACCGAGTACTGTCAGTAATGTTTAGGTTAAGTGTTAACACCCACCGAACGAAAACAATCGTGGGAACGCTAGAAAGATATGGCAATATAGAGGGTAAGAGGCTATTTCACTCACTGGGAACTGCATCCAATGAGCTCATTGGCTTCACCTACCAATCGAGTGAAATAGCCTCTATACTCTGAGTCTCTATTGCCCTCCCTTTCTATCCGTGGCATGACATTTCTTTACTGCAGGCTACCTCCAGAAGGTGTATGCCCTAAGAATTTAAGAATGCAATTTTTTATCAATGTTTAAATGAAATAGTGACATTCGCATGGGTATATGAGTACTTTTGACCAGTGAGTAAAGTATTTTGAGCAGTGAGTATAGTTACTCACTGCTTTTGACCGATACCTAATCGATACTTAATTGCAAAGTATCGATACTAAAAGTACTTGGTATCGGAGAAAAGTATCGAGTATGTACTTGTATTTACCCGTATCGTTTCACCCCTATTTATGGAAATACTTGACAAAATGAATAGTAGGATAAAATCAACATCAACGTGTTCTAATGATAAAACATGAATAATTGACATAAAATTCAACATTTTTTATCGATGCGATTTTGTTTTTTAACAAAAAAAAACTCAAAAACTCGGCAACAATTTAGATTTATAGATACTGTAGCGCGGTAGTTTTTGCAAAATTTCCGTCAGTCCTATGGAAGACATATACTGCTATTGATTTTGTCCCCAAAAGGTCTTTTTCTCTGTAAATGACGTGAACTATTAAGCACAAGATCATACAAAGAGACTTATGACTTATGTTCACACAGATCGATTTCAAAATCTAAAAACAAAAATAAATATACACCTATACCTCGCAACACGGCCGCTCTTTATACGGCATTTGGCTATAACAGCCCTCTACAATTATGGCACGTTTTCGATTTACGGCCTAAAATGTTTCGCTATAACGGCAAAAAAAATTTTTGTTCGAGGCCTATTAAAGGACTAAATAAAAATCCGTCATACAGAGATTCAACAAGAAAACTTGGATGACTAAAGCGAGACATTAACTTAAGCAACAAGGCTTTACTAATTTTGCATAATGCACCAGGACATCCTACTAATTTATCAGAATTTTCTGAAGATATCATGATTGAGTACCTTCCGAAATATAGAACAGCTCTGATCCAACCAATGGATCAGAGTGCATTAGACACTTTTAAGGCATATTATAAGGGAAACCTATGGCAAATCTTCAATTAAAACATTTTGGAAAAACTATAACATCAAGGATGCTGTTAACAGCATCAGTGAATCGTAAGGAATTAAAATTAACAACAATGAACCACGTTTGAAAAATAAAATGGGTCAGAATGTCTAAAAAGTACTGATGCTGAAGTTAATTTTCTGCCTGAAATTAGCCGAAACGTTTTGGATTCAGCACATGATCTCGGGTTTGAATGTTTGAACGAACGTGATATGCCTGATCTACTTGAAGGTGATAGGGAACCCCTTTCATATGAGGAACTCATTCAGTTGCAAGCAGAATCGGCATTTGATGAAGAGACAGAACATGTATCCAAACAGCTAACAGTAAAAAAAATTTCGAAAGCTATTTCGAACAAGTAATAAACATCCTCCTTGAAAATGATCCTGACGTCGAACGTAGCGCTAAAGATTCTCGAGGAATTAATTCAGCCATTAGCTGTTATAAATCACTGAAGAACGAAATAGAAAAGAAGGCAAGACAAACAATGTTGGACAATTTTTTTAAGCCAAGCCCATCCTTACCAGCGAAAAATGATTTTGCATTACCATTTCTTCATCATCTTCAGATTAAAACCATTAAAAAACATATATGTTTACAACACATATTTTAGGTAACATAAAGTTGTTTCATTTTTGTTTATAGCTTAGGTATTGTTGGTTTTTGGTGTCTGTTATGTACGTATTTTTGATTTAAATGAAATTATAAAATAAAATGCATTTTGAATGATAAACCATGTTACATATTTAAAAAATTTGCAACCGATTCCATTGAATTTGCAAGAATTTGTATTAGAATAATTGATCCCTTTATCCGGCTTTTCGCTTTGCGCCCAAGTTTTATGGAACGTATCTAGGCCGTATGGGTGTATATATAGATATACTTTCATGTAAAGAAACGACCACTTGATGTCTAGTTTATTAAATATTTAAAATAATACACATATATACTTAATACTAAATGGTTCTAACTCTTAAATTTGTGTCCGCCATTTGTATGGATTCCTGCTAATTTTATTGGCAAGGTAAGTGGCCAGTGGCGGCGCTAAAGCAAATGTGGAGGCCGGTTCATTTGATGATTATTTTTCATTATTTGTAATTGAAAACGGGGTCTGATTGAACCACGTATAGTGCCTAGCGAAGAAGCAGACAATACCTATAAAACTACATGTGATTATTTTGAAGCAGTTAAATTCGTAATTTTCAACTAAAACTGATATTTTAACTGTTAAACAACACAACGTTTTATATCCTGAGTCTGAATATTTACTTTTCACAATATAACAAATAAGTTGCTTTGTTTGTGGAGTAAATCAAAATTAAGTTCAAGTCTAAACTAAAGGGCAAAAACATGTCAGTTAGATTACAATAATACTTATTGGAATATAATACTCAATGGAAAATTGTCTACTAGGTACTATCTACTTTGTTGATTACTACTTAATATTACACTCATACATTTTTATTAAAAGTCGTACTGGGCTCAGTGGAACTCCCTCATCCTGGAAAATGGACTTCCGAAGCGCGTGCTGGGAACTCCAGAGGAGGGCAAGGACAGAAAACAGATTGTAGTCCCCAGAAATAGGAGACCAGAGGTTTTGCGAGATCTACATGATAGTACAACTGGAGGACATCTGGGAGTAACGAAAACCCTGGGGAAGTTGAGAGAACGCTTCTATTGGGTAAACTGCCAAGCAGATGTTTAGAATTGGTGCCGGAAATGTACAGTTTGTGCAGCAAGTAATGGGCCGAAGAAGCGAGCAAAACCCCCATGAGGCAATATAATGTGGGTAGTCCATTTGAAAGAGTAGCCATTGATGTTGCCGGTCCATTTCCTGAATCCGACTCTGGAAATAAATACATTGTGGTGGTGATGGACTATTTTAGTAAATGGGCCGAAGCATATGCCTTACCGAATCAAGAAGCCTTGACCGTTGCTGATGTCCTTGTCAAGGTATGGATCAGTCGTTTTGGTGTTCCCTTGGAGTTGCACTCAGACCAAGGTAGAAATTTTGAATTTACCATTTTCCAAGATGTCTGCAAACATCTGAAGATCAATAAAACACGGACGACAGCATTACACCCGCAGTCCGACGGAACGGTAGAACGGATGAATAGAACCATTAATCGCCATTTGTCAACAGTAGTCTCTGACCACCAAAGAGACCGGGACCACTATCTTCATTTGTTTCTAATGGCATATCGTTCATCTGTGCACGAGTCCACGGGTCAGATCCCGGCAAGCGTTATTGTGGGACGAGAGTTACGACTACCATGCGATTTGAAGTTTGGATGTCCCCCAGGAGAAGAGACTGCAGGTGAAGACTATGTCAGTCAGCTACGGCAAAAGATGAACGACATCCACCAACGAGTCCGGTTAAATATCGAGAATGCTAATGCCCGAATGAAGGAAGCCTATGACATCAGAGCCGAGAGCGGGGAATTCCTAGCTGATGATCTTGTTTGGTTGTATAACCCGCAACTTCATCGTGGATATTCGCCCAAGCTACAAAGATCTTGGGAGGGGCCTTACCAAATTGTAAAGAAGATCAACGATGTTGCCGGCAGTCATGACGGCGAAGTTAACCAAGCCCAACTCCGCAGCATCCAACCACCCCGATGACGAGATGACCTTCGAACAGTTTATGGCACTGTAATCTGATGGGCAGACAGTTCAGCGCGACGTAACAAGAGAGGAACCCTGAGACCTGTTTGGGGTGCCCATAGAATATGCCCTGGCTCATTGCGTAGCTCGAAATCTCCGGATGTCCAGAGGAATAGCTAAGGTGTTTGCCAAGAAGTACGGCCAGTTCCAGAAGCTAAGGGAGCGATCTAGTGGTAGGGAAGGTCCTTCATCTCGAAGATAAACAACCAGTGGCTACCAGAGACATCTTTTATTTGGTAACGAAAACATTCTCGCAGGGCAAGCCAACAGCGATCTTTGGAAGACTCCGGTAGAATTGAGGAATGTGATAATGGAGAAGAACCTGATGAAATGAAATTGGCGGTCCCAAAGATAGCTTGCGCTTTGGATGGACTGAATTGGAGGGTGGTGAGGGTGATGGAAACAATCTTTCGATTCAGTGGTATCGACATCCTTGTATGCTGTCTCAATATTTGCATCCCTGATTCGAGAACCGTTGACTGATACTTCTACCAAAAATCCCGTTATCGAAATGGAGAGTCCTGCAAATATCGTCACACCAGGAAGGATACTGGGATATTCCGGAGCGGAATGGTCTTAAGGAGGGGGCAATGTTACGAGAATTCATCCGATAGCTAGTGCAATCGGCCACCATCCAATTCGTGGAAGGGACATTCTTCCGATACTTCTGGGAATCCGAAATGTTTTGTCTCTCAACAGGCCGACGTTGCCTCTACTGGGAATTCCCTTGAAGCTTCCAGAACACATTAAAGAAGTTTCCCGATGGTTCGTTGACTTGCCAGAATGATTCCGAGAGAAATATATAAACACGGACAACTGGCGATGAGTTCATTCAGTATTCGACCGTCGTATATTTAAGTAGAGATAAATTGTGAATAGTTCGGTGAATATAAATTGTGTTAAAGTAGTGGAAATAAATTAGAGTGAGTTGTACTGTGTTTTTAAATAAATCCAAGAACTGAACCCAAGTGTGAAAATTAAAACATTACAATATATAATAATAACTGATTTATACTTCCATTTATACTCATATTCTTAGAATCGCTACTTCATTAAATAATGCCATATGATATGAAAAATCTAAATTGTTGGTTAGTTGTGCATATTGTGACCTTTGTGATATCAAGTGTTGGTGCCTGTTATAACTATATTTAAATTCATTTCTTACACTTTTGGCACTGGCCTATAATTGTTATTTGGTTCTAATTGTAATTTTGAGATTTGAATTCTGAGGTGGTATCATTTGCTAATTCTGCAATCATTATTATCAGCATCAGGGGGTAAAATAATACTGACTTTTGCACTCATTAGATAGTTCTGAAGAGCAAATATTGGAGATATCACAGCTGTGACGTTTTCTAGCTTCGTTAATAGTCATTAATTCTTTTTCCTATATACAATTTCCACTGTTTGTGCTGTTAACAATCTCTCGTTAAATGCACAGATGCCCTCCGTTTTTAACGGATATGGTTCAAGTAAATATGTTTTCAAAACAAAAGCGTCAACAGCAATTGATACATACTGTAATGTTTTATTTTACACTCTGGATTTGTGGATTTATTTAAACACTACTTCGAACTTACGATAGTGTAGTTCCAGTAATTTTATATTCAACTATATGTATACAATTTATCTTGAACACTTGCTGTTTACTAGACAGCAACCGAATACTGAATGAATCATTTCGATGGCTTGCCTTCTGAGAAGGCTGTAGATGGATTCTCGAACACTCGAGGAATTTCTATAGCGTTAGCCGCCGGCTTCGAGGGCCACACAGAATCTTTTGGGTTCCACGAAATATCGGACTCCAATTCCACGTCACAATACCATATTATTTTCTTTCTTCCTGATGAGACTGATGCACTGGGAAGCCTTATTATATTTTTCATAAACGCTTTAGAAAAGAAGTTGGCCCAAACTCTCGATTTTGATATTCCATTACAATTCACACTGGTGTAAGAAGACTTCACCTGGCAGCTTGTGGGCTGCTGCCCCCTAGACCTCTCTTGCCGATCATTACACTTCCTTGCATGTGAAATGAAACCTATAATTATATATTTTAGAGTACCCAGTATATTAAACGCACTACGACTACGTTAACAAAAAAGTTCTGATTTGTCCGCACTCTAGACCAAAAATCTGCCCATCTGACCCCTCATCTCTAAAAGAACAATCTACCATTTGTGGTGGTATATTACCGGTCATTTTTCACTTGTATTTATGGTATGAGTACCCCATTCTCTTTTGGAGTTTGTTTTTCCTACAGTTTTGGAGATTTTAATTCATGTTCATGTAATTTAGGGGCCTGAACTTTATAGATTAATTTGAAATTGCTAAATAAAGGTTTCAAAGTGTTACCACCCTGTTTTAGTTTATGAAAGAATGTGAACGTAAAGGGAAAGTATGTCATACTAAACAAATAAACACAACAAAACTTTATTAAGAATAACTGTAAAAAGAGCAAAAGAAAATCTTTTGAAAGATGATTATTTAAAAAAACACATTTGTTTATATTAAGTCTATTACTAATAATTCACTTTTCACTTAATATTGTGTTTTTCCCTCAATACAATTTAAAATCATATTTTGATACGCACCTGAAAATGTCATATTTACTTCCTATATCACAAAACGTCAACTTGTATTTTGTAATTGATTTCTGAAATATCTGAAGTCTGGTTAGCCGGTTACACAATATAAAAACAGATAGTTTAACACTGAATTTAATATACAATTATTAAAAATATAACAGAAACAATTGAAACAAAACAAAAAAACACATCAACTGTCAACGGACAAGTGATATTAATTTTATTTAGGCGGGGCCAAATAGGTACGTCATAATGAATTTGATGCTCTGATTTTTTTATTTATAGTTATCGGTCGATTAGAAGGGGATGTCACGTGATAAAGTGGCTGGGTGGTGATTAGTTGGGTGTTGGTGGGCGTGTCTGGTTTGTTTAATCTGGCAATTACAGAGGTCCATGCTGTAGGAAGGCGGGAACTGTCATCGCGTCGGTTTAAACAGAGGGGTCGTTTGTCTATTTCTTTGCGAATTTTGGATGCCCTAAGGGAATTGAGAGATATGATAGTCCTAGTGACCTCGAAATTGATAGTGTTCTATTTGCTAGCAGCAATTTGGCTTTTTAGGTTGACATATTTCCACCACCTACAACTTATTCACTGAGGTTGTGGCAGCTACTAGACAAGTTTTCCATCTAACTACACATAACATATTTTCTTAGAGAAACATCATTATTTGTTTCACCACTGTGTTTTTCATCAATTTCTCTTTATATTGTTTTTTTATTTTGTGTACTTAAATTTCCATTTGTGAATGCCTACATTGTTTATTAAATTGTCATTATTTACAATTTCAGGAATCAAATGAACATAAACAGAAAATTCTGCATATGCCAAATAAGGACTATATTTTATAACTACAGAAATAAAGAATCAAAGTTCCCAACAGCTTCTGACGTTTTGCATTCATATTTACAGCAATGCAATGAACCTCCATGGACTTCATATTTTGTGAAGGTTAGATGTCAACTATTGTAAAATAAAAAATCGATTTTATTCTCAATTGCAGTATAGCAGTATTTATGATGATCACTGGGGGAAATCACATTTTAACTGGAAAGTTGGTGACTCCAACTACCATATTTTAAGAACAGGATGTTTTCCTTACATAAAGTACCACTGTACTAAAAGAAATTTCCAAAATTTAACAGTAGATGACTATTTTTTTCGACTAATAAAAATATTAAATTTGGGTATTTATATTTTGGAAGTTGTATTATAGTGATTTTGCTATTTAATATTTTACAGGGCTACCCTGCTTGGCTTATGGGATTGCGGCCACATTTCTAATACGACATACAGAAATTGTAGACACTCAAAAAGGAAGTGTGAACATTTATTTTTTGTATCCAGAGGACAAGGGATCGTTGTATTAAAAATGTCACTGATTATCATTTTCATATTCATATTCATTATCATTTAATCTATGTATTCAAATATTTTATTAAATATAGGAAAATTATACTTTTAATATCAATATCTCTAACTATTTTCATACAAAAGAACATTAAATCAAAGAAGGTAATTAAATATAATTATATTATTGTTTGTCGTCTACCTCCTTATATAAATAGGCAAAGACAAAACGGTTAGGTACCATTTTCTCCTCTGTTTCTCAACGGATTTTCTTTATTTTTGATTTGGTTAGTAGCTATTGACGACCTTCAGTGCAGAATATATAAAGAATCATTATTTATAACTTTTAAAATAAGTAATTTAGAGATAAAGTATTAATAAAATTCAAGTGAGTGGCGCCTACTATGAACAAGTAGCTTAATCTAATATTAATTTGACAGCAGGCAACAGTAAAAATCCAATTGAGGACAATCGTAGCGAGGTATAAAAAATATTACTAAAATAATCGACTTTTACTTATAAAAATGTAAGATGTAAAAGGTTTCTTTCATTTATTACGTTAATTTTTTACAATAACGATGAAGATAGCAATTACTGAAGTGACCAAATAGAATGTGTTTATATGAAGTTTGCGCATTTACAGAAGAATCCAGATCAAAAGTATTATGTAAGTACACAATTTAGAGTTTCTAAATTTAATTGATACATTTGGTTTCCGAACCTCAAGAGTTAAGTATGTACATTCTTTCAGTCATGAATGTCTCACAAATCTAATAACAATTTGCATATGCATTCATTATCATAAGGTATTAAAATACTCAGGAGATGTGATATGCAAATATACGTTTAATCATTTATCTTTATGACATGTGTAAATAAAACTTGAATAAGTATTACGGTATTAGTAATAAAATAAGACGAATCAATTTGCAGTTTCATTTGATATAAGGTAATCTTATCAATTAATTTTAACATCTTAGAGAAGTCAGTCAGCAATTGTTTAATGTTCTTTTAACGAGATGTGATATGCTGCAAATATATTTTTTCTTTTTTATCTAATAATATAATACCTATAATGTTTATTTATTTACATGCATCTTGTTTATATGTAATTCTCGCAATCGGCACTACGATTTTGTCGAAATTCCCTTTCAGGGTTTTGGCATGCACAAATCGGGATCAATCGTATTACCGAGAAAGAACGGGATTGTGATAATTATGTTTCATTCAATACAGGGTGATGTTGTGACCTACTTGAGAATAAAACTGCTCTAGAAAAATTCATTCAATACAAATTGATGTGTAGGATCTTATAAGAATTTTATCACTACTTGATATTTTTCTAGCATTACATTTTTACAGTTGAACCTTTCAAGATTTTAAAGTAAAAAGTGCTGTGTAGGCGATTTTTGGATGGGTAAAAAGTTATGTGTTCTCATGTTAATTTGAGGCACTCAATGAAGTTGCCTTGAACAGTTAAAGATGCATATATAAATTGACTCAGATATAAGGCGCTGTAGGTTATAATTATACATGGTGATTCCAGAAATGTTAAAAACCAAATGGTTTATTGGGTGGCCCATAAACAGTTGCATACACACAGTGTATTATATATACATATTTTATATATATATTATATAATATATAATATATATATATATATATATATATATTGGGTAGTCCAAACGCAGTTACAGTGGAAATATACAGGGTGTCCCAAAGTCCCGGACGGCATTTTATCTCGCGGGAACGCATTTTAGAGAAAAATGTTTCAAACAAAACTTTTATAGGATTCGTCCCTGGCTATCGAATGGTGACCTTGAATTTGACCTTGACCTTGACCTTCAAGGTCATCAAGGACAAGTCGATTTTTCAAAGGGACAACATATTTCTGACCTCGGAATGGAAATATTTAAAGGACATGTTTGAACGTAAAATTTTCCAATCTTTCCATTTCCGAGGTCAGAAATATGTTGTCCCATTTGAAAAAATCGACTTGACCTTGAAATGAACTTGAAGGTCAAGGTTAAATTCAAGGTCACAATTCGATAGCCAGGGACGAATCCTATAAGTTTTGTTGAAACATTTTTTCTCTAAAATGCGTTCCCGCGAGATAAAATGCCGTTCCGGGACTTTTGGGACACCCTTACTGACCACCAGAGGTCAAGTATTAAAAATGGTCAAGGACATATTTGAACGTAAAATTTTTCGATCTTTCCATTTCCGAGGTCAGAAATATGTTGTCCCATTTGAAAAAATCGACTTGACCTTGAAATGACCTTGAACGTTAAGGTCAAGGTCAAATTCAAGGTCACTCTTCGATAGCCAGGGACGAATCCTATAAGTTTTGTTTAAAACATTTTTCTCTAAAATGCGTTCCCGCCGAGATAAAATGCCGTTCCGGGACTTTTGGGACACCCTTACTGACCACCAGAGGTCAACTTCTAAAAATGGTCAAGGACATATTTGAAAGTTGAATTTTGTTAGGAATTGACACAATTGGCGATCGCTAGTATGTGTTATGTTGTTTGGGTTGTAAACTGATATTAGGAACAAAATAAGGTTTGGAGATTGCTGTGCAGAATTTCAAAAAGCAGTTTATGTTTATAACTATATAAGTTTAATAGGTAACTTGAAGGATCCCATCCTCCACACTAGGTACTTATTAACAATACAGGGCCGGATTTAACTAAATGCCGCCCCTGGGTATAATCGACAAATTATTAATTTTTTTAAAAATTCATTGACTGATTAAAATTTAGGTTCAAGGAAATAAATGACTTTGATTATTAGATAACTTCTACTTGAAGTGCCAATATTATAATTTTCAAATAATGCACTAATTGAATTTCTTGAATTAGCATACATAAAAAATGATTAATTGATTGAATTAATTAATTGTAATGAGTAATCTTGATAAGACTAATACTAAGAATTTTTTTTTCACATTCCAAATTTTGACGCCTTAGAAAATTTGTCGCCCTGGGCACTAGCCCCGACAGCCCTTAGTGCATATCCACCCCTGAAACAATATACGTATACGGATGATTGGTTGATCCGCGCAATTTTTCGAAGTTGCTCTTCGTTGTTAAAAAAAATCTAATGTATGGGGCTCTATACATACCTAAAGAAAACCTAATAGTTTGTATTCAGTCCATTAGCAAGTCCAATATAGCATGTTTTCGTTATTGGAATTAATGGGATTTAATGTATCCCCTAATCGTGTGGATTCAATTATATGAACATAACCTGTGGGAATGTATCTGTTTCTATTGTAGTCCATTTAGACTTATGGAGCTTATGCGTATTTCGTATTACAGTATAAAAATAGTTTTGGTACTTTTTCTACATTCATAATGAATTCTAATTGCAACAGCAATATTAAAAATATAGAATATATTTTTTTCGCTTAGATACTATACTTATGAGTAAATATGTGGATTGATAGCCCCAAAATCACTTTAAATTCCAATACACTTTTTTTATTGGAATATTTGGGATTTTTTCCACAGACCACTTTGTCTACACTATACATATTTCTGTTTAAGAAAAGAAATGAGTAGAGAAAAACCACAGTGAACAAACCCAATAATCAAGGACCTCCTATACAATTATTTCGAAGTTAATATCTTTTTACACCTCTCTCAATAGAAATTAATAAAGTTGTCACATTTTTTACATGCTTGCACATACCTGTATATTAATCTATCGACCCGTGTATTAAACAGTATGTATGTATATGCAGATGGCAGGTAGGGATACCTCATCTAAGGCTGACAGTACACAGGTCTGTCGTCCGCAAGATGCCAGGTATAATTCGGGGATACTTTATAAACCCTTCCACGTACATAAAAAACGTATGGCGAGCATCATTTTTTAACACACACACGTCCGTCGTCCGAAAAGACGATCACCAACGTTGAAAATTATTAGGATTCAATCTACCAGTGAAAAGAGTAAATTTAAGGGGCATCGCAATATACAAATTTTAATGGTTCTTAGGTGTTATATCACTTAAAAACCTCCAGTAACTGAACTATGTGGTAACCTTTCTTTCTTTCGACATTTGCAGATTTATATTTTATTGCTTTTTATTGCACTCTGAATATTTTGACCTTTCAATTATTGAAATTTTCTACTAGGAAACGACCCGAAACTATCGATCCCTTGCATCAAGTCGCGCTTTTGTAGTTACCGACCTTTGGCGCATAGGACTGACGGATCGAAAAACACCTGCATGAATAAAATTAATACCGAAGGCAAGCAGAAAAAGGTACAAATTGGTCGAAATATCTTTCATCCTCGCAAAATGTTTGGGTAGTTGAGGGAATAGAATGAATTGGAGCATACAACCCCGAGTTCCGACCTTGTATTTTTGTTCAATTGGTATTCTCCGTTAAAATTATTTCGATATACTTGGCATGGGAACATGGCTTGTAGCGCGGCTCGTGGAAACTCCTAAGATGATTTGTACCCTTTCTCGAGAAAACAAAGAATTATTTTTCGGGACTCAACTTTATGGTTCTCGGCTACGTAAGTATCTTTAAAATTACTTCTATAATTCTGTATTGACGTGTGCTGAACGTCTTCATTTCATTAAATTGTTAATTTTTTCTTAATACAATGACGGTAAAAGCAGCCCGACGAGCTTTTGATCAGAACCGACATTAGTTGGTTACCACGCGCCGCGCCAATCTACCAGTGGAAACCCAATAAAATTAATTCATCCTTGCTACCCGCATAAATTACAATTTTTTTGTTGTCCTATAAATTGGTAAGCCGGCTTGTTCATCAATAGAAATTTTAGTCGGTATCCGCGAAAAGACAAAGGATATTTGCAGTAATAAACGAAAAACATCTGGGATTTCCCTGCATATCAAGAAAGGGTCCAAAATCATCTTGGGAGGTTGCATGGACCGAGCTATGAGCCGTGTTTACGCAGCGTAATACCTCCTACTTCTATCCTCATAGCCAGATAATAATACGAGTTGTTAAGTATAACCAAAAGTAAAGCTTTTAAACAAAATTCATCGTACCAATTTAATTTCAATTTTAAAACTGACATAATGCATAGTAATCAGTTAAAGAATTATAGTAATGTGTTATCAGTTAACCTTTCGGCTGAACACATTTTTTTTTCGGTTCAAAGTCCTAGGTAATGGTACAACAACCATGCAGTGATAGAAACCATTCCGCTTAACCAACAACCATGCAAGGTATAAATGCCGTAAACCAAAACAAAAAGTTAAGTACCAACCTGCGACTCATAAAAATTCACAATTAGCATCATCCAGATTTAAGTTAAATCATAAGCTACTACATCAGTATCATCATTAACCCAGAACACCTGGACTCAACACTAAATACTCTTCATAAATATATTGTTAAATTTCCAACGTGGGGAAATTTCGGTCAGAAGTGCAGTTTTCCGTGAAAGTATATTAATGTCCACCAATAGTTTTATTTTATTTTTTTATACATAACGAAATGACATTACAGAACAGCCTTCTTAAGTGTACCCTGTATACCAATACCTTTCAAGCTTACATCCTCTATAGATATAATGGTGTAGATAATTTACCCTATTCACTTACAACTTGTGCGAGTATACACAGTATATGAAGATTCTGTAAACTTACACCCTATAGTTACATACCGTTGACTAACACCCTATACACTGCTCTCCCGAGCAACCACTGTCGGCAAATAACTCCAAAATTACTAAAAAGTAGCCAATAACTTCGTTATCGACACGGAAAACCGGGCTTAGCAAATTCATTTGGTAAAACTTTCAACATTATTTTCATTATACTTATAACGTTATAAAATTTTAAAAATTAAATATAGAAGTGATATTTGAAACGTAGGGGTAATCTATATAACAATTTTTCTGTTAGAATCAGCCTACATAACTATACATCCAGTCCCCAAAATATTTCACCTAAACTGCAAGTACTTATGGGCCAAAATGTACAACAATTTTACTTGACTTTTTGAACCACCTGGTATAACTATAATTCTACTTAACCCTATATTTCAACCCACTCTATATATGCAAGTGTATATGGGCACCCTAAGTAACAATTGTTTCAACATGTTTAAAACACCTTTTATAACTGCATTCCACTCCACAAATTATTTCAACCACCCTGAATATGTAACTGATTATGGGCCACCCAATATAACATTTTTTTAAACAACACTGTATAACAACTATAAATGTACACACTATATTTCAACTACCATCTCTATATAATAGTTTCGCGCTGTTTCTAATATTGTTTAAATCTCTCTGTATAGCATTATTTTTATTTCGCCCTATATTTTAAATATTCAATAAAGCAACTGCTTATTACGGGTTGCCCATATTTTTTTATATATATTTTTATTCACTTCGTATGACTATAATTGTACTCCACCCTATATCCAACCGTCTTGTATATTCAACTATGTATGTAAATTATAATTGCACCCAATTCTATATTCCAATCACACTGTATTTGCAACTAATTATAATAATGATGTTTTTTAACATTTTTTTAAAACTAATACAGGCTTTAGATAACTGACCAAGTCAGGATAGTGCTCCAATTACACACCACCTGATTTCTTTATTTGACCTGACCAACAACATCAGGTCACTTGTAAGACCTGTTTTCTTTCCTGCGCGAGCCCATAGCGATGCTATAAACACTTAGCTCCAAAACTAAATAGTTTGGTCAAGTGCGAGTTGGAGTCAAATACTAAGGGTTCCATACCACCTTTGATACAGTGAAGGTGAATCAAAGGATATATTTTTCTAATATTCCCGTTTCAGGCAAGCAGTGAATATGAGCATTTTCTTATATTTACCTTAATATCTTTTAAACTAAGCGTTTTGAATTTATATTATGTTGCCCGCGGTTTCATCTGCGCATGGAATGTAGAATTCTTTGCAAAAAGAAATAGCTTTTATGAAACATATGGGCTATCCAATATAACAATTTGTTCTAACTTTGTTGAATCACCTTACATAACTATAAATCCACCAATTCCGAATATATTTCACCCAAATTGCAAGTGCTTATGGGCCTCGTTATATAACAATTCAACATTTATTGGAACCACCTTGTATAACTGTAACTCTGCTTCACCCTATAGTCCATCTATCCTATATATGCTAATGTTTATTTGTCACCCAATATAACATTTTTTAAATTATCTCACTATAGTTCTAATCCACCCTAATCGCTATAAAAAAATTATTTCTGATAATTTTCGAGCCACTTCGTAAACTATAATTTTAACCGGCCTTTATATGCAACATTAAGTTAAACAGAATATATAAATAAAATTTTGCTTCGCCTCATATTTCAGGTATTCCATATAGCAGGATGCAACTATTCATGGTCTACCTTATATAACAATTTTTTTAAACATTACTCCAACCTGTAAAACTATAATTCTACTAAGCCCCCGATCTCAACCACGTTATATCTACAACTACTTATAGCTCACATTTTTTGTACCACTCTGTATAACTAAATTCACCAATCCCCAACATATTTCACCCAAACCGCAACTGTTGATGGCCACCCTATATAACAATTCTATTCATTATTTTTAAGAACTGCCTTTTATAGCTGTAATTCTACTTCCATATATATTTAAACTATCTCGTATATAGTGCTGCCAATTAGTCACCCATTATAACTTATTTGTCTATCAGTTTTTGTATAACCATAATTTTTTTCTACAAAATATTTCAACTACATTGTATATGCATCTGCTTAGGGGCCACCAAATATAACATTTTTTATACACTTAACTATAACTCTGATCCCCTCTATATATTCAACTATCTTATTTATGCAACTGCTTATGGACTACGCTAAATAACAATTTTTGAGATATTTTTTAACCATCCTAGAAAATATAATTTGTCTCCACTTTATATGTCAACCACCCCTTATATGCAACTTTTTCTAACATGTTGTAATCACACTGTATAACTATAATTTTACTTCACGCCATGTTTCAGATATTGCATATATGTAACAGTTCATGTTTTATCTTAAAAAAATGGAAAAAAAATTTTTTGACTACACTTTTTAACCATAATTCTATTCCATCCTCTATTTCCACATTGTATGTGCAACTACTTATCGGCCACCCAGTTTGACATTTTTTTGTACCACGCTGTATAAATATAAATCCATCAATTCCCAATAAATTTCACCAATGTAAAAATTTTTAAATATTAAACTAGTTCACAACACCCTATATTTCAAATATCCTATCTGTGCAACTGATTATGAACTACGTTATTTTACAATTTTTTCTCATATTTTTTGAAGCACAGTATAAAATATAATTTCTCATTTAAACCATTCCTCATTTGCAACTTTTTGTAACCTTGTTTGAATCACACTGTGCAACGATAACTTGACTTCGCCCCATATTTCTGGTACTCAATATATGCAACTGCTCATGCTCTACCCTATATAACACTGTTTAATTATTATTCTACTCCACGCTATATTTCAACAACATTGTATATGCAACTAGTTATGGGCCACACAATATAACATATTTTCACCACCCTGTATACTTAGAATTCTAGTACACCCTATATTGCATCTGACCAGTATATGAAACAGCTGGTAGATCATAACATTCCTTTATAATATTTTTTAAATACACCTGTATAGCTGTAATTATACTCTGCAACATATTTAAACCATCCAAAATATGCTACTTTTGAACTTGTGAATAGTTGTGAATATAAATTTTTTAACCACCCAATAAACAATAATTTCACACCATCTTATATTTCAACCACCCTGTATAAACAACTGCTTCTAACGTTTTTTTCAACCCATTTCATAATTATAATAATAGCTCAAAAAAATTCAAATAACCTAACTGCTTACATAACACATTTGTTTATCCTCCCTGCGTAAATATAATTCTATCTTACCCTTATATCACCTACATTGTATAAGCAACTTATGACCCTAACAATATAACAATAAAACATTTTGTTATCCACCCTGTATAAATATAGTTCAACTTCACCCGTTTTTCAACCACCTGGTATATACAACTGTTTATAGCCCACTCAATATATCTTTTTTGAACCACCTCGTATAACTTTTCCCATATTTCAACCACATTGTATATATGCAAGTACTTAAGGGCCACCTAATAAACGTTTTTTTTAGATTTTTTAAATCCATTTAATTCTACCTATCCTATATATGGAACACCCTGTCAAATTACACTTGATATATCAGTTGGATTTTTCTTAAATCGAATCATGTTACAATGGCATATTCCGAATTTAGAATGAAAGCTAAGCTGATGCAAGTATCTAAAAGATGGTGCATGTGGTGGAACCAATTGACTAATTGTATATGTATTACCGAACATGGTAGTAGATTTTTCCCTATATCTACCATATCTGTTAATGTAGGGAGATAAAATGTATTTTAAGTCAAAGTATAAAGCTTTGCAGCAAAAAAAGATTCAGTAAGTTGAGTAATTATGGCGTGATGGGGTAACAAACAAACAAACACAACTACAATTTTATAGTAATATAGATAATATAGAAGAAGAAGAAGATGTACACTTTTATTTCACAGAGCCTTTTTATTTTATCTGCTACATGATTCATGTGATTTTTATAAACATATTATTTATTTAATGATCTTTCGCTATATTTACCAATATACTTTCAGTGAAGCCCTATATAATCTTTGTCTGAATTTTAGGCTCTGTAGGTTGGAAGATAAAGGGGAGCATGGGTCAAATTTAAAAAAATAAATTATTAAATCTTTTAAACAAATTATTTTAAAAATACAAATAAAATATATTTTTCAATATATTATTTCGGGTAGTTCTGAAATAAAGGGGGAATAAGTCGATGTTTTATAATTTTGTTAATAAATAAATTTTAGCTCGTATGGTCTCCGAAAAAACGAGAGGAAAGTATTTTTTTGTATTTTTTAATATACTTTAAACAATTAATTTAAACAATATGAAGAAAATATTAGTATTTCTCATAATGAGCCGTTATATTTGATATATTACATGATTTTTAAATTTAATTTACTATTTTCCATTTAACTCTATAATTTGCGCCGTAAAATTAATATTGGGGTTTTCTACTTATTTTGCTATGAAGTTCAAGTGAGGCCCTATACCCCTAACTAGCTGTCGCCCAGTGGTCAATATCTCTGGCAGGTTAAGTAACATGAAAATTTTATCGTGACATTCTATCCTAGGACTTTAGGGAGAACAGCAATTACACAGAACGGATCCAGATTCGGAACCTATGTATGATAGTTTCCTCGAAAATCCTAGATGTCGGTCTTACATCTCGCTTCTACAAATAAGTAACGAAATTCAAGTTTTTTTCAGATATAGTTCATAGAACTTTATTTGTGTTCAAATTCGTAATTCTTAATTTAATATGACAACAATTCAACTGCTAATGGGCTACCCTATATATTTATTTTTTCTAACACCCCTGTATAGCTATAATTGAATTCAATTCTCTAACATTTATTAAAATCCTCATTATAATAATTCCATCTCATTATATATTTCCACCACCCTGTATATGCAACTGCTTATGGATCACGCATAATATTTTTTAACATTTTTCAACCACCGGGTAAACCATTCTGTATATGCCACTGCCTATGACCCACTATATTTACTCTTTTTGTTTATGAAATTTTTAATTATCTTCTGTAACTATAATTCTACTCCGACCTATATTTCAATCATTATATATATGGAACTCTTCGTGGTCTACTCTATAAATCAATTCCTATTCTAACATTTTTTATCACCATCCTGTATATCTATAATTCCTCTTACCCTATATTTCATCTTAACTATATATACAACTGCTTATGGGTTACGAAATGTTGCATTTCCATTTCCGCCACCCTGTATATGCATCTATGTATAACATTTTTTGCACCACCCTGCATAACTGTAATTTTACTGCACCTTCTATTCCAAGAACCCTGTAAATTCAACCGCTAATGGGCTTCCCTATATAATTATTTTATTAGTTATAATTGCACTCTACTCTATATTTTAAACACCCTAAATATGCAACTGCTTATGTGCCACCCATTAAAAAAATATTTCTAACGTATCTGGAATCGCCCTGTATAATTATGATATTCAACGATTACTTTACCCACTAAACAATAACAACGCTTGCATGCCACCTCCAGAAGTACATGCTCTAAGTATATAATAGCATTGGTCTGTCTATATATAATTACTCAATGGTTTGAGTCTGGCGGCAGCGGCACACGGCACATTCATTTGTTTGGCATTGACATTATTGACGTAAATAATGAATTTTTATTATATTTTATTTAATGAATCAACCAATATTATAAATTAAGATTAGCATTCTACACTGAAGGTCGTCAGTAGCTACTAAACAAAACAAAAATGAAGAAAATCGGTTGAGAAACAGAGGAGAAAATGGTACCTAATCGTTTTGTCTTAGCCTATTTATATATAGATTATTTTAAAAATTTTAGGTCGTATGGTTTCAAAAATAAAGGGGAATGGGTATATATTTGTTAATATCTTTTAAACAATTTATTATAAAAATATGAAAAAAAATATTTGTTTTGATATATTACATGATGGGTCGAAACAATTTTAATTTTATATTTTCCATTTAATTCTGTAATTTGCCCCCAAAATTAATGTCAGTTGAGGCCCTATATCTCTGATTTTCTCAAAATGTTACGTCTTATAGTTTCGGAGATAAGGGGACAATGGGTATTTTTTTATATTTTTGTTGATACATTTTAAACAATTTATTTTAAAAAATATGAAGAAATATTATAGTATATTTTTGAAGTCGGTGCCAATACTAGATTGGTAGGTAATTAATTTGTACAAAATGAGCACCTTTTAATGTTTACATTTTTTACTGCCTGGGTAGATACCTAACAAAATTGAATGTGTTATTTATTTGCTACAGTTGTATTTTGTTATAATTATTTTCAGCTTTTTAGTTATAGGTGTAAGTCGGTTATAAATTTTTTAAAAATGTTTTATTTTCTACATTTTAGTTTTTTTGAACTCAGGTAGTTTTCATTCTTTATTTTTTATTTTGTATGTATAACCTTAATAGACAGGACCAGGTAACATCGAAAGCCTCAACATTACACAATGATACATTTTAATTTAAATTGATAGGTAAATGTTTACGAACAAAATGTACTAGTACGCGTTGACTAAATAAGCCCTAAATATTGTTACGAAATTTACCCAAAGCCGACCCTGTGTCATTTTAGCACGACAACAAACGCTTCAATAAAAAAAATAGGATTCTCGAAAAGGCTCGGCAGCGGAAGGAACGATGTTGATTTCTACTGGAGAATTCTACGCTGGGATTATAAAAGAAGCACACCACGATCGCCAAGCAGTGATACCGCGTCGACTAGCTTATATGGGCTTGTTATTGTATTTGAATCAGATGTTTTGAATGTAAATAAAGTTCTAGAAAAGTGACAGTGCATATTAGTTGTTATAATTTTCAATTGAACCCACGAAGTATATTGCAATTTGGTGTTAGAAGTGAAGGATTAAGTGCAGTTAACATCCTAAATTGATTTATGGAAACTCGTAGTATGGAAAAGATAGACGAAAAAATTGCACAGATTCTAGAAAAACGTGACAAGAAGGAGAAACAACATCAAGAAGAAATTCAACAAAGGTTAGTGAAATCTTTTGATGACAAACTTAAAGTTGAGTTAGGAAATCTTGTCACTAATATCGATGAAAAACAACAAAATTTAATGGAAGGATTATTCTCGAAATTTGTAGAAAAACAAGATCAGACTGAATTAAAACGACAAAATGAATTTAAATTATTAGAAGAAAAACGACAAAATGAATTTAAATTATTAGAAGAAAAACGACAAAATGAATTTAAAATAACTGAAGAAAAAAGACAAATGCAATTTGAACAACTAATGCAAATAGTAAGACAAGTTAATGAAACAGTTAATGAAAGAATGCAAATAGTTGAGTCTGATATAAAAGAGATAAATGATGACATTAAGACCATAAAAAATACCGTAGACACTCTTGAAACAAAAGTAGATGACCTCGATTCCATCCAAAGCCAGGTAAAAGTTGAAATCAGTTCAATTCAAAACACAGTTCAAGACCAAATCAGTGCCATCCAAGACAAGGTAGAAAAAGAAATTAAAAAAATGCAACAGGACTTACAGCGAGGAAAATACCAGAACACCGTGAGTACCAGAGGTTCCATTAGTAAACCACCCACATTTGATGGCAGTTCATCTTGGCCCATGTATAAACGACAATTTGAGGCCGTGGCTACAGCTAATGGATGGGATAATCAAGAAAAGTCTACTTCTCTGTAATTTCGCTAAGAGGTCCGGCCCTAGAACTCCTCCAAAGCATTCCAGTCGATGAACAAGGCAATTTCGAAAAGATCATCGCCATCCTAGACAAACGCTACGACAATCAATCCTTGAGCCAGGTATACCAAGTCCAACTCAGTGGGAAAACGCAAAAATCCGGTGAAAGCCTTCAAGAATTCGAAGCAGAGATTAGACGGTTAGTACACTTGTCCTACCCAGACCTGCCAGAGGAAACGAAAGACCAGTTGGCCACACAGAGTTTCATAAACGGCATCAGAGATGTGGAAGTACAAAGAAATTTAAGACTGAGTGGCGTCAAGAAAAGTAGTGAAGCTCTACTTCGGGCTTTGGAAGTAGAGGCCGTCATGAACATGTCCAAGCCGAGGGTCCGAGCAGTTTCCTTCAGCCAGGAAGAGTCAGACTCACCATTTGAAGCGCTGCTGGCTGGTCTGAACAAAATACTAGAAAGGTCACAAAGAACTGGCACCAGAGGGGCATGTTACCGCTGCGGACGGACAGGACACTTCCAACGTGATTGTCGAGTGAGGCCACCTGAACAATCACCGACCAGGGGTAACCAACAAAACAGCCACATGTCCAGGGACCGTCATTCAGTCAGCATAGGGGGGCGAATGCTGACTGTCCCTCCACCAGCCCCCAAAACGTTATCCATCCGGGGATTCTGCAGAGATAGCGGCAGCCTAGTCATCAGAGGCACCATCAACGGGCGAGCAGTTACCATCACCATCGATACCGGCGCCGCTGTGTCCATTGCCAAGTCCAGGGTTTTGAGAGCATCAGAAATTCGGCCAGTTACCAATAACATCCAGCTCAGAACAGTCACCGGCGAGTCCATGTCCATACAGGGTGAAGCAGATGTCGTGCTACAGATAGGGGACAACATGATCCGGCATAGGGTCCTGGTAGCGAATATCGAGGACGATTTTATACTGGGAATGGACCTAATTAGCCAGCATGGATTTATGTTCGACCCGAGATATGATGTTCTTCGGTTCCTGAATGAGGAATTTGTATTGACACGGCCCGTCAACACATCATTCACGCCCATAAAAATTGTGGCAAAGTCTTCAGCTAGAATTCCCGGTCGAACAGAACAGATTATTCATGGGCAGCTAGACAGCAATCCTGGTAGCTGCGTTGGAATGGTGGAGCCCGTACACTCAGCTCATGACTACTTAGTTGGACGGGCTATAGTTAAAACCGGACGAGATATACCAATCAGAGTCCTGAATTTGTCCAACAACGACATTAGAATTGCCAATGGTCAAGAGATAGCTTGTTTCGAGCCAGTAGAGACCATCATCAATTGCGAAGAAGAGTACCAGACGTCGGTGAATGAGACAGGGCCCGATAAAGAGTTCCTACAACAGTTTGCTGACCACTTGACACACTTGACACCAGAGAACCAGAAGAAAGCCAAGCAATTTATCACAAAACACTGGCAAATTTTTAACAGTAAAAATGGAACTACCGGTCGCACCAACATCATCCAGCATCGAATAGATACCGGAAAGGCTCAACCCATCAGAATACCACCTAGACGACTACCATTGGGGCAACAACAGGCAGTCGAGGAAAACATCGAGTCCATGTTACAAAATGGAGTTATTGAGCCATCCATCAGTCCATGGTCTGCTCCCGTCGTGCTAGTTAAAAAGAAAGATGGATCCACCCGATTTTGCGTGGATTACAGAAAGCTGAATGATGTCACGAAGAAAGACAGCTATCCACTACCCCGAATCGATGACACTTTGACCACACTAGCAGGCTCCCGTTGGTTTTCCACACTAGACCTAAAAAGTGGATATTGGCAGGTTGGTCTACACGCAAACGACAGAGAAAAGACAGCGTTCTCCACCAGTAAAGGGCTGTTTCAGTTCACGGTCATGCCCTTTGGGTTATGTAATGCACCCGCTACATTTGAGAGGCTAATGGAGTATGTACTGAGCGGGTTAACATGGAGGACGTGCTTAGTATACCTCGACGACATTCTAGTCATGGGCCAGACATTCGACGACCATCTGAAGAACCTGGGCGAAGTATTCTCCAGAATTAATAACGCCAACCTCAGACTCAATCCGAAGAAGTGTTCCTTGTTCCAAAAAGAAGTAGAGTTTTTGGGCCATGTCGTTTCCGAGTCAGGAATCCGCACTAACGAGGACAAGATAGAAGCGATCCGTGATTGGCCAATCCCGAGGGATAAGCATGAACTCCGAAGCTTCTTGGGCCTCTGTTCATACTACCGGCGTTTTGTTGAGGGATTTGCCACCATTGCCGCTCCTCTACATCGGCAGACCACAGAGAAGGAGACGTTCCGTTGGAATCAGGATTGCGAAACATCATTCAGACGACTGAAGGCAGCACTATGTTCCAGCCCAATCCTAGCCTTTCCTACACAGTCCGGCAAGTTCATCTTAGACACCGACGCCAGCAACACTGGTTTGGGGGCCGTCCTATCCCAGGTGCAAGATGGTGAAGAGAGGGTGATCGAGTACTACAGCCGTGGATTCTCGAAGCCAGAAAGAAATTATTGCGTCACCAGAAAAGAACTTCTTGCAATAATAAGGGCTGTAGACCATTTCCACAAATACCTGTATGGTCGCCATTTCTTAATCCGAACAGATCATGCCGCACTCAAATGGCTGCTGGACATGAAGACACCGGAAGGACAACTGGCCAGATGGATGGAGAAATTACAGCAATACGACTTCAAGGTGGAACACCGTGCCGGCCGGTTGCACAATAATGCCGATGCCCTATCCAGAAGACCCTGTAGAGCGGAATGCAAGCATTGTCTGAAGACGGAACAGCGAGAGGGTATCTCCATCAGGCAGATCCGAGTGCAGGCCAATGAAGACTGGACAACGGAACAGTGCATCCAGGACCAAATGGCTGATCCAGACATCGAACCAATCTTGTCACTCAAAATGAGAGGGGCACCCAGGCCACGATGGGACGAGGTAGCTAGATACTCCGGCGTGCTGAAATCGTTATGGGCTCAGTGGGACTCTCTACGAGTAGACAATGGAATGCTCAAGCGAGTTTGGGAAAGCGCTGATGGACGAGAAACCAAGTCCCAACTGGTAGTTCCGAAGAAAAAGGTACCAGCCATCCTGACCGAAGTACATGATGGAATTACCGGAGGCCACCTGGGCATGAATAAAACCCTAGACAAAGTTCGCCAGCGGTACTACTGGGTGAATTACTTCGAAGACGTCAGAGCTTGGTGCCGCAAATGTGCCACATGTGCCGCCAGTAAAGGCCCGAAAACCCGAACCAAGGGCAGAATGCAGCAGTACAATGTGGGCGTCCCATTTGAGAGAATTGCCATCGATGTCGCCGGTCCGTTTCCCGAGTCTGAGAGGGGGAACAAATACATTCTGGTCGCAATGGATTACTTCAGCAAATGGCCTGAGGCATATGCGATACCCAACCAAGAGGCAACCACGGTAGCGACGGTGCTAGTAGAACAACTATTCAGCAGGTTTGGTGTCCCGATGGAATTACATTCAGACCAGGGGCGTAACTTCGAATCGAATGTATTCCAGAAGGTCTGCACGATGTTGGGGATCAGGAAAACGAGAACAACACCATTACACCCACAGTCAGACGGAATGGTGGAAAGATTCAACAGGACCTTGGAACAACACCTATCCAAGGTCGTCAGCAATAACCAGCGTGATTGGGATGAGCATATTCCCCTATTCCTGTTGTCATATCGCTCTGCTGTACATAATAGTACAGGCCTGACCCCAGCCAGGGTCTTATTCGGAAAGGAGCTGCGACTACCATGCGACTTGGCATTTGGCTCCCCCGAAGAACCTCCCCAAGACATCGACGATTATGCCGACCAGCTCCGACATAACATGCTGGCAATACACGAATTAGCCCGAACGCAGATGTTGGCCACCAGCGACCGGATGAAGACGCGATACGACCTCAAGGCCAATTCAGTCGGGTTCCAGGAGAGGGACAAAGTCTGGTTGTACAACCCCCAACGGAGCAAGGGTAAATCCCCAAAGCTTACACCCGCCTGGGATGGTCCATACGAAGTGGTGAAGAGGCTTAATGACGTCGTCTACCGGATCCGTCGAAACCCCAAGGCTAAATTGAAAGTGGTTCATTTAGATCGACTCGCTCCCTACCATGGAAGGGATGTTTCTGATCGGGACGATCAGAATTAAAGGGGGGGCAGTGTTACGAAATTTACCCAAAGCCGACCCTGTGTCATTTCAGCACGACAACAAACGCTTCAATAAAAAAAATAGGATTCTCGAAAAGGCTCGGCAGCGGAAGGAACGATGTTGATTTCTACTGGAGAATTCTACGCTGGGATTATAAAAGAAGCACACCACGATCGCCAAGCAGTGATACCGCGTCGACTAGCTTATATGGGCTTGTTATTGTATTTGAATCAGATGTTTTGAATGTAAATAAAGTTCTAGAAAAGTGACAGTGCATATTAGTTGTTATAATTTTCAATTGAACCCACGAAGTATATTGCAATATATTTATGCCTTATGGACCACGCCATGTAACCTTTTTTCAACTTTTTTTGACAACTCTGTATAACTATAGACAATTCCAGTCCACCCTATTTACCAACCATACTGTACAGATCCGTCCTATATTTTAACCATCGTATATAACTCCTTGTGGGCTACCCCATAAAAAATTTCATTATTATCGCCCTGTGTAACATTAATTCCTCTCCACACTTTATGCAACTTCTTATGGGCTATAAAATAAATAATTTTTTAATCACACTATATAAATATAATTCAACTCCAGCATATATTTCAACCATCCTGTATATACGGCTGCCTATGGACCACTATCAGTCTACCCCGTCGTATATTTCAATCATCATATAAGTGCAACTCCTTTTATCACTTTAGTTTGCGATTTTGTTTGCCGTAACTAAACATCCTGTGTATAAACGCACCAAATAGAGTTTGACATGTGTTGTCACTGACTTTTCTAACCAAAAGCACCGTCTCCACAAAATGGAAAAATTTTCATTTAAATAGGTATTTGCCTGGTATACAAACAAAACGAGCTTGGTACTCATAGATTTAAGGAGCCGAAAATACTATGTTTTACTACCTATATGCTTGAAATGTACATAGAAAATTTTCAAATTCACAATTAAAACTTCCAGTGCCTAAAATTCCCGCACTATTACGTTGGAATTAAAATATTTATTAGGAAATGTCCGTTATGTCATTTCGATGAAATTTTTGATAAAATTTTTGAAATTTTCGGCGATTTTCTGCAAAACAGCAAGTTGCACGTCGCAGAAAAGTATATGAGATTACCTAGGGATCTTTCTTAATAGATTAAACGTTAAAAAACTATACACATCCATAAGGAGTTTTCGAAAAATCGACTAATATGTGGATATTGGTCAATTTCCATGCACGCATGTGTTCATTCACAAATTTCAATCACTTTAGCAATAGAATTATTTACCCAAATTTGAAGTTTCACCAATCCGGATATATACTCTATTAAACAAGACCATATTTATTCAAAACAATTCACCACAGGAGAAGAAATCAGGTAAATCATACATACAAAAAAATACGCGACGAATTGATAACCTCCTCCTTTTTGGAAGTCTGTTAAAAAGTAAATTGTAATGTGGGGTATTTTCGTTTTTTGCTGATAGGGTAAAAAGTATTGATCTGTTCATAATGCCATCAATAGAAAAAGTGTAGAGAATCAGAAAATCTTCAAAATGACTGTTTACAAATTTTGATCGAAGCATTTTTCATAAAGAAAAGCGGGAAAAGCCGATATAAAGTGAACGATTTTTAAAAATTCATAACCTAGTTGTAATAACCGCTGGAACTTTAATCTGTCTCCTAATGATAGCTTATAACGTTGAGATTAATAACGGTAAAGATCGATATTGTACTTTAAGTAGATCTTGCAGAAATGCAATTTAAATAATTTGTATAAATATTTTGCACAATGTATCGTATGAACCACGAAAGTTCGATAGCGATATGTAAAATATATTTTGAAAACTTATAAAATGCATTTTACTTCGTATATCTTGGATTTTTGTCATGGTGCCTTAACGTTTATTAATACTGATTTTGAAATTTGGGTTAAACGACGGACCCTCTGATGTCTTAACAGTGGCGGATCCAGTCAGTGGAAAAAAGCAATTTAATTAATATCAGTAAATGTATATAGGTAACCATTAGCTTAATAAATCAATGAAAAAATAGACCAATATGGGCAGGCAATAGTTATGTAAATAAAAACGTAATAAACAGCTGAGAAAAACATATAATAATACAATTTACCATAATTTTACAATGTGGCTTGACAGCTATTGTCAATACACCGCTGGCTGGCTTAATGCAATGTTTACTATTATTTTAAACCTATTTCTGGCCATTATAGCGAAAAACCAAGATAGACAAATTGAAGTGAAATTTATGAACTTTCAAAATATCTTTAGTACATCCCGGTCGGACTTGTCTCGTTAATATGCAAAATAGCTCTCTAAATTATTTAAATTCCAATTCTTCAAAAAGTACTTATTCAATAGTATCCATCGTGGGCATATATAAACTTAATATCATAAACTGTCGTTTTGACAATCACTAATATTCCCGTAATAGTTACCAGAGAGTTATAAATTCTTGAAAAAATCCAAGTTTACTCGGTAAAAAATGATCTATTCGGGATATAAAAACACTCATTACGAAGGATTTCTTATTCGCTGCAACTTTCCTGTAAACGGCCGTACGATTCCTTCATTATTTTTCATTATATAAGCAAAACACAAAACGTTTTTTGGGTTTTTTTATTATTCAAATAGTTTACTTCTACGATTTTGCTTTTAAAGTGTTGGCAATAATTATCTATAAACTGTTAATGACGTGATGTTATAAGCGAATTGCCGTTGACTTTTATGTTCGAAAATAAGTTAAATTTTACTCTATCAACTAGTGTACTAGTTTTTTAGGAGAATTATTAACATTCGTAATACTTTTCAAAATTTATTGAACCATATTATCACTGTTTCTACAATTACCAATAAACAATTGTAGTTATCGAATGTGGAGTTAAACTTAAAGTAATGTTTCCCCTATTTGTATCTTCTATCGCCCCTTCAATCTGACCGTCGTTCCTTAAAAAGAAGAATTAATATAATTTTATTCGAATAACATCCTATAAAACCTTACTTGTTTACTATAGTAACAACTATTCCACCATCAGGTCTTTTGAAACCGGCAACGGGCACATTATCACTAAAATGGGTAGCAAGTATTTTTAGTGAGTCTCTAGGTACAAATTTGGAAATATGTCCCATTCCATAGTACATAGGCTGTTTCAAGAATTCTTGACCTGTAGCATTAACAATTATTGGTGCATCGCAGAAATTTGAAATGTATGTAGGTCCACCAGTCAGATCTAGAACCATATTCCAGTCAACCCATCCAGTTACATAATTGTTAACGTCCTAAAAAATTAAAATTTTTGAATAAACACCGAGGACAAACTGTATTAAAGATAAATTCATACCTCTATGATACTCGACGCGTATTGCTCAGCTCTATCCCAAAGCCCCAGTTGAACAGCATGTAATGTCAAACTTCCTTTAAAAAAATCAATAATTTAATACATGAAAGCAGTCCAAGACAAAGATATATAAAAGTTATATGATTATACGGGATCCACTAAAATAAATTATAGGAGAGAAGGTGAGATCAGTGACACTGTCTAAATATGTACACATTTTTGCAAACATATGTAAACTGTATGTAGTTGTACCATTCTCATATCGCCCCTTTACTGCAAAAACTAGAAAACCCGAATTTTATAGTTTCGATAAAATCTTTTGTAAAGATTGAAATCGCCAAAAAAGTTTGATTGGTCGTAGAATGTCACCGGTTGTTCTATCATAAAGAGTACACAAAATATTGCAGATCTAATTAGACTAGTTGTCGCCCAGTGGTCAAAATTCGACCATTTGTGTCAATATCTCTGGCAGGTTAAGTAACCTGAAAATTTTATCGTGACATTCTATCCTAGGATTTCAGGGAGAACAGCAATTACACGGAACGGATCCAGATTCGGAACATCTGTGTGATAATTTCCTCGAAAATCCTAGATGTCGGTCTTACATCTCGCTTCTACAAATAAGTAACGAAATTCAAGTTTTTTTCAGATATAATTCATAAGACTTTATTTGTGTTCAAATTCGTAATTCTTAATTTAATATGACAACAATTCAATCGCTAATGGGCTACGAAACATATTTATTTTTTCTAACCTCCCTATATAGCTATAATTGCACTCAATTCTCTAACATTTGTTAAAATCCTCATTATAATAATTCCATTTCATTATATATTTCCACCACCCTGTATATGCAACTGCTCATGGACCACGCATAATATTTTTTAACACTTTTGAACCCGGTAAACCATTTTGTATATGCCACTGCCTATGAGCCACCGTATTTACTCTTTTTGTTTATGAAATTTTTAACTATCTTCTGTAACTATAATTCTACTCCCACCTATATTTCAATCATATCTATGGAACTCTTCGAGGGCTACTCTATAAATCATTTTCTTTTCTAACATTTTGTATCATGATCCTATATATCTATAATTCCTCTCACCCTATATTTCATCGTCCCTATTAATACAACTGATTGTGGGTTACGAAATGTTGCATTTCCGCCACCCTGTATATGCATCGATGTATAATATTTTTTGCACCACCCTGTATAACTGTAATTCTACTGTACCTTCTATTCCAAGAACCCTGTAAATTCAACTGCTAATGGGCTTCCCTATTTAATTATTTTATTAGTTATAATTGCACTTTACTCTATATTTTAAACACCCTATATATGCAACTGCTTATGTGGCACCTACGAAAAAAATGCATATCTGGAATCGCCCTGTATAATTATATTATATAACGATTACGTTACCACTAAACACTAACAACGCTTGCATGCCACTTCCAGAAGTACATGCTCTAAGTATATAACAGCATTGGTCCCTCTACTTATAATTACTCAATGTTTTGAGTCTGGCGGCGGCGGCACATTCAGTTGTTTTGCGTTGACTTTATGGACGTAAATAATGAATTTTTATCATATTTTATTTAATGAATGAACCAATATTGTAAATTAGTATTTGCATTCTGCACTGAAGGTCGTCAGTAGCTACTAAACAAACAAAAATGAAGAAAATCGGTTGAGAGACAGTGGAGAAAATGGTACCTACTCGTTTTCTCTTTGCCTATTTATATATAGATAAGTCAAAAATGCCTAAGTTTTGTGTTATCCAGATGTTGCAGTAAGGAAGCTATACGGTGTCCCAATGATATTTAAATGAAACTTAAAATCAGTTTAATATTTTTAAATTTATATAGGATTCCATGATTACACATGTATTTTGTATATAAATAAATCCATGTAACTTTTTAGGCGGATCGATGTAGTCGATATTAACGAGAATATTGAGTCTGTAACGAAAAGACACGAAACTCCTCTTTGTTTCAGTTATTGGGAATATTGTCTGTCATATTATGGTATCCATCTTTTCCTTGGCCTGTCTATACTTCTTTTGCTCTTCAAATTATAATTGTCAAAAATATATCAGAACAGTTTAAAAATCAATTTAGTATAAATATTCAAAAAACATGAACCGATTTTAAAAATGTACCCAACTGTACTGAATCTGTGTTAGACAGGAACTTCATTAATATTTGTATAACGTTTTAATTATAATTTACTTGTTATTTAATACCCTCGTACCTATCCGAGGTCAAAAGTATGTATTTTATTTTAAAAATTTGATATAACCTTAATTTTACCTTGACTCACTTGGTATAAGGCCGCTATTACATTATCAAATTATTTATAAAATATTGTTATAAACTCAACCAATTAATTTGAAAAACTAATATTCACTGTCACTTTCTAGAAACTTTTATTTACACGTAAAACATCAAATATTTCCAACACCAACAGCTGATTCTAATATTATTTACATCGAAATCATAACAACGAAATAAGCTCAACGCACTAAACTAACTGCTGAAATTAATGTCTCTTTATATAGGTTAATTTGTCGTTCTCGATGGTACTACCTTTTACTGCCCAGCGTCGAGAATACTGTTTGGCGTCATTTCGAAAATTCCAGTTTAACTTTTTATTAACCCGATTGATGTCTCATCGAAATGAAGCCAGGGCAGGCTTAGGTAAATTTCATAACAATATCTTTTATAAAACAATTTTGTTAAAGATGTTTGATAGGTAGTGTATACTTAACCTTTTATAAAATATTTTCTTGACATATTATCTTTTATCACATTTATTTTTCCCATTTTTGATTGATTGATTTGACGTTATAAGTCAATGAAAATGAAAAATTGTAGCTGCCACGTAAGTGCATTAAAAATCTTAATTTCTGACCAAAAAGAACGCTCATTTTGTACAATGCTAGAAATAAACACTATAGAAATAGAAACAAAATGATATAATCCACGGTCCCTCGTACGAAATTACCAGCAAGGTGCATATTCATGCTATAGGACTGAACAATCGAAGAACTGGCTGGAAGGGCTGAGAACTAGAACATACATTTGGCAATTCTTTCTGGAACTCATGGCTAGAAGTTAAGGCATTGGCCTTTGAACAACTAAGCTCGTGAAGAAATGTCTTAATGAAGCGAAAGCTGAAAAGCTGATCACAGACACTTATGATCTTGAGAGAGTAAATGAAGAGTTTAAGGTCTTTTTATGGGAAGAAATTTCTCGAAGGATTCAGGATACCTTTAAAATTTCACAGGGGATATGACGCATACCTTACCACGCTTCCTCAGTGCGGGTTGGTAAGGGGCAAATGTCTATTTCCCTGATTTTTTCCATTTACGTCAGAGAGGACTGTACCCCCCGGAAATGTGTCACAATTTTTTTTTATTAATTGAAAAAACTTTGACTTGATTTCGATCCTAGGTCCAGACCTCTATATCAAACTCCAATTTTTATACAAGAAGTTGGCGAACAGACCTGAAAAGGGAAGATGTAATGATATATATAAACTTAAAACTTAAAACAAATATATATATATATATATATATATATATATATATACATATATATTAGTATTCGAGTAACTAGAAGCGAAAGCAGAAGGCTACGAGAATTATGCGAACCGACCTGAAGAGGGCAGATGTGACTCTGCCGAAACGTCGTCATTTTACCATCGATCCCGGCAGGGATCAGTTATCAACTACGCGGATGAATTCCCGGAAACCACCTAAAACATTTAGTGCCCGCGAAAACTTAAAAACAAATATATATATATATATATATATATATATATATATATTTATGTCTAATCGTAGGAATATTTATACAGGAATACATTTGTTCGTTGGTATGAATCGAGTTTGAAACTCGCAGACGTTTCGCCTAGGTCTCCCTTGTTATTCTCAATGCGTTGTCACGGTGAACTGTTCACTGAGACAACGTTATCACCAAGACTGCTATCGTCAAATCGACAATTTCACCGCGTAGAACTGCTAAAAGAACCCGAAAAAAATGTCGGACAAAATTTTGTTCCTGATTTTTTTCAATTAATTAAATGAAAATAACGCATTTTCGGATTTATCAGAGGGTACCAATCCGCGGTCAAGTTGTACCGTAAACCAAAAACCGTCGGACTCGGAAATCATAGGCCAGTCAGAAATATTTAACATTTTATTTTTCATACCAGGGACCGTGGACTATTAAACGGCTACAATAAATATTATTATTAGTATTGTGACTAGATGTACAGGGGCGGTGAATGAAGGAAAAACTAAACGTATTAACAATAAACGCAGGTATTAATTTTTTTGACACGTATTTTCCGTTTTCTCGTTTCAAATTACACAAACTGTAGAAAACAAACAGAAAATATTTTATTAAATCTTTTATGGACTTCCGGCTAAGATGGCGAGGTAGCCGCATGTGTGTGTGCGTCGTAGAGCTAGGAAAGTAGTTTAGTGTTAAAATATTAGTCATCAATCATGTTTTAACAAGGAGAAAATCTGATAGAACTCCTTAATCCCCATACATGTTTTTAGTGATAAAGACGCTCAGGTAGTAATCATTTGTGTTGGTAATAGTGATAAAGCAGGAGGTCCAAGGCTGTCTTGCCCTGTTTATAAGGTTTTGTCTAATATCCAGATAATCATTTATTTTTTCATGTATTTTTGAAGAATAAGTAGTCCTTTATTTTCATTACAAGTACGGCTTTTCTTCAATATTTTTGTTCTGGTTTCAGGATTTATTACCATAGCGAATTAAATTTAAACAGAAATTTCTACATAATTATTTCAGTTGTAAATAATAAGATCGAGAGATCGAAGCCAACACTCGTCCCGGGAGGGACACCCATGGAAGAAGAAGAAGAAATCCTTTATGCAGTGTAATATGTCATTTATTGACATTTGTTTTGACATTCATAATATTTATTTGATAAAATCTTTTATAATAATCTTAATTATACTGACCTGTACTTGCCTCAGTGGCCAAAAAGAATTTGTTTTGGAATTTATGTTGGGCTTCAGTGATTTGATCAGCTGAAATTAAGGTATCCAGATACCAATGCAGTCCAACGCCGTCGGCAAACTTATTGGCTTTTTCGTCTTTCAAAATCTTCAAATGAAAATAGGCACTTATTTTATAAATGATTTTTATCAGTTTGTTATACTACTTACGTTTTCTACGTAATCTGATACAAATAATCGTTGGTCATCCAATATTATGATTTTGATTTTAGAATGGGACGAATTCCTAATTGTAGGACCCAGGTTATCGCGTACCCATATTTTCTGAAAATAAATACATTTAAAAAAAAACAAAAATCGACTTCCAAACAATAACTTAACTGAAAAGCATGAAAATATAGCATTATAGGACGTAATTTTCAATTCTAATAAACATTGTCTGATAACAATTTGAGTTATTATTAAAAATAAAGGTACTTAACTTAAAAAATATATATGTATATCCTATATCAAACGTAGTACACAATTTGGAAAAATGACATGAAGATTTTATTATACAATTTTTAGTGATGTGGCATAATTAGATGCATTTTATAATTCTTATTACTCCGGTTTGATAAGAATTTTATATATTATGAAAAATAAAGATATTTTAGTTATAAACAAAATTCATATTTGCTCGTATACCTCGTAAAACCTCGTATACAGTTGAAAAAGTGAGATGTAATCATTACAGTATACGTTTCTGACCATGCAAATATTTCTATGAAGAATATTTTTTCTCTAAATAATATTCATACGAACTTTTTCCGTTTGAATACAACTTATGAAGACACGCTGTATATAGAAACCAACTGAGAATCTCCATTTTGAAGTTGATAAACTGACATTTATTTCGATTTATTTCCAATCAACTTTCAATTTATTACATTTTTTAATAATAGAGCACAATTGGATGCAGTTTTTAAGTCTAATAAACTTTGTTTGATAACAATTTGAGATATTATAAAAAAATTAAGGTACCTTCACCTTTAAACAAAATTGATATAGTTTTTGAAACCTAGTATATAGTTGGACAAGTTACATAAATACTTATTATGCAATTTTTAGTGTAATGGCATAAGTAGTGCAGTTTTTAATTCTGATTCCTTATATTTCATAACAATTTTAGATATTAACAAAAATAAAGAAACTTCACTTTTAATCGAAATTCCGATTTGACGAGAAACCTCGTTTACAGTTAAAAGAGTGACAAGGAATGATGACAGTCTACGTTTTAGACCATGCAAATGTGTCTATGAAGATAAAGTTTTTCTCTTAAAATTATTAATAAAAAGTTTTTTCCCGATTTTCTAAGAAACGGTACAAGCTATGTTATTGAAAAAAATGTGGGACCAATTCCGGTTATCCCGAAACTAATCCCATTTCTTTACAAGTTATCCCATGTTAAAAATTGTGATAATAAAATTGATCAAGTTAGGCTGTAAATAATATAGTGAAGACAGTTATTAATAGTTCCAAATTTGAATTAAGAATATGTTCTAAAACATTCATCATACTTTTTTGCAACTATAAAGGCAAAACATCATAGAAAATTTAATAAAATAATAATATTATTATCTTTGTACAGAAGCCAAAGTAATAATTCACTTTACTATTTTTTAGTTTTTGTATATCTGCCATAATTAACAACTAATAGATTATAACAATGAAAAACATCGCAGTCATAATGTTATATAGAATAGTTGTGATATAATTTACAGGAAGCGAAATAATTTTACTTACTTTTGTTTAACAATTAGTGAATTTGAAATCTAAATGAATGATTTAAAAAATTGCTAATTAAAAATAAGGCCATTTTATAAAAATGCAGAGATTTTATTGTCGCTGTAATTTCAGTTACATCGCTTGTTGACGGTTTTATTTTGCTTGTGGCTAGTTCTGGTTTATTTTGTTGTTTTAAAGATAATATTTTCCATTTACTAGATATGTCCAGGGCGGTTCTCTTTTGTTTAAGTGTGATATTAAAACTTATATCATTTCCCGGATCAATAGTTTATATATATATATATATATATATATATATATATACATATATATATATATATATATATATATATATATATATATACAGGTATGGAAAACTTTTGACTGGGGTCGGAGAATGGTAACGTTAAACAAGGACGGAACTCCTGCTATATGCATGAGACGAGGATTGCCGTTTTAAGTACGTCTGTTTCACGAGCATTCAAGGTAAAGCACGAGATCGTATCGTAGTATGAAGGCGGGGCATCGATCGTCACAGTCACAGAGCGACCGTCCGTCGTCCGTCTCTTTCCTCGTCAGTAAGGTTTTATCAACGAAGGAGTATGATTATTTACAGAAATAATACGGATTTCGGAGCATTTTTCCTTTTCATGATTTTTGCGATGAAAAATTAATTATTCGCTATTACGCCAGAACGAAAACATAACATTTTTTCTGTTTTAAAAATGAAATAAAATAGATACTCTTAAAAATAAAATAAATTAGTAACTGTTAAAAAAATTGTCAATAAGAAATTAATCATTAACTTTATAATTATTTACAACATATCGTATCTTTTATTTTTAAGCGATTGGAATCGTCGGAATGTGGTGATAAGAAAAAAGTATTTATCACCCGAACTCGTCCGAACTGGCGTAACACCCACTTCATTCACCTGGTGCGTATTGCGTTGATTGATTCAAAATCGCATGGGATTCTACCCGACCCCAGAGAACGAATTTCCACACCTGTATATATATATATATATATCGTGCCTGATCCTTTATTTTTCTCAAAAATTCGATCGAAGAAAACACGAAAACGGCTCGATGTATTGAAACGAAACTTTGTGGGGTTTTTGTGAGCATATTGAACTGTAAAAGGCACACTTAACATTTGTGGTTTTCCCGATATTTCCAATTTAGGGCCTGATGATCCCAAAAGCCACTAAAAGTCCTTTTTTTCTTGTTTTTTGAAATTAATGAAAATAATAAAAAATATATTTATTTTCAAAAAACCGTAGCTGATTTTTGTGGGGTCTTTGTTCAAGAGTTCAAAACCTTCCTTAATTTTCTTGTGGGATCAGGGCTTGCTGAGATATTGATGGTTAAAGACAAAAAGATCCTTTTCCATTCAAAATTCGATTTGTGGTCGTATTGAACTTTTCAAAAAAGCAAATTTTTATTACACCATAAGTTCTCAAAACTAAAAACTTTAAGCTTTAAAATGCTTTTTTAAAAATTCCAGTACGACCTTTTTCGAGGGAAATACAGCCACTAGAAATACGTCAAAAAAATTGGAATTTTTTTGATCCTTTAATTTTATTTACTAGTTTATAATATATATTATATATATATATATATATATATATATAATGTAGAAACTATTACGGGAAAGCAGCCTTTGTGGTTGTAAACACTTCTTACTTTAGAAAGCTTTCGAAATACTTTATTTCTTCTTCAGTCTTTTAAGTAATTGTGGACGTACTGATTCATAAAAGAGCACAAATTAGTGAGAATAGATATACATATGATATGAATATGAAAATGTATAGGTGATTAATGATCTGACATTAATCAAATATTTTATTGATGTTATTCCAAGGTCCTGTTGAATCTTTCCACCATTCCGTCTGACTGTGAATGCAAAGGTGTGGTTCCGGTTTTCTTGATCCCCAACATTGTACAGACCTGGAATACATTGGATTGAAAGTTACTCCCTTGGTCTGGATGTAACTCCAATGGGACCTGCTGAATAACTGTTCTACCAGCACCCTTGCCTCCTGATTAGGTATATCATATGCCTCAGACCATTTGCTGAAATAATCCATTGCGATCAGAATGTATTTGTTCCCCTTCTCAGACTTTGAAAATGGACCGGCGACATGGCAATTCTCTCAAATGAGACGCCCACATTGTATTGCTGCATTCTGCCCTTGGTCCGGGCCTTCGGACCCTTACTGGCTGCATAGGTATCACATTTCCGGCACCAAGCCCTCACATCTTCGAAGCAATTTACCCAGTGGTACCGTTGGCTAATTTTATCCAAGGTTTTATTCATGCCCAGATGACCTCCGGTAATCCTATTGTGTACTACGGTCAGGACGGCGGATACCATTTTCTTTGGAACTACCAGTTAGGACTTGGTTTCTCCGCCGTCATTGCTTTCCCAAATTATCTTTAACATTCCATTCTCTACTCTTTGAAAGTCCCATTGGGCCCATAACGATTTCAGGACTCCGGAGTATCTAGGTACCTCGTCCCATCGCGGTCTGGGTGCCCCTCCCGTTTTGAGTGACAGGATTGGTTCAATGTCTGGGTCAGCCATTTGGTCCTGGATGCATTGTTCCGTTGTCCAGTCTTCATTGGTCTGTACGCGGATCTGTCGGATAGAGATACCCTTCCATTGTTCCTTCTTCAGACAATTTCCACATTCTGCTCTACAGGGTTTTCTTGACAAGGCATCGTTATTATTATGCAAGTCTCTCTACCATCCATAAACTTAATCTTTTTTGTGGAGTTCTAGTTTGTCATCTTCGTCTCTACCATCCATAAACCATGCCTATTTTTCTGACTACTTATGTATTTCAACTCTCTAATTTAAAATATCGTAAATAGAGGATTGAAATATTTATTATAACATAACGAAAAGCAAATTTGGTGCTGCTATATATAAACTGGTTTGTGTTTTGTACACAGAAAACTAAGTTGTATGGGTATTTCAAGATCAAAAAGTCAGGTATGGGTTGAAAAGTTTCGGAACAAATGCAATTTTTCCATTTCACTACCATTCTTATGTATGCGTAAGTGTGGGCTTTCGTTAAGTATATTTCGCTTCAGTAATATATTAAGATCTATCCTTACACATACAAAGCCTTGCCATGCAGCTCAGAATTCCAAAATTGTGTGCACAATATAGTTTGTGATTGTGGCCATACATATACCGGTGCAACTTTAAGTTCTTGATGTTCTTTTGTTGAATGATGGAAGAATATAAGGAACATTCTTCACACATGTGACTTTTTCATGTCTTCAGGATGAGGACCATTAAGCAGAGATACTCAAACTTTGCCTAAGAATCACATTTTGCTCGATAGGCAAGAAGTTAATAATTACTCTATACAATAAAAAAACAATAATATATTTACAAGTATTAAACTAACCTGTTCTTCACTTGTCCAAACCACTGTTGGAATCTGGATAATTGGAATAAATCCACTATTTGGTTCATTACCTGTTGTTATTCCCCAAAAAGTTATACCTTCTTTCTCGTAAGCATCCAAAAACTTTACGAAATAGTTTGCCCAAGCTTGAAAATATTCTGGTTTCAGTCTCCCATTGAAACCCGAATACTGACCGTTGGTTTTCATCCATTTTGGTGCAATCCATGTGGAAACAAAGAACTCTAAGTTATTATTAGTGAGATTACGTGCCCAATGTAACAAAGGAAGCTGTAAAATTGTGGTCAATAAATCTGTGTCTTTTGTATTTGATTAAATAGAAACTTACTTTGTACTTGTAATCTTCGGTTGCAAGGGAGTATTTACTGAGAGTTACGTCTTCTTCATTGTGATAAGTGTAAGGGTGGGTAGAAAAATCTGTTGCTGCCATGGGCACTCTGCAGAGACTGTACTCTAAACCTTCTTCTGAAAAATATGACCTATAATACAAAATAATAAGTGAATCATGAAGAAAACAAGTCCCGACAAAGTTCTTACCTCATTAGTTTGGATCGAACATCTTCCTGCAGTGACATAATATTAATGCCAGCAGCATCCGTAAAGGCTCCACCAAACCCTTGAATTTTTTGAAAACTTTTATCCGAAAAAACGGATATTATGTTTTTTGCATCACTAGTCTTGGAAAATTTTCCCTCTTCTTTTTCGAATCGCAAGCCATCTTTATTGGATGTATATTTTATATAGGAGCCCTGCGGGACTTTTTTAACAGGATCTATCGTATCGCAATGGTCCTTGTTGCAGACACAAACTGTTCCCCCATTTCCGTAGTCTCTACTCAAACATTTTTCGGAAATAACATGTAAAATTCCTAAAAATACATATATTTGTACAATCCATAGAACAATAGCAATAGAGAGGAAACATATTGAAAATTAAAAACTCCTAAGGGATTTTGCTATCTATAATCTTAAAATTACCGTTACCTCAAAGCGACTAATGAGGGCGTAAGTAGGAGCAACAGTGCATAACCCCTGCCACTACTAAAAGCTTACCAGATATGCCTGCTAAACCAGAATGGGAATGGGGGGAAGGCAAATCTTCGTCCTCTTAACACCGAAACGCATTTGATAAACCTCTACAGAAAAACCCCGACCTCTGGGAACCAAGGTTAATTAGAGGGCTAGTAACCACCTTGTGGTAACGTACTTATTATAAGTACACAAAGTGCATGCATGCACAGAAAATTAAAAAATAATCTATACTAATATAATAAAGAGGTAAAATTTGTTTGTTTGTAGAGGATAATATCTGGAAGTAGTAAACTTTGACCCGTACAACTCCAGAATTTGGGTAAATTACAAAAAAGAATAAAAATGGCAAAAAATTGTAAAAATTGCAGTTATGAAAAATTGTTTCTCGAAATCAATTAAGTATATATTTCGATGTGCTGAATTCGAATCAGAAGTTGGTCTGACTCACTAACCCTCCAAATTTAAAGCAATTCCAAAATACCGCTGAAAATCAAAATATGTATTGCAATTTACATTTTCAATGCATATTTTAAAGTCATTGACAACGTCAGAATCGACTTTAAAACGTTTGGAATTTTCTTTCAATGTATAGTTTGTTATTTCGATTGTGGTGTTATTTCCCAAGAAAACAAAAAAATAATCAAGAATATGCCACAAATAACATTTAGAAGACAACCGCTGAAAATCGCTAAAAAACATGAAAAAGTAACATTATGCAAACGATTTTTAAAAACTAAATCAATTATATTTTTTAATGCCCTGAATCCTAATCTGAAGTCAGTTTGGTTTGTATAACCATTAACTTGGACTAAATTGTTGAAAAACGCTAACAATAGTAAAAAAATATAAAAAAACTGTCATGAAGTTGTCGATAACATCAAAAAATTCGGAGAGTTAGCGAGCTAAACCAACTTCGGATTCGGATTCAGCGCATCGAAAGACATGTGAAATATTCTTTATTGAATTCGAAAAAGAAAATTTGGGTTGCATAAAAAAAATTTTACGATTGTTTGTCATTTCTAGTGGTTTATTGCAATTTACTCAAATTCACTTTTTTGTGCGCTGGTGTATATTTATCAAAGTTGAAGAATCGCAGTTAGATTTAAAAATAAAAAGAAAAAAATTAATGTATAAATCATGTATCGTATCGAACTTTAAAACCAAGAAAAAGCTTGCACAAGATTTGTTTTATCATTAACAAATGATTTATTAAAAATAAAATTATAGAAGATACAGAACAACTGTTGTATAGTCATGTAACAAGCAAAATAAAAGAATTAAAACGGCTCAAATTTATTTAATAACTAATTCAGCTATTATCCACTCACTTTAGTGCATAAAATTACTATCACGTCCATATTTAACAGAAAAACTTATTCAAAGAGGAAATGGTAGTGTTAAGACTCGGGTGTCAAAGAAAGAACCTTCACGCATGATGCAATAAATCATTTTAGTAAAATCACTCAATACAGAAGAAAGCAATACCGTATTCAAAAAAGTCGTCAAAAGACAGCTGCTGTGTTTATTATACATATATATATATATATATATATATATATATATATATATATATACACACACATATATATATATATATATATATATTATATATATATATATATATATATTTGTGCACATGACTACATGTGTAAGTTTAAGATTAGGCATCTGGATAAACCATAATCCTACGTATCTCCATAAAGACATTTTATTATTATAATAATCCAGTCAATTTGTGGAAACAGTTCAGGTACATTTTGATCCAGTTAGAAATTTCTATAACTTCCAAAAAATAGTGAGGAGAGAAAAACCTGATGGAGAAAATAGTCAAATACATCATCAAGAATAATTTCAATAATAGTACTTTTTAAGAAATTAATAAAAAAACATTTAATTATGAATGGAAAAATGTAATTAGCAGTATGAAGAAAATAACAAGCCTTTTCCTTTAAACTAGGCATGGACAGAACACTTTTGGACATTTTAATTTACTTATTATTTTAAACTAACCTGCTAGTGCTACTAAGCCAAATATGTAGAACCTCATTTTCTGGGGAACTGATCACGTTTGAACAAACTAATGTGGCGATATCTGAATATTATCCTTATCATCCACTTTATCAAACATTCCCATCACAGCAGGTACTACACCTTACAGCCTTGAACTATTTGATTTAATAATTAATAATTAAAATATTTATCGAAATAAATCGACGGAAGGAATTTTGAGCTGCAAGGAATGTGTTAATTGAAATATTTATTACTAGATAGCTTACTCATTATTATTAGTATGTAATCTCTGATACTCTTGCAAAACTATTTTTGATTTAGCATTATGCAAATAATATTAAAAGCTAACTGACTTCCATTGTAAAAATGATATTCCAAACTTTGTACACGTGAACCTCTATATGTATTGACGTAAATTGTTTAGCCTTCTAACTTGTTAGTGTACTCAGCTTTTTCCATATTTATCACAAGGTTTATTTAAATTTAACATTTATGGAACCTTAACGAGTGTGATTGTCCAGGAGGGTTGAGGATTACAACCAGAGTTGCCAATTCCGTGAATCAGAATTACCGTAGGTACTGAGTACACTGAGAACTTGAAATTACCATACCAGCTATATCGATTACCAGAGAATTAAAAAAAAAGATGAAAATGGTGTTAGCAGATATGCAAATATTAAATTATGCAAAAAGATAATTGTTAAATTAATTTTATTATTGTTAAATTTCACCATTCTAATTAATACTAGCAAGAGGAAAATCATTTTATTGATTAATGAAATCTCCCATTAATAATCGCTGATCATTATTTGAGTTTTCAATACTTTTTTTATGCTGTCATCTTAATAATTCTTTTATACGTCATAACCATATGTGTGTTTAAGTTTTCATTATTACGTTTAATATAGAATTATCGGGCTTCATTCCTACCAATTTATACCATTGTAGCAATCAAAAAATATGTAACCATACAAACCATCCCGAACTTTTATAATTTACTGATCATGGTTACTACGAAAAACAGTAAATGTAAACAATGGCGGGGCTAGAGCAAACGAGGAGATTGATGACATCAGCTTTGTTATTACTCAGACAGAAGAAAATGTTCAATTAAATGTTTTAAGTTATATTATCTGTAACAGATAAGTATTTCAAATTTCTAAATGGGAGCAAAGTGTAGTAAGGCAATTTAAAAAAAATTACCCGGATTACTGATTGCATTACACAGAAATTCTTCCTCACAGATATTCTGAGAGAAAATATGTCTAAAATATGATGGACCATTATTCTTGTATGTGTATACATATGTATTTTGTAGGTGTATTTTACTTAGTCTCTATTTCAAGTCATTTCAACTCCAATTTGGACTCGTTTATTTGTGAATTCTCGGTTTGATACATTTTTTCTATATTGCTAAAAATCTTTAACAGTAAGTGATTGCCAACTTGGCTAGTTGGATAAAGATATGTCATATAAGCACTTTACAACACCTTTCTTAACAATCAATGGTTTGTTGGAATTAAAAGATTCATAGGCAATTATAACAAGAAATGAAAAGTGTTTAACATTTTTGTGATTTGGGAATATGATGTTGAAAAACTGCACTTATTCCTGGATTACATCAATAGTCAATAACCCACAATAAAAATCAAAAATTTGCATAAATTTTCTTATCTTAATATACTTATAGATAAACCAAATAACACCATATGTAAAAACACTTATCGAAAACAACGAATATTCAGATATATTTGATTTTTAGCTTCAACCGTCCCTTGAATGTAAAGAAAGGCTTTGTCAAGTGCTTATATATAGAGCAAAATTCAGATCTTCATCCACAGAAATATTCAATAAATAAATTCAAAATCAATATTTAGCAGGTTTTATAAATAAAACCATGACTGATTTAGATTGACAGTCACAACAACAAAACAGAACAAACAACCAACAGGCACATACCCGTTTAACTCAACTCGAAAATTGTGTGTACAGTCTTACTTGTGATTGTGGTCAAACATGTATCGGTGAAACTTCAAGACCTTTAGAAGTAGGAAAAAGGAACAACAATATAATATTTCCAGCATACTAATAAAATTTGACAAACTATGTATTGACCCGCCCGGGCAGCCATGAGGTTTACTGGGATAAAACAAAAATCTTGTTTAAAAGAGAAAATTAAAAAGCGAAAACTTAGAAAACTCTTTGCCACCTAAAGATCTGATGAACGTGACATGATTAATAAAACTAACTGTTTGCTGTGGCTATTGAGCCAACCTGCCCCCAATAGGAAAAATTCTAGCTACCTCCATGTATCTCCAGTTGCTCTGACGTAAAGTTTTGAAAATAGTTTATACTATTGTTGATATGTTAACGGTGCATTATGAAGGAAAACTGTGTTAACCAAACCGTCCAATACTCTCTTCGAGGTGTCATTCTTTTATTCGCAATTAATATCTCTGACAGGGGAAGTTAACCTGAAAATTTTTCGTTACATTCTAGCAGCAATTACATGGAACGTCTCCAGATTCGGAACCTCTGTATGCTAGTTTTCCGGAAAATTCTAGATAACGTATTTACATCTCGCGTCTACAAACAAACCGACCAAGTTGCTTGAGATATAGTACCCTAGAAAACATATTTTTGTTGCCTGTACGTGTCTGTGCATAAATCTGATGCAAGTAACAAAATATAACGAGAAATATATGTTACACGAATGGGCATATCGAAAAAATATTTAAAATAAGGAATCAGATTTGTTCCAAATACTTTTACATACGTCTGGTATATGTGGCTTTGCTTGAGATTTATTTACGATTTGAGGTAAGAACAATCACATGGTTGAATTAAAATGTATTTACTCTGAAAGGTTTGAAAGTTTCGAAATATACATATTTTTCCTCTCTTTACCCTTACAAAGTAGAAATAATTGGCAAGTGTTTAGATATTGTGTTTAGCTACTAGAGAGTTACAATGAAAATATGTCAGCAGTAAAAGAATAGTAGAATACTGAAATACTGGACCACCGTTGGAATAAATTCAAATATTTATTGTCACATTTTAATTGTTATAATTATATTATCGCCCTAGGATACGGATAACTCATCTGATATATCAAATGACCCCTTTTGCCAGATTTTAACCCAATTTTTCGTCGAAGAATTAAATTAAACAGTCGATTTTTGCGATTTGTTAATTCGTTAAGCTTCAACTTTATCGTAGCTATTTATTAATATTTCGAATTCAAATTGTATTAAAATAAACATAAAATGCGTTTCCTTCTTTATCATTATGTCTTCAGACAAAATGGCGGATTATCAAATTAATTTGGAGGCATCAACTATATTTTTTCACATTAAGTTATTAAGATTTAATATTTTTAAGCACATCGCAGCTTACTTTTTCTAGAGATTTAAAATAATATAAGGTGACGGGAATTCATCCAATATCTGCATTCATCCGATATTTCGTGGAACTCGAAAATTTGGTCTGTCAACCGAAGGCCGGCGGCTGGCTCTAACAGACATTCATGGAAGTTCCTCGAATCTTCGAGAACACATGAAAGAAATTTCCCGACGGCTCGTTGACCTACAACAGAATGCCGAGAGAAATATATAAATACGAAAAGCTGGCTATAGCATTCATTTTTTGAGTATTCGACTGCCGTATAGTTAAGATAAATTGTAAATAGTTCTGTGAATATAAATTGTGTCAAATTGGTGGAAATAAATTATAGTGAGTTGGTCTGTGTATGTAAATAAATCCAAGAACTGAACTGATCCCGAAGAGTGAAAATTAAAACATTATAATAATAATAATAAAAGTTTCCATGTGCTTGGCAAAAGTTTTATCGATTTTACACGGCATATTTATAGTTATACCTAGTATTTGTATAATTCTTTCTCAATGTTGATACTAATGACATTTCATTACCTAAATACAAATAATCAAACATTCATTCATTACCCTACTCTGTAGCAAATGCACTCTTTGCATGAAGTAAATGAGTTGGCATGACAATTGTGTACTTATTATTTTTTTAGTTGGTCCTAGGAAGTCATAACTAGTATTTTTCTGATTTTTTGGGAATAAGACTACAAATTGCTGGAAAGTATGTAAATTTCATTTCAAATAGTCCAAACATTTCAACGTCTAAATCAGATCTTTTTTTCAATAGTAGTAAAACTTAACACAATTGAACAACAAAATTAAAAGTAAAAGATTTGGAAACAAATGGTTTTAAATTGTCCAAGTTACCAGGAAAACAAACAGTTATTCTAGTATTATAATCGGTGTACTTTCTCGGTGTGGCACTACATATCTTTCAAATTAAATCTATGCCAATAAAACATTTCTAAAAATAAGCAAATCAGAAATCATATCATACTCAAATATTATTGTTTAAAATGACCAATTATTTTTGACTCCAAACATGTACTTAACAGTAATATTGCGATGATTAAGAAACAGCTAAACAGCTGTATGTATTGAAAGAACTCTTACGGTACGTTTAAATCTGACTTCTCACCGGACATAAATGTATTGTTACAGCGATAAATTCGCATTGTCTGTTTACATCTGACATAAATTGCTTGATATTTGTATACCATATTTATGTCGAGTAACTGCTATCTAAAATTTGGAGAGAAATGTATGTGAGAAATGTAGAATGATGATCATTCACCTGATGACGATAGCAGATATACAGCTATTGAAACGTTGTGAGATCAACCAATTCAAGACGATGGAAGTCCAAGGAAACTTCGAGGAACACTTATGTTGCAATTTCCGAATGTCATGTAAATATATCTCAGATATAAATGCACAGATAGGGCAGTCTATGATATGGGCGCCGGGTTATTTGAGGTTATTGGGGTCGAGGCTATTTAGCAACAATTCTCATTTAAGCCAAGTTAAGTGTCCAGATATAAAGAAATAGTGTGTTCAATTAGCAATAACATAAATATCTGTTTTAATGGAAAATTTAAAACAATGTTTTGAGTAAGCACTAAGCACTTATATATTACGAAAACAGAAAACCGATGATAACATTTTTGGATCCTACAAAGTTTAGATGGAAACGAAGAATTATTGAACAAAAGTTTATGGATGTGATTGATTAATTATTATTTTTAAAGAACAAAAAGTTTTATTTTTGAAAAAATCTAAATATGTATTTATCATTATATGTTATGTAATTGCGCTTTAGCAACAGTAGATGATATCAGCACTGATAACAAAGATCAAAAAATAACACCTTTACAAATGTTAGTTATAATAACTAGCACACTTTAGAGTAAAATCTGTGTTTTTCGAATTACTTAATGTTTCAGAGTCTAGGTCAGACATGTTATCAATTCAGATCACAATAATATGTTAATATTGAAATTATAATGTTGGATAATTGTATGATGATGATGTAACTAATATAATAAGAGTCGCACACAAATTTTATAAAGAACATATGCAATAAGAAAACTGCTTTCAATTTCTAAGGACTTAAAAGAGTTGTCTAGAAAATTGTATGTGGCCTTCCTTGGTGCGATTTTTTTTATGATAGGAGACGTTACACCCAACTGGGATGAGTAATCTTCTATAAGTGGTATCAAAAACTCCTAGGAAAATTTCTGTCAACTGTCAATCTTAATTATTAACAATCAGGAAAGTCTTAAATAATGTTTCATTGAATAGAATTAAGGCTGGCTCTTTTAATTTTCCTTGTATTCTTTATTCTGTAATATAATTGAAAATGCATTTTAAAGCCTAGGTTCGCTTTTTGATAAATTTTTCATTTTTCCAATTGTATTTTTGTAATTGTATGCATATCGGTTTCTACATTTAGATGTCCAAAGTTTTCTTTAATATAAAATTTATTAACTCATCAATAATGTCGGAGCTGCAGTTACTATTTGTCAATAAATAGTTGTGGTTGTGATTTCTGACAGGCAGCCCTAAAGTAAAAGATTTAGAATTTTTCACAAGTGTGTCCAAGAGTTCTTGATTTAGCATAATGTCATTTCTTAGCTGAGGTAGTATATCACTTTTACTTTCACCCAACTTCGTAAAAATACTGTTATCAGTTGCATGTCTTTGAAAAGCGTTAATTAAAGAAAAAACAGTTAATTGTGGAGACCTTTCTAATTCTTCGATGGTTGAATCTGGAATGGAATCTTCGCAGCTCTTGAAAACCATTCTGCCAATGACCTCATAGCTACCTACTTTATCTTCTAAGGGATTTCGTTCAGGATTCAAACTTTTTCTGTATCTGCATTTTTCATTATGTTTTTCCAAAATTTCAATTTCCATTGCACAACCAGTACCATGATATCTTGGTGCTAAAGCAGGCAGCTTTACTGTCTTTTTTATATGAGAATGCCTTTTGTAATCTTTTGAGATAATACCTGACGTATCGTCTTTGGGTTTTGTAACATTAGCATTATCCTTACTATTATTATCACGGTAATGACATGTCAACAGAAGCCATATGCAAATGTACTAGAAATAAAAATAAAAAGCTCACTATTAATATAATAAAATGTTATAAGAGACATTCTTGTCACTCAAAATTAGAGAAGCAACCAGTAGAAAATGATAACTCAATAAAAATAGAGAAATTAGATAGAAAATCTTGGGACAGATCTGATAACAATGAACGACAAGAAAAAAATATTGACGGATTACCTGGTAGCACTAATTCTCTTGAAGAACAGCAACAAGAAAATGAGCATGGTGCAGATTTTGATATTTCCGAGAGAAAAAATGGCAAAGTGAATAAATCAAAATCAATTCAATCTGATTTTCTGGAAAGTCTGACATTCGAATCTTACCGTGATAATAATAGTAAGGATAATGCTAATGTTACAAAACCCAAAGACGATACGTCAGGTATTATCTCAAAAGATTACAAAAGGCATTCTCATATAAAAAAGACAGTAAAGCTGCCTGCTTTAGCACCAAGATATCATGGTACTGGTTGTGCAATGGAAATTGAAATTTTGGAAAAACATAATGAAAAATGCAGATACAGAAAAAGTTTGAATCCTGAACGAAATCCCTTAGAAGATAAAGTAGGTAGCTATGAGGTCATTGGCAGAATGGTTTTCAAGAGCTGCGAAGATTCCATTCCAGATTCAACCATCGAAGAATTAGAAAGGTCTCCACAATTAACTGTTTTTTCTTTAATTAACGCTTTTCAAAGACATGCAACTGATAACAGTATTTTTACGAAGTTGCGTGAAAGTAAAAGTGATATACTACCTCAGCTAAGAAATGACATTATGCTAAATAAAATTTATTACATTCACAATCTTTTGAGTTTTATATTATGCTTTTTGTTTTTGTTTTTTGGATATATTTATGTGTAGTATACATTTTGAAATGCGAAAAGAACGTCAGATGCACTTTTGAAAGAAGAGAACATCATTGTGTATGTAAAATATGAAGAAATTATATATTAAAAGTGATGGACATTAATAAAATAATGGCTGTTCAGTGGCGGATCCGGTGATCTTGTAGATACTAAATTTACGAAAATATAGAGGTAATTCTTTTCTATGGATTTGGATCTTTTGATCTAAGATTACCTCGTTTTAGTATTAAATTTACTAAGTCTGAGACCTCGGAGGGGCCGATCGCTTCTATACCCCCCCCTCTTTATCCCCCCTGTGGCTGTTACACTAAATCATATGGCGTACATTATCGGCGAAGACGATAAATACAGTATTCCTTGTATTCCACACTAGGTTGTAAATATAATTCCCTTAAAAACCTAACCAAAAATATACGATTATACGATCTTTAGGGTTCTTTGGTTGTAGAAAGTTTAAAATACAGTCTACTTTTGATGGATTGGGTTTTACAACGTCTTTAGTTATGAGATGTCCTAAGTAAGCGACCTCCTTGTGGAGAAATTCGCATTTGTCAGGCTGTATTTTAAGGTTAGCTTTTCTGAGTCTTTTAAATACGTCAGTCAGTCGTGTTAGGTGGTCATGTATTGTAGGCGAGTAAATAATTTTGTCATCCATGTAAACCAGACATCTTTCATTCTGGATTCCCATAAGAATGTTATCCATCACCCTTTGAAAGGTAGAAGGAGCATTCTTCAATCCGAAGGGCATCCGGACGAACTCAAAATGTCCGTTCTCGACAGTGAATGCAGTTTTCGCGATGTCTTTTGGGTCTATTTCTATCTGGTGGAAGCCAGAGGCGAGGTCAAGAGTAGTAAAGTACTGGCATTTGCCTAGTTGGTCTAGTAGGTCTGAGATGTTAGGGAGAGGGTACTTGTCATTGACTGTAAGTTCGTTAAGTTTGCGGTAGTCTACTACAACATGTCACTTCTTTTTTCCAGAGGCGTCTAATTTTTTTGGCACCACCCAGACGGGAGAGGACCAAGGCGAATTAGAGAGTCGTATAATGCCTTCATCGAGCATTTTTGCTACCTGGGACTTAACTTCTTGTTTGTGTACTTGGGTATAACGGTATGATTTTGTATAAACGGGTTTCGCGTTGTTGGTATCAATACTATGTTTGATTTCATTTGTGAATGATAAGTGATCGCCTTCGAGGTAGAATATGTCTGAAAAGTCAAGGCATAATTGCAAGATTAAGTCTGACTCTTCGTCGTTTAAATGTAGTCGGAGTTGTTTAACGATTTCTTCTTGTCTGCCGGGTTCGTTATAGTTCAAAGGAGTATTTTGTGAGAGTGAATTCACAGAAAAATTTTGTAATGGTTCGAGTCTTAGATTTGAAAAGTTTACTATTTTAGGGATGGCAATCGCATTTAGAATGGATGTAAGAAATTGACTTTTGCTGTCTACTGTAACAACAGCATTAGGGAGGTGAACTTTTTCAATTTCCATACCTGTTAGAAGGGCTTCGGTGTTTCTTTAGTTCACAGCTAAGTTTGAAGATTTGTTCGGTACGGGGTTCAATCGAAATTGTATTAATGGACGTATAAGAAGGGGGACATTGTATAGATTCAGTGGCATTGATTGTATCGTCTCTCACTTTATACAGCGGAAGTGTCTTAAAGTTGGTTATTAATTATTTTTTGTCAAAGTCAATAATGCAGTTGTAGTGCTCTAGAAAGTCAGAGCCTAACAAACCGTCGAATTCAATATCGAGGTTACAGATATATACTTTATGTGGATCTTGTATGTTGAAAGGGACAAGGGTCGATTCATTTATAAGAATTTTCTGGTTGGTAATTCCCTGAATTACTACGTTTTCCTGAAATTTATCTCTGAAACGGGTGCAGGTGTCTGGTTTGAAAATAGTAAGACCAGCACCGGTGTCTATTAAGAGTTTATATGTGTTAGGAGAATCTGTGATGTAGTATAAATTTTCAGAATTTACGGTCAGAAGCGGTCTTATAGAAAGCTCTGTTCGGGGAAGTTCAAATTCGGGTCGAAACTTTCTAGATTTATTGCTTGAATTTGGGTCTGAAGTTCTGTGATTTCCGGGGTTTCCGTTTGGAAAGGGAGGTTCTGAAAATTTACGGATGAAAATTCGTGTTCATTTTCAACGTAGTTGTCACATTCTGCGTTATCTGTTTTTGAGTAATAGTCGTACTCAGTATATGTCGAGTCGCAATAGTCTTGGTCGTAACTTTCGAAATCGGTATTTTGGTATTGATTTTCGTATACCTTAGTATTGGGTTTATCGTACCCATAATTATAGGAATTGTTTAAGTGATGTGTTCGTTGTTGCCGGAAAAAGTTTTGATTAGGTTTATATTGACCTGAACTTTGGGGTTGTGCACTTGTCGAAGGACGAGGTTGTTGAAAGTTTCTGTTTTGTTGGAAATTTTGAGTATTGGGTTGGAATTGTGGCCTATTCTGGAATTGGCCTGGTTGTTGTGAAAATGGGTTAGGACGTATGTTCGAAAAGTTTTGTCCGTAATTTTGGTTTTGTTGCATTTGTTTCGATTTGGTGAGGCATTCATTAATAGTATGCCCCATTCTTTTACAGAAGGAACATTGTTTTTGTACTGGAAACTGGTTGGGCTTTCGAGGAGGTGGACCTTGGTTTCTAAAATTTGATAATTTTTGAGATTCTAAGTGATGGAGTTGGAGTTCACGTTTTATGCGTGAAACGGCGGTGAGAATGTGTTTAGGATCGCTAGCACGAACTAGTTGTCCTATCTTCGGCTCTAAACCTGTTAGTAGGCTATTTAGTGCCATGGATTCGATCAAGTCGATTTGTACCTGTTTTTCTTTTTGAGTCAAGTTTTGTTTGTTAACCGCAGCAAGCATTTTTGCTTGGTGGGTTTGTAGTTGGGCTGAAAATGTTATGGGGGATTCAGTATTTAATTGCCTCATTCTTTGAAGATCTTGAATCAAGACTGAGAGATCTCTAGGATCTCCAAAGTGGTTCTCTAAGAGTGTCTGAATTTCTGTTAATTGAGGCGGGTTTCGAGAATTTATAAGTTCGGCAGCTCTGCCGCGAAGTTTATTTTTTATGTGCAATATTAAAAGTACTTGTTGATAGTCAGTTGCCATACTGTACGCAGTTTGGCATGAAGAGATGAAACTATTTTAGAATATAGAGTTTCCGTCATATTCCAGAATTATTGCGAAAATTTCGGATATTTTGTATGGCTCTACAGTAGGAGTCGCAGCACCTTGTCTTGTAGTTGCCATTTCAAATATTCAAGTGTCACGAAAAAATAAAATTAAATAAAGCAGAAAATTGGAAGTAAGCAAAGTCACACAAAAAATTATAAAAAATTCAAAATTATGGTATGAGTAAATGGTTAAATAAATTCAGCAGTTTGCGAACACAAAATAAAACAAAGCGAGGTAAAATAATGGAGAATAATAATAAGTTGATAAATAATTAAATCAAAAACGAGATGTTTCTACATACGTTATTAGTACCCTAGGCATAGGACTTGTTCTGCGGAAGCGTCGACTGGTTAGCTGTATCGTTGCGTGTTCCTGGTCTTCGCTGCTACAGATGTTGTCTCAAACAGGTAGATATTGTCCACGATGATTTGGAAATCTCCACAGTCAGTTAGTATGTGTTCTAACTGTGTTGGACAATCCTTCTGACTGCGCCAATTTTATATCTTTGATTTCACTTTAGACTTTTTTAAAAAATATGTTTTATTTAAAACACAATATCAAAAAATTCACACTTTAAACTTGTAAAAAATAATGAAATGTAAATTGAAACTAAAACTAACTGGTCAGAATAAAATATTATAATGATGACCGTGGGATCGCTTCGGTTCTATTTATGATTTAATAAAAGCTGAGGTCAGCGAAAAGATATTCACACGATGCGTTCCCACGTTAACATGGGAGTACCAGGAAGCTGTCAGCGTAATATCATCATACACGTATGTACAATTCACACCTAACATATATATATATATATATATATATATATATATATATATATATGATCTATATCCAAGTCAAAGACAAAACGGTTAGGTACTACTTTCTGTTCATCATCATTATTTACATCCATACTGTCAATGCCCAACAAATAATACTGACAGTGCCGCCAGGCTGTCAGACGGTCAAAACTAAAACCATGGAGCAATTGTAGACGGAGGGAGCGAGCGTTATTGCTGTTATATTCGTAGAGCAGGTACTTCTGGAGGTAGCATACAATACACAAATGTCGTACCAAGAGTAAAAAGAGAGGGCAATAGGAAGAGCAAGAGACTCTCACTCGATTGTGAGATACAGTCAATGAACTACTTACGCACATAGCTGTTTGGATGCAGCTCTTAATCGAGTGAAATAGCCTTTTGACCTCTTTTTCTAGCATGGTCACGATATTTGTGCATTGCTGGCTACCGCCAGGAAGGACCAGCTCTATGATTAGATTGATTGACAGTGACAGGCTAATACTCTTTCAGACCATCATGCAAAGACTATCTTGGATAGTTCAGCATAAAGCGTCGTTATTGCTTAGTGGTAAAATAGTCAATGTAGTAGATCAGTATTGATTTTTCGGAGGTGTTGCAGTAACTTTCATATTAAATATTCTGTTTTTAATTGAATTTAATTATTTGATTAAGATATTATTATCACAATCTTCCCGAAGGTGTTGGGTACAAAATTGTCAGTCAGCGGACAATAGAGAAAGTATTAAATATTGAAGTTCTCATAGGGTTGTTGGTCATCTCTTTTCTTTAATATTTATAAACTCGATTGAAACCGCAAATGGCGAAAACTTTTAGGTTGCAAAGAACAATCTTCCAATTACTATATACATTTTGCCAGGACCGATTCCAGTCAAAAATTTGGGGGTCAATCATTTGTCAAAAATATATCGAATACAGATATTTGATTATTTTTATTATTATTGACAGCAAAGTCAGAATCGACTTTGAAACGTTTGGTATTTTCTTTCAATATACAGCTTTTTTAATTCAATTGTGGTGTTATTCCCAAGAAAACTTAAAAATAATCAAGAACATGCCACAAATAACATTTAGAAGACAACCGATATTTGATTACATTTTTATTTCAATAGATTTGTCAATATGAGTGAACAATTTTGTGATTACATCTAATTCTCCGATTTCTCCACAACTTTATTACTTATAAAAATATACTTTTTACAATTTCATGAAATAGGGTCGAATTTCGACCACTGGGCGACCACTAGTATACATTAAAGTACTGTGGTTTGGTATAATTTGTTAAGGGAATTGACCAATTGAACTTCAATGTCAATTTTTTTATGATATCCGGGATAAATACTACTATTAAAATTTCTAGACAAATAGGTCTGCAATTATTATAGAAAAGGATAAAAAACCTCATGACTTGCAAAAAACAACCTTAGGCACTCTTATATGATAAGAGTTTTGAACGTCCTGAAGTTGATAATCGATTAAAATGTTCAATTTGTTTTTTTACCAACTTAACTACTACTTAACGTTGTTGCTTAGCTAAATAACCGAGGGCAGTAATAATTTTAACGAAATTTTAAACCAACAAGATCAATATCTGACACTTGAGGCCTAAATATTTACACACCAGATCTCAGCAGGTTTTCTTAGAAACGATATCAAATGCAAATTGTAATTTGTTGTCAAGATCAATTTTATATTTATCTTAAGTATTTCCAAATTAACTAAATAATTTTAATTAGCTGTTTTCTTTGTTTTTAAAGAGGGAGTCCAAAAATTGCCACAGACAAAAAACATTAAAGTATTAGTTGATGCTTTTATTATTGCCTACTTTAGGATTATCTATCGAAATTAAATTCACAAAATTTAGTTATTCTTTAAATAATATAATGTTTCGTACAATATTCATTTTATTCCTTAGATAAACATATATCAAAAATAATGTTACTAAATATTGCTATAATTATTGAGTATTCTTAAAATGAGTTTATTCGGTTCTTCATCAACGAAATTAAATTTTGTGTCTTTATAAATTATGTTTTTTCAGAGTGTATGTAATATGCCTTAGATTAACTTTAACATTAAATCAAATTGCCAACTTATCAACTTACTTCACGACTTCCAGTAAAATATGTTATGGTCATCGTTGTACCTGAAGTCATAAGCGCCCCCGGGCAATGTTTGAATTATGCGTCCCCCTAGACTTATTTCTGTCCCTGAACCCCAGCAGCTCGTCTATTGTAGGTCGGCCAAATGCGCCCTATGAGAGTTGAACTCCTTGCAGCCGCCAGTCCGACCAGACCCCAGCTACGACGCCGGTTATAGTCCATTGAAATCACTGGTTACCCGAGTTAAGTTTGATTCAAATTTACTTTATATATCGTCATTAACTTAGTATGAAAACATGTTACTTAAATTTTAAATAATTCAAATTACCAAACGTGTCAGTTTTTCTAATTTACTATCACTTGTACAAACATCATCCAGCACATAATAGATTCTGGAAAGGCTCAACTCATTAAGGATACCATCTAGGCGACTACCACTGAGGTAACAACAGGCAGTTGAGAAATGTATCGAGTCTATTTTATTAAATGGAGTTATTGAGCCATTTATCAACCCATGGTCTGCCTTCGTTGTTTTAGTGAAAAATAATGCTGTAACCAACCAACTATGTGACAAAAAAGCAGCTATCTGCTCCCTTAAATTGATGACATCCTTATCACACTATCAGGGTCCTGTTGGTTCTCCACACTAGATCTAAAGAGTGGATATTGTCAGGTTGGACTATACCAAAGGGACATAGAAAAGGTAGAGTTTTCCACAAGTTAAGGGCTGTTTCAATTTGTGGCTATGCTGTTTGGGTTATATAGCTACCGCTACGTTCGAAAGGTTAATGGAGTATATACTGAGCAGCATAACATGGAGGACATGCTTAGTATAACTCAACGACATTTTGATCAAAGGTCACACATTCGATGAACAGAAACTCGAAGAAATATTTTTCATAATTAGCTCAACCCTAAGAAGTATACCATGTTCCAAAAAAAGGTACGGTTTTAGGGCTGCACCTCTACATCGGCAGACACTAGCGGATCGAGGGTGGGAGGCTAAGGGACTGAAGCATTTATGGGAGGCTGAAGCCCCAAATCCGCCCCTCTGAGCATGAAGTGAGACCCTTCACAAACCGATAGTTTCCTGCGAAGATTTTCATTGAAAAAATCACCAGAATAGATTAGATTTTTACCTTTTTTGACATCATATCTTTTTAGAAATATAATTCGCATATTGTATGAATAAATAGTAACAGTTTAATTGCAGTCTTACATGCAAAGTGCATTAAGATGAATTTAACTTAGTTCACAAAACGATAAAGTTCACTATAAATAACTTTCTCCTAAACAATTTTTCAAAGTAAACGTAAACCATGTTCATTTAACTGTATTTTTGCATGAAAAATAAAAACTGTAGTATTTAAAAAATCTTCTGACTGGGAACACTTTATACTGACAATAAAATTGGATTGTTTTTTTGGTGATCCAGTAGTTCTATAAGAAAGAAGACAATTTAGAGTTCAGATGTTATAGAAATAATGCAAATTTACTGTATTTGAATAGTAAAACATCCCAGGGCCAACGGTAAGTAGGATTTGTAGGCAAATTTCACTAATTTGGTCATTAATCACACGTCCCTTTTTTGCTTATAAAGATCATAAGTTTTTAGCCAAGAGGGACATTATTTCAACACATTCGTCACTAATCTTGTGACCGTAGTAATTTTATGGTAAATTGACACTTTTTTTATGATTGAAGATTGAATTTAAATCGCATCTAATTTACTCAATATCATTCCATTGAAACCCGTGCCCTAATCATTTAATAGAACAATAATGAGCAGTATTTTGAATAACAGTGTCATATAATATTTGGAGCATAATTCTTTTTTATAGTTAGCCGCAAAACACCACCTCACAAATTTGATTTCGCCTATGCACGCTAAACATTAAAAGATTCTGCCATATGAAACGAAAGGACACAGCTTCTAAAAGCTCGTCTAATTTCACTTCCTCTCGTATACATTAAAATCTTGAAACATCAGTTAAACATGCTCAACCTACGCCAAACTAATCTCTTTTATAAATAAATGATTAACTATGTTTGATGGAAAAAGACCCCAACAGTTCTAAATATCAAATTTCATCATTACTTCATAACTTTGGTCTTAGAAGGTTTTCAGAGACCAAGTCCATTTGCCCTAGAACAGGCAACTCACATTTTCTTAGGTCTTGAGCAGGCATGCGAAAATCATATTACTCTTGAAATTTATGTGTCTTGAACCACAACAAAGTCTACCAAATAACTCTAAACTTTTTATCAGAATTAAAAAGGGTTACAACAAATACTTTTTGAAATAGTTTCAAAGAGAAACCTGTTTCAAGTAAACACAACCAACTTTAGCAAAGCCGTTTAAACTCTTATTTCCAAAACTAACTTCAATAATCCCGAACAGTAGCAGAGCAATTTCAAATACTTTCAAGAAACTCTTCCTTACAGATGTTCTGAAAGAAATGCATCTCTACAATATGAACCAACAATCATTTCAAAACTAAAAATTGAGTTTTTCTCGTTACATCTAATACGAAAAGTAGAAATCTTTGTTATTGGGGTGCTCATAAAACTACTCTGATACTTGGTTTTAATTTAAGCATTTTGTATTTCAAGTTGACTTAACAGATTTAATCTTTACTACTGTTCTTAATGAATGATCTATATTGTCCATATCAATAAAATAATTGTTCTCGGTACAATAAGTTAATATGCCTTTGCTTTTTTATTACTTAAAATAAAATATCATTTTTGTGTTGTTATTCGGAAATCTGCCATCAAGCTTTCAGTGAAAATCGCGAGTATTTATATTTTTATTTGCTTAGTGTTACCAATCTTAGCTGGTGTGGCTGACACCTGTACATGTTTTTAAAAACAATATTTTTGGGAAGGTTTGGACAGGAAATCAAAGCACGATGGTTTACCCTTATAGTCCTTATGTTTCGTTCTTGTAGACTGAGTAAAAAGCAGTAAAGCATACTTATAAAAAGCCTTCAAGATTGATTTTTGTACTTAATGCCAAATTCATTCATTAGGCTGGAACATAGAGGCAGTAAAACTAAACACTTTTCCTGGTTGAAAAAATGCTGGTAAATAGATATTTCATATTCCAATAAACATTTTTCTTTCAATCTGGAACCAAGCTATTCTGCTTTTTCAGGGGACAGGAAGTCCTATCCGCCGATCAGCTAAACATATAATAGTTTTCTCAATTTTGGAACTATATCCAGAAACATTAATGCTAGAAAAATAACAATAATGCTATGACAAATTGAAAAACTTTTTTGTCTTTTTTATAGCTTTCCCTAAGATTTTCTACAAAAATTATATAATTTGTAAGGAACCCAAGATTTATCTTGTTTACCGATTTCTGCACCAAAATATGGGAAGTATACGTTTTTCACAAAGACAGTAATGTATTTTATATATTTTTTAAATAACAAAGTGAGCACATATGTAACAAAATAATAAAATTTAATTTTATGCCTTCTCATAATAACACAATATACTGCCTACTAAATAACATCTGAAGGATTAAAAATGTTTTTTTACAGTTAGAATAATACAATTTATTTTTTATATATTCAAATGTGACTAATTGGTGGGCTAGATGACTTGTTTTTATTATTTTCGAAATCAGCACTTCCAACTATGCCACAGTTGACATGATAAATCATGTAGGTCCAACATTTTCGAGAAATGAGCTTAAGCTATAGTTGAACTGACTTTAGGCAGCGACTTTGAGGTGGTAAGTAACCAACTGGCAATTTAGTAAAGATTATGCAAACAGCGCTTACTTTAAAATCAATAAACCTCTCAGGCTTTTTCCAGCTCAAGAAATGAGGTTGTCTCAGAATTACATATGGTGCGCTAGTCTATGGTCACATAGAAAACCAACTTCAAAGCCACAAGCAACTTAAATGAGCAGTGCCTAGTCGAACTGGTCAACGACAATATCGGTCAATTGCTCAGGTATCTAAAACACCATCGATCGAAGGATCAACCTGCCTTTTGCAGTTAGACTTACCTATTTGTTATTTATATAAGGAATATCATTAAAAAAAACAAAATAAATGTTGCAGGATTTATAATCTTTGAAAACAGTTACCAGTAAATAATGGTTGTTATAGAATGTGCAGTAAGTTTCAGTATTATATTTCCTCTATTTTTATCATTTACTACAGCTTCTATGGGATCCTCATTTCTAAAACACAAAATAAAATTCTCTGTCCTAAACCGACCTTTATAAAGTTACTTGTTTAAAATGGTGACAACTATTCCACAATCAGGTCTCTTGAATGCAGTCACAGGTACATTAATTGAAAAACCAGTAACACCAATTTTTTGAGAGTCCCTGGGCACAAATTTAGCAAAATGACCAAGTGCGTAAAACATGGGTTGTTTATAAAATTCCTGACCGGTGACATTGACAATAATCGGGGCATCACAAAAATTTGGAATGTAAGATGGTCCACCGGCCAGATCCAGAACCATATTCCAGTCGATCCAACCAGTCATCCAGTTGTTTACATCCTATTAGATACAGAAAATATCAGTTAAAGCTATAACGTTGAAAAACACACAGTTACCTCGATAATATTAGAACAGTATTCTTCAGCCCTTTTCCAATTTCCTAGCTGAACAGCGTTCTTAAAAAGACTCCCTGCAAAGAAATGAGCACTAATACACTAAAGAATGATTATTCTTTATTCAAACAGTTTGGAAAGTAATGAGAAGTTGTATCTCATGTTAAATTTCACATATTATGTTCCATCGCAGGCCTTCGTTTTGTTCATGGAAATAATTTTTAAATCCGCGCAAATAGTAACTATTGACTCTCTTATTAAAACTGGTTTCAAAAATGGATGAGGATCTCAATTTGTTTGAATTTTTTGTTTTTAGGTGATATATTCTCTGATTGCGAACCAATTTGAAGAATTAAATTCTGCATCCCATCAGGGGGCGGATTCCCGCAGTTTATTTGGTTATTATTTACTTATTGAAGTATTTTTCATTTAGTTTATTAGGTTAAGCTTACCTGTTTACTGTTATTAATTAAACCATTTTTTCCGTTTTTACAAGGCTTCTGGGAAATATGCACGTCTCCACCTCCACCTGGTTGCATCCCTTACTGTCCCATTATTGAATACGAGTCCGTTTTCAGCAATGACTACTAATATAAAAGAACCTGCTGTTTACATTAAAAATGGAGTGAAAGATGTTTTCCGGAAAATAGACAAATCCTTATCGATGCCAAACTTCCTTCTATTGCAGTCAATAAGACGTAAATCTAGGCATTGTAGACAATGACTAAATGCGCATGGTTTACACCTTTACGGGACTTTAGTGACCAGCACACAACAGTTCGACGCGAAACTTTTGTGTTTATTTAGATTTAGATTTTGAGGTTATTCTCCAGAAAAACGGCATATTCGTTTACCGAATTATCTTTCCAGCAGTAAGTGTCAAATCAATTTAGCAATTGAGGTTATTTAAACTGTAAATAAAACTACATTTTGGGAGCATAAAAGAATATTTTGATACTGAATATTTTATAGTGGTAATTAAGCTATATAATAGTCTTTGTTATTGTGTACATCTTTTAAAGATTTTAAACATATTTGTAATTTATATAGTTGCATTATTTTCATACGGAATTATATGAATGACGCAGTGGCATATATTGATTACATTATTACAAATTCTCGCCGTGACTTACGTCACTTCACGAAGCTGCGTCTCATTTTGCCAATGGCTTTAATAAAATGCTGACGAGACGCCACTATTGGAGACGGAATATTAGTAAACAAAAAAACAAATATATCTGCCTCTTTTTTTATTGTTTCATGTTTCAACCCATTTTTCGTTCGGTCATATATGAAAGTGCCAGGTCCATTTATATTAGTAGTCATTGGTTTCCAGTAGGGATGGGCGTTGAATAAACGAACAGTTTTTTTTAACTTTTTATTTCTCATCACCGATCGACTAGTTTATAGTCTACCGATAAACTAGTCGACTCGTGAACGATATTTGTGCACCGTCGCGTCTCAACAATCGTCGACTGTAAGCTCTTATCGTTTATCAACGAGCCAGTCAACGCAACGAATGAAATAACCAAACCGACGACGCGGGTTTTGTTGAACACTTGCTAATACTAAACACTATTACATTGAGAATAAATATGATTTCTATTCCTATACTTAACCAAATTTTGTAATGTTCTAAAATCGGGATATATAATCAAAGGAGAATAAGATTATCGACTACTATAGTAAATTTCTACTAAAATTGATTCATAAATTAAATGTCAATATGGATACTTTAAAATGTAAATATGCATAGTTTGTAAATACTTTTTCGATTAGCACGTGTCAATAGTAATATCTCAACTGTATAGTCTTTATTCTGTTTGTTGTTTAAGCATAAATATAGGAATGAACTGGTTTAATATGTGATGTGTACAAGTTCATTTGTAGACGTTGTTTCGTCGACAGCCGAAACTAGTCGAACATTAAACTGTTTTATAAACTGGTCTATCGTCGACGATAAACGATCTCGTTTCATTCACTGTAAAAGCGTAAAATACCCATCACTAGTTTCCAGTATGGGCCCCAAACTTAAGAGAATCGTGTTTGTTTTCCTTCCGATGTCGACCAATAACCGGCGATATCGCATTGGTTCGAGAGAAATACGGTTTTAGTATAGTTACAGCCTAAGGCCGGGCACAGACCTACCGTTTCCGTTCTTATAGAACATAACAGAAAAGAATTGTAAACGGAAGGCTAGAACGCAATGGAAAATATATCACTCGACACATATATACCGACCCGAAACGGAAAGAACGCCCGGTAAGAAAGAGGCATAAATTACATGCTAGCTCCATATATCCGCGGCACACATAGCCCGGTAACAAACCGGCGCCAGCGATTTTACCCCAGTTCTCCTACAACTGTGCGTTTGATCAGTTGGTTATCATCCATTACGAATTATCATATATTAGATGTGTCTACCACAAGCGCTAGATAACGACTGAATGCAAATCGACAAAACCCGGCGACCGACAAGTGTGTGGCGATGAACCCGGATTCTCTTCTGTTCTTATAGAACAGAATTGGTAAGTCTGTGCTCGGCCTAATTCAACACGTCAGCCGACCGTGCAGATGACCACTACTTCAATCACTGTTAGAGTTTAATCTACCAATCAATAGAGCAAATTTAATGTCATTTAAAAATACAGCATTTAACGGTTATTAAGTAATATATTATTTTATATCACTTAAAAACATCTGGTGACTGCACTATGTCGTATGCTTGCGTTGTTTGGAAATATTTGATTTTAATTTTTAATTTTTTTACATTCTACTAAACTATTAATACTTTTGGCCTGGCAGTTACTGAAATTTCCTACCAGGAAATGACCCGAAAAATCGCGTGGATAGGACAAACCGATAAGAAAACACCTCAACAAATAATATTACCCAACGAAAGCAAAAAAATTTGTAGCTACACATTTCTCAATAATATCCGTTGTCTTTTCTCAAATTGTTTCGGTACTATAGAATAAATTTATACATTCATCAAAAACATCCTTTGAACAAGGAAGGGTACGAAAGCAACGTGGGTCCGCACGGACGACGAACGTGTAGGGTCGCAACCTAATGCTGGTGTCTTACACGTCCGTACATGTCCGCCGTCCGCGAAGATGACCACCAACGTTCTCATTTACATGGTCATTCTGGACTTGTATTGCTATTAAATAAACGGAGCCTAGCGACGCTCTTGTAAGGCGACCCTAGAGTTTTTCATAGATTTCTTAACTGTAACAAAGTTGGCCGTTACTTATAGAACACCCTGTATATACCGAAAGTTTACAATATTTTCAATAGATTAGGCTTAAATACATACCCTTGTTGTATACAAAGCCTACTATATTAATAGTCATTGCTTGTATACCAATTTATGTAAATATTATGTGACTGACAATGTTTAGGTAGTTTAAATTCATCGTGGCACACCCTGTATGGTATAGAGTTTTCTCAAAGAGACTAAGCACGTTTTAAGTAAACAGTATTCACAGTATAGACCAATCAATAGAGCAAAAATTAACTGATAATTTGTAAAAAATACTATCAGGATACCGACTGTGCCATCATATTAACAACGATTCGTAGCGATATTTTGCTATGTTTTCCACTCGCAGCTATGGTTTTTTACTTTGTTATAAACAACTGAAGCAAGAAAATTACGTTTTTTTTCTTAGCATGTTTATAAAATCAAAAATAATAAACTAATCTCAATGGTGTCAACATGTCAATTGTAAAGCATGAAATTACCAACGAACTGAGCCCAGGCTCGATCCGATTTGATCATTAGTAACAGGGAAAAACAAAAAATACTGGAAAATTTAGCATTTTTTAATAACAATCGATACTTCGTCACTTTAGAAGCTGTAGAACTGGGCTTGTAGGGACTGATAGCAATTTACATCTATTTTATTTACGCCTAAACCAGGCGCTACCGGTTTATTAGTTTTTGAACAATTGTGATGTAAAGTTTTGTGTTCACTATTTCTGCATTGTGCCTCCATGCGTCATAGATAATCAAATTTCAATTTTGAAAAAAGTTGTTGAAAGTAAAGGTGTCATTCTACAAATCCTCTATTCTTATTTTTCACTAAATATCTGTGAAATATCTGAAAAATGTTAGCAAACATGACAAAAAATGGACGAGCGTATGAATATATCCAACGAGTGGGGGTAACAAGGTTGTTGAGGGGAAGCGTATAGTAATAAGGCAGGCTGCCTGTAATTTATAAATATTTTTATTGCTTTTATCAGAAACTAATTTAGATATTTTCAAGACCTTTTTTGATTTATTTAGTTCAGTGTTTGTTTCAATTTAATATAAACCTATTGACTTAATTCTGGAGTTTTCAACAAAATATTAATTTATTCTAAAACGAGGTAAGATTTATACTTTGGTTGTCAATTGTATTATATTAAAGGAACAATAGTTGTAGTGAAATATATATATATATATATATATATATATATATATATATCTTATGTATACATGTCTCTATAAACACCTACATAGATCGTTTTAATATTTAAACTCCTCACAAGTAAGAATTTTTCTATTGACTACTCTATTTCGATGTTCCGTAAACCCAAAATCCACAAATTTAAGCAAAAACGTTTCCGAGAAACGGCTTTCATATATCTATATTAAGAAACAAATAGTTCTTATTTGATATAATAAAATCGAACAAATTGTTCTGTATAGAAGCTATTTTAGCGAACAGATTCTTTCACCATCTGTCAGAGTGACAATTACTATCGATAATAATTATTGTCAGCAGTTCCCCTCAACAACCGTGTTCCCCCCACTACTCGAACACATTCATACGCTCACCAAATTTTGGTCATGTTTGCTAAAATTTTTCGTATATTTCCTAGACATTTAATGAAAAATGAAAATAGAGGCGTTATAGAATGATACCTCTACTTCCAATATCACCATGTCGCATGGAGACACACTGCAATAATAGTGGACTAAAAACTTCAGATAGCAATTATTCAAAAACTAATAAACCGATAGCGCCTGGTTTAGTCACGCATAAGGTAGATATCAATTACTATCAATTCCCACAAGCTCAGTTCTACAACTTCGATAGAAACGGAGTTATGATAATATAAAAAAAACGCTAAATTTTCCAATATTTTTTGTTTTTCCCTGTTACTAAAGATCTTATCGGATCGATGCTGGGCTCATTTCATTGGTATTTTCATGCTTTACAATTGACCTGTTTACACCATTGAGAATAGTTCATTATTTTTCATTTTATAAACATGCAACGAAAAAAAAACGCAATTTTCTTGTTTCGATTGTTTATAATAAAGTAAAAAACCATAGTTGGGAGTGAAAAAGGTAGCAAAATATCACTACATATCGTTCTTAATGTGATGGCACAGGCAGTATCGTGATAGTATTTTTTGCACGGTTAAATCCCCATTGATTGGTCTAGTATTTTACTGGATGTTTATGGAATCCGTTTTTCATATACGAATATTAAAGTTCTAAATTATACTTTCATTCTTACCTATGCTAGCTTCAGTAGATAAAAAGAATTTAATGGGGTATTTTTTTTGGATCTTTGTTATCTCCTTAGGTGGAATTATATTATCGAAATACCAATGTAATGCAACACCATCGGCAAATTCGTAAGCTTTTGGATCACTGAAAACCTTCAAATAATTATTGACTTCACTAATAATGTGTACTTGTTTTTAAAAATGTACTTACTTCATCAACAAAAAATGGTATAAATATTCGGTGATCATCCAGAATTAAGATTTTTATTTTGGAATGAGAAGAATTTCTTATAGTAGGGCCCAAGTTATCACGTAGCCAAATTTTCTGGAACAAATAGAAACGCATTTTAGATTGAAAACTTTTTGGATAATAAATGCACAGCCATAAACCAATTATATCTATGCCGATTTCGTTTCTACATAGCCTTTGTAGGTTATTATTTCCCAGAAAGAATGCGGAGGCTATTTAAATTTATCAACAAATGCTGTAAATGCAGCAACATTCCTGAAATAATAGATCAATGGGAGCAAGGATGGTAGTCCCTTTTGTCTATCAGTATCCAACAAGAGCAAAATAATAATGATATTCGTTGTAAAACGTATTCGACGATATTCTCTTAGACCCATATAAATCTTTTTCCATCCATTTGGCAGAAGGCTTCGTTTAGACATTGTCTAAGTATTTCCTGATGGACTTTGTTTTACATAAACTTCTCTATTTTCGTCTACTGTCTTTCTATTCTTTATCTAGCGCTACAAGCCTTGACTGCTGTACTTTTTTCCAAAAGACACGATGCTCCCTTAGTCTGTAGTAAAAAGGGATCTTAATTTGCTGGAGCTCTGCTCGGATATTTCTCCAACACACGAGTGGCATCTGAGTGGCTTTTTCTCCGTTGTAACCCCCTCCCACACGAATCTTATAAGTATTTTATCACGAAGCTGTTGTACACCTGTTAATAGAGATCTTTGTCACAAAATTTACAGCAAACCGCTTAGGCCATCAGTTAAGTAAACTTAACTAACATAATTTAAACAGCAAACTAGAAAAAATAAATTATTTAAAGGCGAAAAAACCCAAATATGTGGATTTTTTAATCAGTGTTCATATTGATGGGAGTATTTTTAACAGAAAAAAGCCGCAAAAAATCAGTAAAAGGTTAATTTTTTCAAAAGAATAAAAGCAGAGACATTAATCTTCATCCTAGTGAGTGCTTCTGACGTTGGTATTAATGGAGCCCAAGATCGATGTTGTCCGTAAAGTAGATCTTGGTGAATTACAATTTAATTACTCCATAATAAATACATTAAAAACACGAAAACCGACTTCAAAAAAAAGTAAAGCATGAAATATATTTTTTACTGCAACAATTAAAGAGCAAGGTACAACTTATAAATGTACGTCCCAAATATTTTCAGTTTAGTTTTGGCACTGACTTCAGAAAAAGTATTTAATTGTTGCAGTAAAAAATTATTTCATGCTTTTTAGTTAGGTTATTTTTTGAAGGAACCTATCCGATTTAGACAGCATAAATGAAATTCTTGAAAAGGTGTATATGTACTGGGGTGCGAATACACCACATTCATTTTCTGTGTATTGTCAGAACAACATTTAAATTATTATTAGAGTATCTGTATACAAGGACTTAAAAGCCGAGTAAACAGAATAGCCAGTAGATGATTAAGAGGAAAATCGAGTTAACTTTACGTATATTTCTATAGGCTCAATTATCGAAAATCTCAAACTACAATTTCTCAATCTACACTTTGTTCAAAATTTGTGTACAACTTTTTTATTCTTTGCATACCAAACCTGTTTTTTTTTTAATTATTTGTAAAAAGATAGTCCAACTTACTTGCGTATAACTGGTCCATTCAACGGACGGAATGTTTATTGGCAAAAACCCTATGCTGGGTTCATTTCCTGTAGTTATTCCCCAAAAAGTAATGCCCTCATTTTTATATGCATCTAAGAATTTAAGAAAATAATTAGCCCAAACTTGATACATGCTCTTCTGAATTTTTCCTAAGAAACCGGAATATTGACCGTTCGTTTTCATCCATTGTGGAGCAATCCAAGTAGAAACAAAGAACTTGAGATTATTGTTTGTAAGATTGCTTGCCCAGCGTAATAGGGGAAGCTGCAATGGTTTAAAAATTATTTTAATTAACATATTTTGCACAGACATAGAATATCCTACCTTATATTTATAATCTTCTGCTGCAAGTGTAAAGTTATTCAATGATACGTCTTCTTGATCATGATAAGTGTAGGCATGGGTTGAAAAATCAGTTGCTGCCATCGGAACTCTACAGAGACTGTATTCAATACCTTCTTCCGAGAAATAAGATCTTTAAAAAGTAATAATAAAGTGAAACTAATAATAAAATGTGAGTATTTTAAGAATCAACATATTCAAATAGCACGAATTCAAATTTTAGTCACTAATTTATTTTGAAACAATTTCGTAAAAGGTATCGAAACAGAAGAAATAGCGAAACTAATACTAGGCTTGTTTTTAAGACATTTGCTACATTTGTTTAAACCTTTGCCTGCTTATATACCTACTTTTATTTAATCAAAAACTAATTTTTAACATACCCGGTGTCTGAGAAGTTCCCAAACGTTTTAATGGAAATGGAAACCATAAAATATAGGAGTGAACGAAATTTTCCTTTACTATATATGGTACCTTATATTTGACTTTGATACGCCTTAAATTTCCATTCAAAGTCCACCCTTTTATAATGGACAGTAAGTAGAAACTTTAAGGTCAAAGTCATTTCAATATCAAAATTCAAAAATATAATGTTGTTGAGCAACTATTTATTAAACAGTGGGTTTACTGACTTCAATATGTTGATACTGCCTTCATTCATCTCTTAACAGTATCGAAACCGAATATAAAAGATATTGAAGAAATTCACAATCAAATTTTTGGGCTTAGTTTTGAACACTTTATCATTGAGTAAATTTAAAAAAAAAGTAATTAAATAGGCTCAAATCAAGTAATATGGTAGAACACGTAGTAAATCCTCTTCGACTTCTCTACCGATAATTAATGGTTATTTATTTTCAAGAGGTGAATGGTGAGCAGTAAAATATTGTAATATTTGTAGTAGGCCCTCTTTGATTTTGACCTATACACATTGATCTTGATGTTTCCTGATTGATTAAAGATCTTATCTGTACCCAAAATTACATCCTCTCTAAAAATCTGCGATAATACAGTGGATTTCCATTGGAGAAAATTATCGTGATAATGAAATAATTTTTAATGGTCAAGGTCAAATCTATTTCACCATTTGATATCCAGCGTGAAATTATGCGAATTTTGTAATTAACATGTAATATTATATTTTGATAAGTGGCAAGAGTCGTTTTCTTTCGTATTGAGTAGGTAAGTGAGATTACTTCGCATTTTTTCACAGCTTATTTTAGTGTTGAAGTACATTTTTGCCAGCTGCTAGCAGATAAAAATAAAAACGCCTTCATAACTACAACCACGTTTTTAAAATGGTTGATGGAGTATATATAGTAGGGTCATTCCATGTCAAATCGACAAATAGTTGGACGCGACCCCCACCGATTCGGATAAATTTTGGTGGAGAGTTTTGTCTCATCATAAAACGAAGTTCTGCCAAAGGAAAATATTTAAAAAAAGTTTTCCTAAGAGATATTCAAAATAAAAAATTTCACTGTTTTTCCGATTTTATGAGTTTAGTTATTTAATATTTCAGAAACTACTGAATATTAAAAAAAAGCTCTGGTACATTTTTAGAAGCCACTTAGAAGTATGAGAAAAAAAAAATTTTGAAAATTTTCTTTTAAAGTTATCAAAATTAAAAAATTTTGAATTTTTCAAAATCGTGGAAAGTAACCATCGTGGGAAAATTCTGGCGTCAAAATTTTTTATATTATACCTCTAACATATCTAAAGAAATTCTAAAATTTTCAGAGGGGTGTTCTTTTTTGTTTCAAAGATATGAATTTTTGAATTTTGGCAAAATAGCTTTTTTCTATTTTTTCAACTTTTTTTATTGAATATCATTATTCTACCACATGATTACCGAAATTTGAGGTCTAAAATATGTTTATTATGTTAATGGGACGTAAAACCATAAATATTTCAAAATATATTATTGATTTAACTTTAAATCAAAACGTAAATAATGTTAAAAGTGTCACACTCTGCCATCTATGTTTCCATCAGTGAAATCACTAAATATAAATATATCAAAATAATCGGACATTTGCTATGTAAACTTATTTTGAACTACCTAATATAATATATTTTTCTTACATTTTTTAAATTACATTGTGTAATCCTACATTTCTGCTCTCTCCTGTATTTCAGCCACCCTATATATGCAACTGCTTATGGATAACCTATATACTGGGTGATTAAAAAATGTTTGAATGGGTTATCCATAAGCAGTTGCATATATAGGGGGGTTGAAATACAGTAGAGAGCAGAAATGTAGGATTACACAATGTAATTTAAAAAATGTAAGAAAAATATATTATATTAGGTAGTTCAAAATAAGTTTACATAGCAAATGTCCGATTATTTTGATATATTTATATTTAGTGATTTCACTGATGGAAACATAGATGGCAGAGTGTGACACTTTTAACATTATTTACGTTTTGATTTAAAGTTAAATCAATAATATATTTTGAGATATTTATGGTTTTACGTCCCATTAAGATAAGAATAATATTTTAGACCTCCAATTTCTTTAATCATGTGGTAGAATAATAATATTCAACAAAAAAAGTTGAAAAAATAGAAAAAAGCTATTTTGCAAAAATTCAAATCTTTAAAACAAAAAAGAACACCCCTCCGAAAATTTTAGAATTTTAGATATGTTAGAGGTATAATATAAAAAATTTTGAGGCCAGAATTTTCCCGCGATGGTTACTTTCCACTATTTTGAAAAATTCAAAATTTTTTAATTTTGATAACTTTCAAAAAAAATTTTCAAAAATTTTTTTTTCATACCTCTAAGTGGCTTCTAAAAATGTACCAGAGCTTTTTTTAATATTCAGTAGTTTCTGAAATATTAAATAACTAAACTCATAAAATCGGAAAAACACTGAAATTTTTAATTTTGAATATCTCTTAGGAAAACTTGTTTTAAATATTTTTCTTTGGCAGAACTTCGTTTTATGATGAGACAAAACTTTCCACCAAAATTCATCCGAATCGGTGGGGGTCGCGTCCAACTATTTGTCGATTTGACATGGAATGACCCAGTAGTAATATTTTTTAACAATATTCTGCTGCATAAATGCTTGTATTTCTAATTAACATTAATTCAAACTAAAACTGCTACAATTAATTCAGTTATTTACATATAATTTACTTTTTACATATGCCGCAACATTTTTCTTAAATACATGAATACTAAATCTATATAAAGAGGTACTTTATTACAGAGAACCATGCCATCACAAAATATCGATTTCTTTGTCCTTACATCATTCAGACGGCTATGTTCCCACCCAATCCTAGCACCGGTGCCAGCAAAACAGGTTTGGTGGCCATCCTACCCCAGGTACAAGATGGTGAAGAGATTCTCTAAACTGGAAAGGAATTATTTCGTCACCACAAAAGAACTTCTTGCATTAATCAGGGCTGTAGACCATTTCCACAAATATCTCTATGGTCGAAATTTCCCAATCAAATCGGTTCATGCTGCCCTCAAAGGCTGTTGAACATGAAGACAACTGATCAGGTGGATAGAGAGATTACATCAATATGAGTTTAAGGTTGAACTAATAATGCCCATGCCTTGTCAAGAAAACTCTGTTGAGCAACATGCGGACATTGTCTGAAGACGGAACTGCGAGACGGTATCTCCATCCGACAGATTCGCGTACAGATGAATGAAGAGTGGACAACGGAACAACATATCCAGGACCAAATGGCTGACATTGAACCAATCCTTTCATTCAAGAAGAAAGAAGCACCCAGGCCACGATTGGGTGCGGTAGCTAGATATGCGGGCGTCCTGAAATCATTCTGAGCAAAATGGCTAAGAGTGGGGAATGGAATGCTAAAAAAGCGATCACGGCAGAGACCAAGTCCCAACTGGTAGTCCCAACGAAAATGGTATGCCCCGACCTGACCGAAGTACATAATGGGTTTACCAGAGGTTAGCTGTGGGTGTATAAAATTTTTGATAAAATATATGGGAATTACAAGCTATTTAGAAGCCTATTATTTTTACCTAAACGAATATCTGACCTCATTTTTTGTATGGAAAAAATATACTCACTGACAAAGAAATCACAACACCCGGAAGATGTTTAAATTAAATATTGTTTTGGTAAAACATATATGCTATAGTAAGAAGTAAATGATTAAAAGTTGGTACAGTTTGGCGAATTGGTTTACGTGAGGCGGGTTTTGCATTTCGAGAAAGAAATACGAACAGAAATCCAACTACTGTTATGAGATATTGTCAAGCGTGGTTTGATAATACCTAAAATCGGAGAAGAATAGGCATCGGATCTCGAGTGGGCACAAATGTAGTTCAAATCGAAGTCTAAGACTTATGGCTTTTAGAGATTGATTTTCGACAACTCGAAATTTGGTTGTTAAGTGATTAGGATAACAAGGCCATCTTGTAAGTGTCCGAACGCTTTACCGCCATATAAAGTCTTTTGGACTGCAGCATTATCGACCCCATCTTGTGCTACCTCTGACCTCTGACATAGAGGGCAACGACTACAGTGGTGCCGAGAACGACGTCGTCGAGGAGAAAGACGTTATTTAGCGACATATACACCGAACAGTAGGCGTTATCGTATGGGTTGTTATTGTACATGGGAGTAGGACTTTTAGTCTTTGTTCTAGACAATACGACAGCGCAACGTTAGCTTCAGAAAATAATGGAGTCGTATGTACTCCCTTACAAAATTCTTTATTCAATAAAATGTATACATTTTACAGAGATATATAAAAGACATTTCAGCCATCCTGTTACGCGGCTGTAGGGTTTACAATTTTATGAACAGCTAAGCTGTTCTTATGTGTCGTTAACCTAAGTGTCAAAACCTATCTAAACAAACATGAGAATCCTATAACCCTAATCAGTATAATTATAATATTAAAAAAATAATCTATCTAAAATTATGTCAAATTGTAAATGGTAACAGTAAACATATAAATTAAAATGACAGAAATATCAGTTTAAAAAACATAATATACAAAACAATTGGGCGATCAACATTACAATACATTCTAACTAAAAATATCCTACCCGCGCTACACCGGAGAGACGAGATCTGAGTTTACCGGCGATGCGAGCGAACGTTTGGAACCCGATAGCCTTATGGAATTTACATTGCAGATAACAAATGAACCGAATTTTTAAAAATAACCGTGACAGAGTTGACAATTAAGACATTTTAATAGGATCATTTATTTAAAAAGATAGAAAATAGATGAAAATGGCATAGCACACAATGTAAATGAATAAAGGGAAAATTAAAGGGAAAGATATATACGGCTTTGTTGAAGAAGTTATGACAAGATAGCGAGCCTACGATGACGCTATGGATCAGTCTACGTTTAAAAGAAAGAGTGTTGCAATTTAGAATAGTGAGAAGAGCATCGTTATTGCCACACCAAATACCCCTAGCTCCAATAATAATAGGGTAGACTTTAACGTCAGTGGAATTCTTGACTGCCATAATTTTGTTCGTGAAGTCAGGTTCTTCATAATACTCTTTTTTCAGTCTATAACTCTCGGCGAGCGAACGAGGACCTTCCCAGAAAACACCTACTTCAATAATAATGGTTTGTAGGCCTTTGTTGATAATAAGGTCAGGAATTCTTAAGGTCCCAGAGTCTGCTCTAATCCTCGGCTCGACTTCAGTTTCCCACCCACTCTTTTTGGCGACATCCTCGATGATATTAACGATGTTGTTATGTCGTTTTATTCGAGTGCCATGGGTAATGTAGCATCCCTGTAAAATATGGCAATTGGACTCGCGTTTTTTACATCCCCCGCGGCAGTTTCGTTGTTCTTTAGGTTTGTAAGGCAGGTCCATTGACGGTAATAGGTTACCGCGGAGGTGAATAGCTTTAACATAGCTATTTCCTGACCAAAGTGGGGGAGGGTTGGCTATCCAAGAACTCGAAGCACTCGAGGAGGCACATTGTTTGATACCATTCCCAGACCAGGATTTGTCTAAGTCATTTATTGAACTATTGGTTATAGCGCTGGTTGTATGTAGATTGGTTAAAGACTTGATTTTACCAATGTGGTGTTCGGTGAAGGATTTGGCTATAGGTGGAATGTGGGACATAATTTTTGACAATCTTCTGGCCATAATTTCTGGAATCTTTAACGCGAAGGGGAAAATGCCAAGACCTCCACCTCGTTTGGGTGCATATAAGAAAGGGTTAGTTGTGGAGGAGGGGAGATGAAGGACAGTCTTGACCAGACGACGGATTAGTCTGTCAGCTTCTTTAAGAAGTTTTTTTGTGATATAGATATTTTGTAAGGAACTAATCCATCGCGGGACAAGATAGGAATTAAGGATAATGAATTTTTGGGAAGGTTTGAGAGGGAATCTACGAATACGGGAGATTTGGGTCTGAAGGAGATCAAGGTTAGGAAGTTCGGCACCCATCCGATTATAGCGAAGCCTTAAATATTTTAGGGTGTCCATCCCCACTTGTGGAATGGGTTTCCCGTTGACAAAAAAAAAGCTTTTGGTTATACTAAAAAGTTTCCTTTTCTTTGGCACAGTGCGAAGAGAAAGGGCAAAGGACCAATTTCAATTGAATTGTGACTGGTTGCTTTTCATATCTACACGACGGTGTATAACCGTTTGAAATCTGCATGTAAATATGAAAAAATCGTGTCTACAATAGCAGTTCAGGTTAAGAGCATATTAATGTTAAGGCCATCAAATTTATCATTGAAAGCAAATAAACTTTCTAATTATTAACCGATTTCAAATACATTTTTCATAATGTCGATCCTGTACTGAATACTGCATTATATTTAAAATGGCAAGTCCCCAAATATAAAACTTTCTACTGTTTCAGTACAGTTCAAGTAGATGGATCGTAATTTTGAAAATGTAAAAGTTTTATAAAAATGATTGAATTCGGCAGAGCAGTCGTTTTGAGCGTTCTTATGCATCTGTGAAAATAACATTAAAAGTAAAACGAAAACAAAATATATCATGCAAACATGCAAACGAAAACATTTACTCACTTGGTACGCATAAATGTGGCGTTATTTAAAAAAATAGAAGTCCATTCATATATAAAATCAAATGGTTTATGAGTACCAAGTATGCAGAAATAACATAATAAAGGAAACTACCAAAAACATATTGTTTACTGTTTCTTCATTGGTATAAACGTTTCGTTTTAATTCACACGACATTGAGCTGAAATTCTTTGACTAGAGATTTTAAATTACACAAAATTTTAAGCAGTTGAATAGTTGATACCCATCTTGTATTAATAATTTAAAGAATTCAACAACCAAATAAGCAAACTGAGAGATTTACAAGGATTCCGAGGGTACAGGTTTATAAGTACTGCTTGAAGTGCCTACAATAAAGGATGGTTTGAATCAACAAAAAGATATTGCACCTTAATTGTAAATCCGGTGTTATGTATAAAAAAAGTTTTCAAAAGTCGTAGTTAACTAACTGTACATGAACAACCCGAGTATAACAGAAAACAAAGACGACTAATATAGTTTCTAATTTTTTCAAAGCTAAACAACCTCCTGTATCTAAATGTTATGATAGTTGAATGACGTCAATCTCTTGTTTTCAGTTACCTCGTAACGTTTGTTTATATCTACAATCAAGCAATTGTACAGCACCTTTGCCACTTTACAATGAGACTCATCACTAGTAGTTAGGTAATTTCAATCAATCATTTTCTTGAATGCTTACATTTTTCCACCTTATTTAAAAATTTATTAAAAGAACATCTAAATTGCCTACGCTGGAGATTTTAAGGTGCAATTTTTGACTTAATCGGCTCATGGATCTCATATTTCAACAGGATAATGCTCGGACTCATGTTGCTCGAGTTAGTTTAAACTTTTTTCAAGAGACCCATGTGAATCTGTTCTCATGGGCGCCCAGATCCCCCGATCTTCGCCCATAGAACATGTTTGGGATATGATGGGTAGAAGACTCAGAAATTCAGATAGTTTGGGTTTATATTCCTCAAGAAGAAATAGACCACCTTATTGAATCAATGCCAGATATGTTGGGGACTATACAGATAACCGCAGCGGACAAACACATTATTGAAAAACATTAATAAAAAATAATTTAAACTCCTTGGTATTTTTTATTAAAATTTTAATGAATTAAAACAATAAATATAAATGGTTCATCTAGGTGTTGCGATTTTTTGTCAGTGAGTATACAAAAAATCATTGGCTGTGCTAACGGCACCAATATCCCAGAGAAGCAAACAAAATATATTTTTGACTCCTCTTCAATTAGAAGCTATTTTCGAGTTATTAATGTTATTTATTAAAGGCACCCAAAAAATATATTTTTAATTTTAACGTTTCTTCCTTACGAAGGACATAAAATTTCGGGGACGGCAAAATTTAGAGCGAAAGGAACAAAATCGCTTTATAGAAAATGATTCAGTTATAATATGATGATATTGAAAATATTCAGAAAATAAATGAAAAACTTTCACCATTATTAAGAATGCATTTTTAGTAAAACTAAACGGAATAAGTTACCTTGATATTTAACGTTCCTAATGTTTTTTGGCTATATCGCAACTTGTGTCATATGAACATATGAATATACAGTTAAAATTACCCGCTGCGAAATGCATTTTGATTGGTTTGTCAACTTACGATTTATAGTTTGAACAATAGTGTGTTTTGTAAAATTATCCCACATACGTATTGAAAATTGAAGATTACAGTTTTATCGATTTTATGTGGAATTTAGCTAATGGGCTCCAAGGCGAGTGTTAGTGTAAATTCGATCCAATCAGACTGCAATTTTCACCATGTCCAGGGTACCACTTAGTCCAAATCCGGAGAATTCGCAAATTATTTAAATATTGTTCATTTGGTAAACATAACCATGACACAAATATGGAGAAATCGAAATCAATAAAAATTACAGATTAATCCCAGATTACACTCTTCAAACAACCAGGTGTATCAGGTTTGAAACGATAAAAAAAGAGTAAATAGTTTGCGTGCATGTATTTTAAATGGAGATAGTATACTCCAAATCAAACAAAGAACTATACCACTATGGTTTATAGGTCTTAATAACCAAGAAAATCCGAAATGCGTTTTAAGTAAAAAAAAGCATTTGTAAAATTCAAAACTTATGATTAGACCCATAAAGGTACTTACATAATGTAATGTTATTATTTACATTTCCCTTCGGGTTCAGTTCTCGGATTTATTTAAAAACACAGTTCAACTCACTTTAATTTATTTCCTCTACTTTAACACAATTTAAATTCACAGAACTATTTACAATTTATCTTAACTATACCGTAGTCGAATAATGAATGAATGCTGCCGTCATCGGAATTCTCTAGTAGGTTAACGAGCCGGCGCGAAATTTTTTTCATGTGTTCTCGAAGATTCGAGGAAATTCCATGAATGTCTGTTAGAACCAGTCGCCGGCCTCGGGTAGACAGACCAATATTTCGAGTTCCACGAAATATCGGATGAGTGCTGATTGCACCAGATCTCGGATGAATGGCGATTGCACCAGATATTGGATGAATTCCCGTCACATTAATAAAAAAAAAATGTGTTGAAAATAACAAGTGATGTGATTTTCAACATATTTTCAACACAAAAACTACATCAATTATTCAGATTTTGGTTATTTTGAATTTATACCCTTGGACAGCTCGTAAGTCACAGATTATCTTGAAAATAGTGACTATGTTGGTTGCTATCCTTAGACAATTTTGAAAGTACTCGTGCTAGACATAATTGGAGAGCTCGTAAATCGTAGATTATCTACATATAAATAGGCCAATTCAAAACGGTTCGGTACGAATTTTTCCAGTGTCCCTCAACCGATTTGCTTCACTTTTATTTTGTTTAGAAGCTACGGACGACTTTCAGTGCAGAATGAATAATGAATGAATAATATCGGTTCAATTATTAAATAATAAAATAATTTTAAAAATCATTATTTACATCCATACTGTCAATGCCAAACAGTGCCACCAGATTGCTTGGAACGAAAATCATAAGATGAGTTGACTCCAATGTGAAAGACAAACTAAATTAAATGTAAACTAAAAGCTTAATCCCTTCCCTAAAGTTATCCTACATAGTCACGCTTTTGAAATAGAACCGACGAAAAATTATAATATATAATAATCGTCATTTATTGAGCGCTCGCAAGAGTCGCAAGTTTATAGTTGCACCTGATTAATTTATTTCTGATAATATTTTATTAATTTTAACCGTATACTTTTAATTTAGAAACTTTTTATTTTTGCCTGATAACTTTCATATAATTTAACTACGATTACAAAAAATCGTGAAATTATGCACAATTCACGATGAATAGGTAGATCTGGCAACACTGAATTCATGGCTATCTGCAAGCAAGATTTAAATCTTGACATTTCATTACTTTTGTAGCGAATAGTTTTCAATTCAGTCACAAAAGTATTTTCAAGGTTTCAATTTCAATTCACAGAAAAAAATTGCCAAAAAATATGTATATTTAACTAATATTAATCAATTGTATGTAGTTCGTATTTTTTACAAGGTAGGTAAGTGGATTTTATTTCATATTAATGAATTTATACTGAATCTTAAGATATTCAAAAAAATTTTGATTGAAAATTATACTGAAAATTAATGTTTTCTGATAATGTGGGTATCTTATAGTTAATTTATTTTACATTACATTGTCCCATTGCTCCAAAGTTTTGACTTAAAAAAACAGGTGACTGTTTTACTTGAAAGAAAAATATCATTGACATTTTAAAGATGTATTTGAATATAAAAATGTATTTTAACGCGAAATGAATTCCGACATGCAGGAGTTTCAGGAAAATCTAGCACACCTCCAAATGGGGTGTCGCACTGTGTGTAACGGCGTTTGCTGATAAATCTCGAAAACTTAGTATAAAAAATGTACCTACCCATTTATTAGGTCAATTTAGGTACATTTATTCTAGAGTAAAATATATTTTATTCGATATATTTTTCCCTTTAAATCATACATTGCTGGCTTTAAAGTTTACAGCCTAACAATGTTCAAGAAATTTAAAATTCAAAACGCTCTACCAAGACAACAGAAACCAATGCATAATTATACATGCTAGGTTGGTTCGCAAATGATAAATACGGCAGTGACTGGATAATGCTCTTTTAGACCATGTGATGACCATCTTTTACTGTCCAGTGTTTGAAGTTGCCTATAGTTCAATAGGTCAATAATTAGTGTTGTAAATTATAGTATTGATTTTTCGGACAAGTAGTACGAACTTTCGTAGAAAATAATATTTGTAATTTTTTGTTATGATTATAATTCTCTTATAAATATAATATTATTTTCACAATAGTGTGAAGATGTTGTGCAACAAATCATCCATCCGAAGACAATAGAAATGATATTAAAGATATTAGAGTTTTCATTGGGTTGTTTGTCATCTCTATTTTTGAAATCGTTTGTGTGTAAATGACGGACACTTTTAGGTTACAAAGAAAAATCCATCGACAATTACATTGAACATGTGTTTTAGACACTAAATTACATTTGTGATAATGTATAGGACATATATATGTAAAAGTAATCTTACAATAATATACATAAATAAAAAATAATTTCGTCAATTATTTCTACAAATAATAATAGCGTTTATAATAATAATAGCGTTTATTGCCCAACAGTTTCCCATTTACAGAGCAATTTTACAATGAAATAATTCTACAATAAAATAGTAAATTAAAGAACAAAAATAAATAAATCTTAATTTAAAATACAAATATAAAAATATTAACAATATAGAAAAGTTAAATTAAAATAAAAAATGTAAAAAACATACATACTAAAATAGATAATAATATAATTATGATGACAGAATTCCCGGTCAAGATGGCGAGGTGGCAAGGTGTGTGTGTGTGTTAGGTTAAGAATTAGTTTAAGGAATATAAAGTAAATGCCGTCAGTAGTCTATCTCCTTTTTTTATAATATTGTATAAAACCCCAAAGACGCTTTGAAAGTGATAAAGACGCTAATGCAGTGAAAATAAGTGTTAATTAAGTGGAAAACCGGGAATCAACGCCACCTCGCATTGTACATAGCTATATTGAAAAAGTTAAGGTCGAGAAAGAAAAGTTAATTTATTTTAAGAATCATGATTTATTTGCCATTAAAGTTCAAGTATTTGTAAAGAAGATGAAAGGTGTATAAAAATTATAATAATATTTTTTACATTTATCCACTGGAGTCTGGTCATTAAGGTCGAAAAGACCAGGACCATTAGCCTTGTGCTAAAAAGGCCGTAAGGCTATTTGAAGAAGAAGAAGAAGAAGAATTATGATGACAGTAGTGTCGTAATAATAAACAGACCTAATAACAATAAGTATAAACAAGATAAAAAACAATAATATTTTCTGGTTGCAGTAATTTAATAAGAGTAAAATAATGATGATAATAATTTAATAAGAGTAAGATAATGATGATAATAATATACTAAGAAATATCTGCTTGACTCAAAATGTAAAATTAGTGAAAAAACTTTATTCTTAATATGAGATATTAATTAAATGTAATACGACAAGCCTTTCTCAAATCATGTAAGTTGCATGTAAAAATGTCACAAATATTGGATATCTTGTTTGCATTTCTGCACATTAAATTCAAAGGTGATTTTAATAATATATTGGTTTTAGGTGTTTTACATAAAAATGTATCACTTCGTCTCGAATTCAATCTAGGGACTAAAATATTAATTTGAGATAGTAGTTGTGGACAATCCACATTACCTTTCAACAATTTATGTAGAAATGTAACTGATGCTTGACATCTACGATTAGCCAACGAGACAAAGTCAAACCTATGAAGCAAGTTCAGATAGTTGCTTCCTCTTGGTGGATAGTGTCCCGTTACTTTAAAGTTTAGGAATTTTAAGAACTTTTTCTGCACTTTCTCAATACCATCTGCATATTGTGTGTATATTGGATTCCAAATGATGCCTCTGTACTCTAATTTTGACCTTACTAGGCTAATGTATAAGGCAGATAGTGCCGAAGGGTTGTCAAAATTTCTACAGTTTCTATATATAAAACCATAGGTACGATAAGCAGAATTAACGGTGATATTAATATGATCATTAAACTTAAGTTGATTGTCAAAATGGACTCCTAGATCTTTGATTGTATTCGTGCGCTCTAGTACAATATAGTTAATTGAGTATGGATGTTTCACTGGTGTATTCTTACGACAATACGTTACGATCTTACATTTAGATATATTCAAATACAGTTGATTCTTCAGACACCAGTCTTGCAACATATCAATCTGCTTTTGTAATTTAATGCAGTCCTCTGGGGAAGAGATCGACATATATATTTTTAAATCATCCGCAAACAGTAATTTGTTACATTCTAAAACATTGCATAAATCGTTTATGAATAATAAAAATAATAGTGGTCCTAAGTTTGATCCTTGGGGAACTCCACTTGTTGCAAGATAAACGTCTGAACAATAACCATTGTAAAATACATATTGTTTACGTTGATCCAAGTAAGATCTTATAAGTCCCAGATAGTTATCACTGAAACCCAAACAAGTTAATTTACGTAGAAGTCTGGAATGACTCACTTTGTCAAAAGCTTTCGAGAAGTCCGTATAGATTACGTCCACCTGTCCTCTATTATCTAATTTTTCACAAAGATATTGACTAAATATAGCTAAGTTGCTAACTGTTGATCTAGAATTCATAAATCCATGCTGTTGAGTAGATAATATATTCTTAACTGATTGGTATATTCGACGATAAAGCACGGTCTCGAAAACTTTGGCAAAATTGTTCAGTATACATATAGGTCTATAATTAGTGACATCTTTCTGATCTTGAGCCTTGTAAATAGGACAGACTTTAGCTACTTTCCAGGTATCCGGAAATACGGATGTCTTTAGGATCAAGTTGAAAATAATTTGTAACGGACGTAGTAAGACCCGCAAACAATCTTTTATTAGAAAGGATGGTATTTTATCGGCACCAGAAGTGAACTTGTTTTTTAATTTTTTTCCTGCAATTAGAATTTCTGTTTCAGTAATAAATTCGCAGCTAATAACTGACAAAGTATTAGAATGAATATTTAAATTTATATCTACAGGATCGTTTTGAATTTTGGGAGGGGAGAATACACTCTCAAAATATTCCCGGAATGCATTTAAAATTGATTGAGGATTGTTTAGTGCTTTATTATTGTATGACATATTTCCTGGAATTCTAGAAGACTTGTTTTTCTTATTTACAAATGACCAGAAGTATGTAGGGTTATCTTTTAAACTAGTTTGTATGTTATCCAAGTAAACTGTATATGCTTCTTTTATTTTGCGTTTAATTAATTGTCTTAATTTACTAAATTCCGTATAACTAGTATTATTACTACTTTGCTTCAGCTTCCTATGTACCCTTGCTTTGTGTTTAATAAGTTTTATGAGTTCACTTGTATACCAAGTGGGATAATTATGTTTGAAAGTTTTATATAAAGGGACATGTATATCAAGGATTTCATAAAACTTATCATAAAACTTTTGTAAAGCGTCGTCACAGTTTGAAGAATTTTCCAGAAAATCCCAATTTACATTATTAAACTCATGGTACATCGTCAAGTAGTTGGCACGTTTGAAGTTGTAGTTTTTTGTACTTACATTACTGTTAAAATTAGTTTGTTTTAAAAATAACCCATTAGGTTCAATAGTCAATGAAGGATGATAAGCATCTTCATTTACAAGAGTAATACATTCACGATTTACTGCACAATCTATATTAGAAATGATTAAGTCTAACAACTTGCCATACTTATTGAAGCTGTTATTAAATTGTTTTGCTTGTAGAAAAGATAATAAGTAATTAATTGAACGTGTTTTCGGGTCATTTACACTATTTTCGACAAAGTTTGTACAGTTAAAATCACCCATTATGATAAACCTAGCAGAGTTTACTATTTCCCACCTCTCAAGGCATTCTAAAAAATTCTCAAATTCATCTAGAGGCAAGGTCGGTGGAATATAGACTACTGCTACATAAAACAATTTAGCTAATAAGGAACATTTGCAAACTAGTAAGTCAATTTCTGGAAAATTTTCAACAAATTGAGAAGTATCAACAATATCACAAGTAACACTATTATCTACAGCAAGCAAAACACCTCCTCCCCGTTTACATTTCATTTGGTCAAGTTTGCGGTCACTGCGGAAAACCTCAAAGTTAATGGGAAATAATTCATATGAGTTTACCTCACATGTTAACCACGTTTCGCTAAGACCTATGATATTATGCTCACAGTCACTCACATTTGCCGAGAATTCATCGATCTTGCTATTGAGACCCCTGACATTTTGGTAGTAGATTTTGATGTTGTCGCTGGAATAACTGTTGGGCGGGTTTAGTTTAAAGAGACGACTTTAGGAACATTGTTGAAATATTTTATACGGCAGTTGTTGTCGCCAGAATTTTGTCTATTAGTTAATTCTTGTTTGACTTTTCTATAATGTTCTATTTGCCTTTTTGTTTTATCCGATGATATTTTAATGTTTTTATGAGTTTCACTGCATTCAAGTCTCTTGGTATTTTTTAGGATTTTGTTAGCTGCATTTTGGTTTTCGACTACAACTTTAGGTAATTGGTCTCTTTTTACTTTTGTTAAACACTCCTAGCCTAAATATTTTGAGCTCTGTATTAGCCAGTTCAGGAGATATTGTTGTCAATATATCCGAAACAACTTCCTTATCATATGCAGCCTGCTCTGCCGATGACTTAGATTGGTTTGGTTCCGGAACGTTGAAACACATTACATTGTTCCGGCGTTTTTGCCTTTCCGAAATTTCAGAGAGTATTTCTTCAAAATCAGGAGCATTTTCTTTATTAGATTTTTCCGTTTTTAATTCTTGTATGTCCTTTTGAAGCTGGATAATAAGGCTTTTTAATTCATTTAGATCTGTACCTATAGATCTGCAGGTTACACAAGTCCAATTGCAACCTTTATTTCCATTAATTATCCGTGCTTCGTTGAGAGTTATTTCAACACAGGAATGTTTATAGGAATCCCTACAAACGCAGCATGAGACCAAAAGGTGGCCTTCGTAAGCTTTAGAACAACATTTGCAAGTAAGTCGTGGCATATTATATATATTTACGGAAATTAATAAAATGAATAAAATAGTAAAATTAATAAAATTCCTTGTTTCTGGCGGATAGTTCTTGAGAGTCTTTACTCTTTATAGTACCTATAAATTACTTTAGTAGGTACCCACTGTAAAAACCGCACTTTTTAGTACGGCACTCAAGTATATAATTCACTACAAATGTAATCCAAATGAAATAATGGGGATAGCAAAGGCCTGGCCTACTTTTCTAATGTCTCCTCAACTCTATTTCTTATAGAATTAAAATAACGTCAATAATGTTCAACTTTTAATTTTAATGAATTAGAGTCGAATTTCGACCCCTGGGCGACCGCTAGTGATGACAATTTTCAAAATGTGAAAATTACTAAATTTGAAAGATATGGACGTTCTCACCTCTTATAAAAATTTTGGCGATAAATACAACGCATCCTTTGAGAGCTCATACATCGTAGATAATTTTAATGGTTTTCAAATTTAAAATATCAATTCATTTTTTTTGCAGAGTCGTTTTTCTGCTCTTCCTGTCAATTAAAAGCCTACAAACAGTTTCTAATTCGATAAATTTCAAAAATATAAGCTTATATAGAGATAGTACAGCCAATATTTTTTTTTACATTTTTTCTATACTAAACATTAATATAGTTACTGTTACTGGAATAGAAAATATTATGGTTCAAAACTAAAAGTATCTCTTAGTTATTAATTGGGCAGGTAACCTGGAATAGGTTTTACTTACTTAATCCATTTCCAATGATCTCACCTCATTAATTTATTTTGCAGATCTTGATCCAAGGACAAAATGTTTATTCCGGCAGCATCAGTAAGAGCTCCACCAAATCCATTTATTATCTGAAATATTTCATCAGATCGAATTGTTATTGGATTTTTCGAACTCGTTGAGTTCATGAAATTTCCTTCTTCTTTCTCGAATCTTAAGCCGTCCTTATTAGTAGTGTATTTTAAGAAAGAGCCCTTCTGGGCTTGCTTAATGGTATCAAAAGTATCACAAATATCTTTATTACATACACAAACTGTTCCACCATTGCCGTAATCTCTGCTCAAACATTTCTGAGAAAGTGTATTTGGGAACCCTGACAACAAAATATTTGTGTATCAAAAGTATTATGGACCCAGTAAAAAAAATAGAATGTTATACATATTGTGCAATAGAAATACAAATTAAAAATGACAATGTTTGTGATAAAACTTATTTATAATAAACTTTGCATCTTAATTTCTGGAATTAAGAAGTATTTTTAAAGAACTTTTTATCATATATGGAAAATTTGAAACTCGAAAAAGAAGAACAATATTATTATTTCCAATCAGGGGCAGATCCAAAGGAGTATAAAACGAAGAAATCATTGTGATCCAAACGCTTAATATTGTTTAATTTGTCAGTTTAAACCAAAGATCGATTTTTTTTTACAATAGCGCAGAATATAGAATGTATCTTGAACCCTAGTGAAGCCCCCGCCCTTTTCCTCGTACTCAAGATCCGCCCCTGTTACCAATGTGTAATCAGCAAATGGATGATAATATTTAGAACCATGTTGTATATTCTTTAATATTTATGTTCTAATAAGCAAGACCAAAACCGATGCAAAGACCACCACACATAAATTATCTAAAGCACATGATCACGACAACATTTGTTTCTATTTAACAATTTTTCTTATAGTTGAATTATAAGAATCCACATGGATTGTAGTTAAGCTGAATGGTGTTGAGAATTACTATGAGCTGCTTCTCTGTATATACTATAATCAATGATTCTATCTTCTTTCTTTTGTCTAGAAATGCTAATCAATTATAGGTTTCTACATCCATTTTTGTCATTTCTAAAAGTAAAAATGTTTTGAGGTGGTCTCTCCCATGTCCCATCCACATATATACTCACAGACAAAGAAATCGCAACGCCCAGAAAATGTTTAAATTTAATATTGTTTTGGTAAAACATAGATGCTATAGTAAGGAGTTAATGATTAAAATTTTAATAAAAAATACAAAGGAGTTTAAATTGTTTTTTCAAGTTTGTTAATAATGTGTTTGTCTACCGCGGTTATCAATGCCCTCCCGAACTCGTCTTGGCATTGATTGAATAAGGTGGTCTTCTTGAGGATACTATCCCAGGGTACCTGTATTTGATGTCTTAGAAGCTCCCTAGGGGCTGGGGTAAATTTCTGAGCTTTCTAAACATCATGTCATTAAGGTAAGGAAGTACATACGGATACACTACTTCCTAAAAATAACGTTGCGCTGTCATGTTGCCTCAAACAAAGACTAATGTTGACCTACTTCCATGTTCAATACACACCCCATACGTTAATGCCTACTGTTCGGGTGTTCATGTCGCTCAACATCAAGTTGATGAAGATCTCCTGGGCGTGTGTCATCTAACCCTTCTTAGGCCATCATGTCCACCCAAGCAGAATCGAAATTCATCAGAGATGACGACCTGATGCCATTCAACGTTAAAATGTTCTCTGCAACACTGTAGTTGTTGCCGTCGATGCTCAGCGGTCAGAGGTAGCACAATGGGGTCGATAATGCTGCAGTCCAAAAAACCTTAAGGGCGGTAAACCGTTCGGACACTTAGAAGATAGCCTTGTTCTTCTAACCACTCTAACCACGCTTGACATCTCATAACAATAGTTTATTGGTAATTAAAAAAATGAAAAAAAAATATTACAATATTAATTGATAAAAAAAGTTTGCATGAAAAAAACATTCACCAAATTTTAGTTATTTACTCCTTACTATAGCATCTATGTGTTATCAAAACAATATTCAATATAAACGGCTCCTTCTGAGTGTTGCTATTTCTTTACCAGTCTAGTAACAACACTCTACGTTTTTGTTGGTCGTGCCTGGTATTAAAAGATTTGCTATTACTGACGAGACTCCCATAAAAGTTCCATATACTTTTTCATGTCGTTCGTTATCTTAAATAAAATGTTAAGTTTTCCTCGAATATAGGAATTTTTGGCTTTCATAGCAGTGGTCTTTAAGTGATACCTTTTTGCGATTTCAATTATACATTTTAATTATATATTTGACAATACTCTCGTGTTCGTAAAGTTTAATCCGTGTGACATTTCAGTAGATTATTGTGTAGTTAACGTTGTTTTTCAGTCTTCCTTATAGCTTTCTTTTTTTCAGCTCCTTTAACTTTACTGCTCCCAGCTTGCCCGACAAATTATTGTTGCTCTAAGGCAAGGCGCAAATTGAGACGAGTATAGCGCATGTGAGGTGACATGACACGACTGCCGCGACCCGAACGGGTCACACACGTCGCGTGGTGATCCGCATATTGAGACGCAGTTCGTACCCAATTGCGTCGGAAAATGTAATATTCATGAACAAATAAGTTTGATATTTCAGTTTTGTTTTCACATAATTAGTATCTTTTGTATCGTAGTACCCTTCTTGATACCCTACCGCCTCTATTAAAGTCTCATCGTGACATTTTTCTAAACACTTGACAATCTCTTCACACGCGTGGCACGAGAAACTGTGTCTCAACTACAGCGCGACACGCCTGACCGTAGACGCGAGTCGTGCCTCGCAGCACTTTGTGGCCAATTTGCGCTGTTCCATTCAATACTATACGTTACAAAGGTTCGCGCTGTGCTGTGTCATGTCACACGCGCTATACGCGTTTCAATTTGCGCCTAGCCTAAGGCAAGGCGCAAATTGAGGCGCATGTGAGGTGACATGACACGAGTGGCGCAACCCGATCGTGTCACTCACGTCGCGTGGTGATCCGCATATTGAGAGGCAGTTCGTAGCCAATTGCGTCAGAAAATATATGAATCACGAACGAATAAATTTGATATTTCAATTTTGTATTCATATAATTAGTATCATAGCACCCTTTTTGATATGCCACCGCCTCTATTAACGTCTCATCTTACCATTTTTCAAAACACTTGACACGCGCCACAGGAGAAACTGTGTCTTAACAACAGCGCGACGCGACTGACAGTAGACGCGTGTCGTGCCTCGCGACACTTTGTTGCCAATTTGCGCTGTTCTATTCAGTACTATACGTTACAAAAGTTCGTGCTGTGCTGTGTTCTTCGGAATATTCAGCTACGAAAGAATTTTCAACCCGCATCATTTTCAAGTATTGTTGATAAAAAATGAATTATGTTACTAGGTCTATCATTTCTTTACTATTATGCCAGTGGAAAGATATTAGTTCGAACTGTTGTTACAGCTTTTAATTGTATAATCGATTGGTAAAATAAAGGCCACGAAAAGAGAGTTCACTGTTACAAGTTTTAAACGTATTATGAAAAACCTCTTTGCCTGAAGAAGCGCTGGCATTAGATGCATCGCTTTAATTACAGAAGTTGACTTTCAGATATTGCACAAAGATAAGTATGCATAATTAGTAGACTCTTTAACTGCTCTCATAAAGTAGGTACAATTAGAATCTTGAAAAGTCTAAAAAAACCAACTGAAAACTCTGTTTAGATCCTAAATCAGTTTTTTCATGCTACCCTCTTATTTATGTCGGTTCACAATATTAAACATTTTGAACTTCAAATTATCCATTGTCATTTTCCTTGCGAAAAAAATTAACGTTTTCTTATTTTTGTTTTAAATGCCATTGAAAACGGACATCCAGAAGCGTTCGGAAATTTTAAAATATGTAGTTTTCGAAAAGAAAATCCTTATCGCGAACATATTCTATTATAATATATACGGAGAACTGAAATGATAATTAATTAAGTCAGTAAAAGATTATGAATTATTATTTTGGCTGCTTATTTATTCTCTTTGGAAATAGGAAAAGTAGAATTTTAAGCAGTTTTCGGTAGTAGTATAGTGCTGCATTCAAACACTTTCGATATTATTACATTTTCTGTTTTAAATAAACATTAATTTATCATAAATGTTTTTATTTTTAAGTGTTTTTTGAAAAAAAGAACACACTTGGAGAACAAAAACTGTATATATTAATATTCAATTTTAACTAAAAGAAAATCAAAATATGCATCCACGCTAGTTTCCAAAAGTTCAAGCACTGAAACCAGAAAATTATCCGGGTTCAATTTTATGAAACTATTCTAATCCGTACCCAAGAAGATCGTAACTCTCATAAAAAAAATTATACAGATGAAGCTAAATTTTCCAGGAAAGGTGTTTTTAATAGAGAAACTTTAGTATTAACGTTTGTTGTGTCCTGAAATATGATAAAATAAATTTTCTCAGTTTCGATGAACCGTTAACCTCTGAAAAATACCTTAAAATTCTAAGGTTAGTGGTGAATGAATTTTTAGAAAACCTGCTCTTGGGAGTATATTGTACGAGTTAGTTTCAACTGGATGGAGTACCGACACACTGCCCTGGGGCAGTATCTTCAGAGTTGTTTGAAATGTTCGACAATGGTTGATATAGACGTTTGGGACCATGAGATCGGCCTGCTAGATCACCTGATCTAACGCTACTTTATTTTGACATGAGGTGAAATGAAAAAAAAGCCTATATATAGTAAAAAAAGAGTTATGAAATCAATCCGTTTTAAAGCAAAGACCAACTGATCTGATGTCAACAAATTCTATAAAAAAGGCAATTATAAAAAGTTTTCATGATGGAAACAATCACCTCTAAAAATTATTAGCAAAGAGATAAACAGAATGAAACACAAAATAATTGCTAATAGTCCAAGACTGCTGACGAATTTAGGGAATCTATTTTATTTGAAATAATATATATATTATTAATATATCTGCCGCCAGGGAACGCTTAGGGGTAGTGAGAGATACAAACTAAAACTATATTCACTGGAATTCCGAGACATATAGAGGGGGATTAATCTTAAAGTTACATTTTTTAAATGAAACACCCTCTACATTATTATATATTTGAATTCTCCTGTCAATCTTACCAAGACTTTATTCATCCTATATGTTGCCCAAAATGAACCGTCTGGGGGTTATTCGATAGTTTGTCAAAATGTTGACATCTAAAAACAGGTGAATATTAGAGGCTTTAATTGTGGGAAACTATTAGCCACCCTCCATACTCCCAAGAGCCAGAATGGCAATGATAACTGTTTTTATTGTGCTAGATATCGTCACTTCAAGTTTGAAAAGTTTAACCATCACTTGATAACTCAATTAATTTCCCTTCGTCCTGTATCAGGTTATGGGTATCTGTTTCTAACAGTTTCTTTAGAAACCAAGAAATAAATGGTTTTTGTGTGATTTCTTATTACTCTTAATATATTTTTGTTCTTAGAAGGCCGTGGAGTTTATTTTCCATGCCATCTAATCAGAAATTTCATTACTTCTAATACTTTGATATCCAATTCTATATTACTATAGAGTTTTTTCCATCAATCAGAACTAAAGGTACTCATGGAAAACAAACATAGGGTGTCATTATTGTTAGTATGCATTGAAGTCGATATTTTTGTTAAAACTATTTATTGGCCTATCCCTCTCCATCCAGTTTTGATAGAATGCATTCTTAAACCACTCAATCATAAAACGGCACGGTGAGGAGGTGCCCCATCTTGGTGAAAATATATATATATATATATATATATATATATATGTGTTATCTTCGTTTATCACTTGTTTTGTTCTTTCTTGTTTTTAAGAATAGCAAACAGTTCCTGTAGTACTGAATCTTTCCAAAAGACTTTTCCCTTGGATGACGCTCACGATCAGGATATGTGGCTTTGTATGGTCGACTTACCAATAATGAAGCAAGAATGAAAACCATATCAATCATTTTATTTTGAGTAAATTACAATTTCATAATTCAAAAACTTAGAAGAACACAACCCAAAACGAAAATTAAAAGAGCCTACCTATTCAGTTAAATGAAATCGATTGTCTACCGTAGAATCCAATTGTGTCTGGTGGACATAATTAAGGATGAAAGTACTTATGGCCGTGTCTTTTTGAACAACCCTTTATCGGGATAGTTCATAAAGTTTTTCCTATGTTCTCCTTTATGCTGTTAGTGGTATTACTGAAAGAAAACAATTCGCCCCTAGGAGCGCCACATATAAATTCTGAGGACAACTCTTTCAAAATCTTCAAACTTGAAAACAACTATTATATATAATCTTTGTAATGTTTTGTTCTCCCAGGATATTTACAACCAATACATTTTCTTTAGTTAGAAAACTCTATTTTATCATTTTTCTGTTCGATTTACATAGATAAAGTTGTTCTTTTCGCAAAAATATATAAAATGTGTGTTTTTCTAAATAACTGTGATGAAGGTGGTAGCAAGATTACAGCTATAATGATTTAATCTCTTCGAGCGCATACTGCAAAAGTCAACTCAGTGGCATAGAAGTACCTATACTGATTTTAAGTAGTACAACAAGAAATAATTACTGTTTTTCCCCGTCATACCAATAGTTCTCCCACAGCACAGTGAAAGAATTTTATTTATTAAACTAACCTGTTATTATCACTATGAAAAATATTATGTACGCTATTGTTAACATCACTGAATCAAGAATCGTACAAAACTAACCAATAATGTCTACCTACATGTATCTTTGGAATTATCGTCATGAACCAAGCTAAACATATTTTGGTCGTAGGTATTTTTATGAGTATAATTTAGATAACTAAATTCCTAATTATTTGTGATATTTTTACTTTTCAAGTGTATGTTAATATCTAAGAGAACTGAAATATTATTACACAAAGGTAGATCAAATAGTCAAAGAGATGACATCACGATGCCTTGTCAAGAAGATCCTGTAGAGCAGATTGTGGGCATTGTCTGAATATGAAGCTGCGTGAAATCATTTCGATCCGACCGACCCTTATGCAGGTGACTGAAGAATGTACAACTGAACAATGTATTTACGACCATCTGCCTGATTCAGACATTGACCCAATTCGTACACTCAAGAAAGGGAGACCCAGACCATGATTGGACGAAGAAGCTAGATCGGGTGTTCTGAAGTCATGCTGCGTCCAATGGGACTGTTTGAAGGTTGGGAATGGAATGTTAAAGAGAGTTTGGGAAGGCAACGATGGCAGGAAAATTATGCCCTAATTGATAGTACCAAAGAAAAAGTTACCCGCCGTTCTAACTGAAAAACATAATGGGGTTACTAGAGGTCATCTGAGTATAAATAAGACCCTGTGAAAAAATCGCCAACGATATTACTGGGTAAATTATTTCGAAGACGTCAGAGCCTGGTGCCGTAAATGTGACACCTGTGCCCGTAGACCAGGACAAAGGGCCGAATGCAACAATATATAGGTGTCCCATTTGAAAGAATAACCATACTTGTCAATGATCCATTCTCCGAGTCTGAGAAGGGTAACAAACATCCGGGTCGCTATGGATTATTTTAGTAAAGGGCCTGAGGCTGAGGTCATACCCAATCAGAAGGCAAACGCGGTGGCAACAGTGTTGGGGAACAGGTTTTAAGCAGGTTCCGTGTCCCGTTGGGGTTACATTCGGATAAAGGGTGTGACTTTGAATTAATCTAAAAGGTCTGTACGATGTTGGGGATTAAGAAAACGAGAATCACATCCTTAAATGCACAATCAACAGCAATGGTAGAACGATTCAACAGGACCCAGGTAGAATATCTATCAAATAGTATCAGCCAGCGTGATTAGGGTTCCCCTATCCTTTTGGCCTATCACTCAGCCGTACACAACAGCACAGAACTGACTCTAGTCGGAGTACTATTCGGAAATGACCAAGTTATTTGACCTTTTCATTTGGCTCACCAGAAGGGCCGTCCCATGAAGTCACCAGTTATGTCGACTAATTATCGGACGCAGATCTTGGCAACCGGCGATCTAATGAAGAGTCGCGACGATCTCAAAGCAAATTCAGTCGGGTACGAAGAGAGAGATAAGGTCTGGCAATACAACTCGCAGAGGATTAAGGGCAAATCTCTAAAGCTCACACCAGCTTAGGATGGGCCATATAAAGTAGGATCAATGACGTGGTCTCTCGCATTCGCCGGAATCCAAGGGCCAAGATGCAGGTAGTTCATTTGGATCTACTGGCTCCCTATCATGGAGAAGACGATTAAGGGGGAGGGGCGGTGTTTAATTTGATTTTTATTTTATTTTTCCACTCAACATAGTTTCAAGAGCAAAGCTGTTATCGTCATGGAGTAAACAAAAAATAAAAACTATTTACAAATCACTCTTAACGAAACGATTGGGGTGAATAGATTAAAATGGCTCATCTGGTATATACAGGGTGTCCCATAACTAATGGACAATACAACTGCAGTTAGAGGTGGAGAAAATATACCGATTAACACAAACATGCCTTAGTAAAATGTTTGTAGTAAACGGTATACAGGGTCCTAAAGTAAACGATATACAGCGTATATGGTTTTTGAAAATTTGTGATATTTGAAAAACGGCTCCATATATTGAAGTCAGAATTGGTATAGTTTTCGAGGGCGATAAACAAGAATTTGTTATCATTTTTCATGGTACTCTTACAGGGTGTTTGTTACGAAGATCGAATTAGGCAAATCCATGGTTATAATTTGCGTTATGACTATAAATAATGAAAGTGCCAATTTCTATACAAAAAACATATACTTGTTGAATCTCGATATTTCAAGACGGTTACGAGATATTGCCATTTTAAGACTGGCGCTTAGTCATTTAAATAAAACATTAATGGTTTCAAAAACATTCAATTTAATTATGAAATAAAAAAACTCAAATAGATTCACTTCATCAAATGTTGAAATTGACCACCATTGGCATCAATGCATTTTCTTACATTTCGCTTCGAGTATTAATTTCATTGCTGTACATCAAAGATTTTATGTATCCCCATACGTGAATGTCCATAGGATTAAGTTCTCGAGTACGAGGCGGCCAAGGGAATTCACTGTCACGTCCAATTCAACGATGCGGAAAGTAGTCATTTAAATATTGCTGGACCATAAGTGGTTAATGTGGTGGCATCCCATCGTGCATAAACCACATATGCTGCCTTGCAATAAAAGGAACTTCATTGCGTAAATTCTAAATACTGTAATGCATTTAATCTCATCGGAAGTTCAAACGGACCAATGAAGTGATCGCCAATAACTCCACACCAGATATTAATAGAAAATTTATGCTGAAAATGAGCGTCACGATACTTATGGGGATTATCAATATCATAATAGTGGTTATTCCTACAATTGAAGATTCCACGACGTGTGAATGTAGCTTCGTCAGAAAATAAGATGTTTTCAAGAAACGTTGGATCTTGAATGATTTTATATTGCGTCCACTGAGAGAACTGTAGTCTACGTGGGAAATAAATTTTGTACAGGCGTAAATTGATTCGGATACAATTTCTCTGTACGTAAAATTGGTGATATACTCGATTTACTTACACCAAAAGCTGCTTGAAAGCGCCGAGTACTTAACGCAGGATTTTCCAGAATTCGAACTAAAATATTATCTTCATGATCAGCTGAAATTCTTTTAGGTCGGCCACCAGAATTTTTGGTGTGAAACGAACCTATTACCTTAATTTGTGTATAATCGTTGGAATATTTTACGATTAGGCACATTGCGAATTGGATATAACTGTGCATATCGTCTAACTGCAGCACTTGAATTATAATTTACTTGTGGATAAACACAAATTATATCCTTTAGTTCATTATCGGCAAATTCTTTAATTCTAGACATATTTAATGAAGGCGCTATTCTAATTATTCACTTTAAAAACACAGTAAATAAATCGACAGTATGCAAAGAAGACATCAACAGTTCATGTCAAATTAACAACCTACTTAAAAAAATATCTTCTCTGAGGCTGCTTGCGGTGATATGGTGTACCGTATTTGAATTGCAATATCTAGAAAACTCCTTGAATTGTGGGAACCACAACAAGTATAGGTTTTTTGTATTGAATTATGGCAATTTCATTATATATCGTCGAAATGCAAATTATATATAAAAAAATAAACATGGATTTGCCTAATTCGACCTTCGTAACAAACACCCTGTAAGAGTATCATGAAAAATGCTAACGAATTCTTGTTTATCTCCTTTGAAAACTATGCTGTACGAAATTTGAGTTCAATATATGGAGCCGTTTTTTCAAATATCACAAATTCCAAAAACCAAATACCCACATTAGGACCCTGTATATCGTTTACTACAAACATTTTACTAAGGCATGTTTGTGTTATCGTATTGTCCATTAGTTATGGGACACCCTGTATAATGCTTATAATAATATCGGTAAATTGCTGGGCAAAACCGTTATACTAATAATAACACAGGTACACAAAATAAAAAAAGTCCACGTATTTCGGGTCGCTGATTCCGAATCTGCGATCGGTTTTTTTCGCATCAGATCGTTTTCAAGGTCAGTTGAAGGACAAATTCTGAAAGAAGGCTCAAAAAAATCTGGAACAATTCATACATAGGTTTTTCAGAATGCTGAATACGAATCCGGTGTCGGTTGAACTTTATCAGCGCAAGGTCAAGGTCATTTGAAGGTCAAATTCTGACAAAAAGGCTCAAAAAATTTTGGAAAAATTCATGCAGAAAGCTTTTTGCGGCAATTATTGCAAATACTATCAGGAGCTCACTCTCCCGAAACTGCATCTAAATTAAAGCATTCTTTGCATATATTCTGAAAATTTTCGTTGAACGATCGTAGATCGGTTTTTTTTTTCGGAATAAATGCTCCACAAACGAAGCAAAATGCGTTACTATCGTTCGAGCATATGTGTTAGAGGATGAGGTTGAAGGCTTGTTTAAATTTTCCATATTTTTATATATAATCCCGCTCGATAGGGATCCTGGTCCGATTGCAGGTGAGTTCGCCATCCTGAAGGTGATAACCCTTATACCTCCCCAGGGCTAAGTATAAGGGCTTTTCGTCTTTGACGAGGACAAAGTCAACTCGTCGATGAACACACTACGGCTTTATCCTCATACCCTATCGACCCCCTGTAAGGCAGTGCACTTCCACTGGCATCGGTACCCTGACAATCGTATGAGCGAATCACTCTACACATCCCCTTACGGGGCACTTGTCACCGTCACAAGACTTCTCGAGGCAACAGGTGAAAAAAAAAAACGATTAGATACATCCACACATCTAGACATCCGTACCTCCACACATCCCCATATTCGCACATCCACCCATTCACACATCCATACATCCGCACATATACCTACACATATTTACTCATCAATGCATCTGAAAATCTGCACATGCAGAGATCTGCATATCAACAAATATATCCGGCCATCTCTAGTAAATGCATTTTTTGCCATTTTAAAGTAAAAAAAAGAAGACAAACTTCTTTTTTCAAGGTACATTTTTCTTGTGGGTACAAAGCTTTCTCTTTTGTGTGGGGCATTGTTAATTGTTAATCTTATAATAAATTTGTACATTGTTTGATGTTGGTCTATCGAACTCGATATGTGGATTCTTATTTTCATATTTCAATGGCCTTGAAAAAGACTCTTAAAACCTATATATTTTATTTTTCCATTTTTTCAACACTACCTTATTAATTTGACCTTCAAATGACCTTGACATTGATCTGATAAAAGTCAAATGACACCGGATTCGTACTCAGCATTACAAAAAACCCTTGTATGGATTTTTTCAGATTGTATTGGGCTTTTTTCAGAATTTGACCTTCAGATGACCTTGACCCTGAGCTGACAAAGGTCAACCGACACCGGATTCGTAAACAGATATCTGAAAAACCCATGGGTGAATTTTTCCAGATTTTTTTTACCCTTTTTCCACTGACCTTGAAAACGTTCTGATGCAAAAAAACCGATGGCAGATCCGGAATCAGCGACCTGAAAAACATATTACCTGACAGGTCTCCTTCGTGGAGTTTGCCTTTTTTTATTTTGTGTACCTGTGAATCATCTCTCAGTACCTACCTACAACATAATACAGTAGCTTAAGAATTGTTCCTTTGTTCCAATTCAAAAGGTTATTATTTTTATACACTATGTTTTTCTACGTGTCCAATTATAAAGTACATCTAAAAATGGAAGATTTAATTTATTTTCTAAATTATTCACCGTAATAAAAACCGAACATTTAGCAAAAATCTTTTTTCTAGTATGTATGATTACGAATATAAACAGAGAGATCGAAATTTCTAACATTAACAGGAAATCTTGGGAGTAACTGAGATGAATTATTAATGCGGCGGACGACAGAAACACCTGATGTATGTTTGACATATCATGTTTAGTCTAAGAAAACTAAAGTGTTATTATAATTATTAAGATTTATAACAATATTTTGTTTTAGTAAATCATAAAATGTATCTTTGATGTTGATTTGTCATCTGTAGGTGCTTGGGCTGAAATGAATGAGTAATTGTAGGGTGTGTTCTTAAGTCGTATATAGTATATATGGTTAATAATATTGTAGACAATGCTTTCCTTTTCAAAACCAGTACGGAATTCATGTATATTTTTTGTTGATTATCATGGTACATAAATACATTTAAAAAAACAAAAACCGACTTCAAAATAATTAACTAAAAAGCATGAAATAATATTTTGCTACAACAATTAAATACTTTTTACGAAGTCGGTGCCAAGCTAAAGTGAAACTATTTTGGTACATTTATAAGTTGTAATTCGACTCTTCGCTGTTCAAATTGCCATCGACTTCACAAAAATTATTTAGTTGTTGTAGCAAAAAATTATTTCAAGCTTTTTAGTTAATTTTTTTAAGTCGTTTTTTTAACGTATTTATTTACAATTTTTAGTGATTTAATGGCTTAATTGGATGCAGTTTTCAAATCTAATTAACTTTTTCGATATTGCCTAAAATAAGGTATTTTACTTTTATTTGTTAGCTTGACCAACCTCGTTTACTGTTGAATAGACTAACTTGTTTTCTAGACATGTATATGTATTAAAAAAAAATGTATATGATTCTAACTTAGGTGGATCCACTGTATTGTAGACGATCATTCATTCTATTATTTATACTCACATTCATTTAATATCGAAATCTTATAATAAATCGTTAAACATTCTAATTGATATAGCTTAATAGGATGTAGTTCTATTCTAATTAACTTTGTCTGATAACAATTTGAGATATTATTAAAAATAACAGTACTTAACTTAAACAAAATTTATATTCTTTATCAAACCTAGTAGACAATTTGGAAAAGTGATATGAAGATCTATTATACAATTTTCAATGATGTGGCATAACTAGATGCATTTTCTAATTCTTATTACCCCTGTTCGACAAGAATTTTATATATTATGAAAAATAAATGTATTTTACTTTTAAGCAAAATTTATATTTGGTGACAAACCTCGTATACAGTTGAAAAAGTGAGATGTAATGATTACAGTATACATTTCCGACTATGCAAATATTTTTATGAAGAATAACTTTTTCCAATAAATAATATTCATAAGAATGGTTTCCGGTTGAATTCAATTATGAAGACACACTGTAAATAGAAACCAACTGAGAACCTCCACCTTGAAGTTGAATAACTGACATTTATTTCGATTTATTTCCAATTAACTTTCAGTTAATTACCAGGTTTAATACCAGCGACTTCACCAAATTTTACTGCATAAGAAAGCCGTTAAAAAACTTTTTCTCGAATTTCTACGAAACGGTATAAGCTATGTTCTTGGAAAAAAATGTTCCGAATAAATTTGTTTACATTTTTTTTTTAATTCCGGCGACTCCACCAAAGTATAGTGTATAAGAAAACTGTAAAAAAGTTTTTCCCCATTTTCTAAGAAACGGTACAAGATATGTTAATGAAACAATTATGGGAACACATCGCGATCCTCCGGAACAGAATCCAGTATAAACGGTTGAAATTCCTTGAGCCGTTTCCAAGTAATCGCTGAACAAATATAAAAAAACCTAGATACAGACGAATTGAGAACCTTTTTGAAGTCGGTAAAAAATACAGTACTTGCTGATTTTAGGATTTCCACTATCGAGCCATCTGATCCTGTATAGCTTAGTATGTTTTACGAGTTGAGGTCGTCGGCCTCCAGGAGCGGATCCAGAGAGGGAATGGTAGGAGCGTCTCACCCCCACAACATCGGAGAATCGAATATCATAATACAAATTTTCGAATACAAGTACACTTAATTATTTCTCAGACACTAAGTATTCTAGCATCGGTTCCAAGTGGACAGTCGCAAAATAATAATTAGAAATATATTTCGGATAAGCATGTACAAATCATTATTTGAGTATGATGATGATGATTTTTGTTATTTTGCATTTTATGGTGGTGCTTCTACACCTTCGACAGATTTTAAAATGTTTCAATAATGGACATTCATATCAAAAAAGTGAATTTCAATCTTTCAATTCTTTATGTTGACTTCCTTATCGCGCAAAATTTAAAATTGCATTAGATTCCGTGGGTTCAATTTCACAAATATTCCCACTCACTTTCAAACGTCTTTATTTTATCAAAATAAAGACTCAAACTGCCACGTACCAAGCAGTCGCGTCTTGTATTGATTTCATTTCTTCGAAAATTTTTCCAGTCATCTCAATCTGTCAGCGTATATGGCATTTAATTTCGCAATCACGTCCAGCTTAGTTTTTACTTAACTCTTTTTAATATAAGCCGGTTGTTGTTCGAATTCGTAATGTTTTTATCTGAATTATTAACTTCTAGAAGGTTTATACATTTTTGACTGCGTAAAATGAATGTTATAACACTGGCCCACCCCCTTTAATTCTGTTCGTCCCGATCAGCATCATTCCCCCCATGGTAGGGAGTGACTCGATCCAAATTCCACCTTCATTCTTGGAATCCGGTTAATACGATAGACAACGTCCTTGATTCTCTTGACCACCTCGTAGGTTGATGTGAGCTTTGGAGATTTGCCTTTGCTCCTCCCTCTTGAAACCTGACTGAATTTTCATTGAGGTCATGGCGTGTCCTCATCCGATCGCTGGTGGCCAACATCTAGGTACATTACGACTACTTTGTGTATTGTCAGTTGGTCGACATAATCGCTGACTTCTTGGGGCGGTTCTTCTGATGAGCCAAACGACTGTAGTCAGTCCTGTGCTGTTATGTACGGCCAGTGTTGGCAGACTTACAATAATTATTATACATTTACAATAGTTTAGTTTTGTGTACAATCTACAATGCCTAAAATACAATAATTTTGAAATTCCATATATTTTGTGAAAAAAAAACATGGTATCATAGAGAAGTATATTGAATACTGTCAATATCAATGTTCCGTGTCAAAATCATTTATTAATTTTAATTTCTTTGATTTTAAGAGAGTTTAAGTTTCTTCTCTCTCGTTTGATTGTGAGTAGGCTTGGGTCGTTCGTGAATGAGTCGTTCAAAACGAACGACTCCTCTACATGTGCCACGAATGAGCGGCACAGTTTAGTCAAACAGCTCGTTCAGTTCGCCATTAAAAGAGTCATTCAGCTCGAGCGAGTCGAGAGTCATAGGATGTGCTGAACATTCAACGTTCAATCTTTCGACCGGCAGAGTCACCTCGGCTCGGAGCAGTGAAGAGTAAAGAGCCGTCAGCCGTCTGGTTGATGAGATGAAGGGTATTATTTTAAAATTCAGTCGGTAGGTTATATTTTCAACGAATCTATGAATAGGTATTTAAAATTTTTATTATCACAGGCACTAAGGCACAGGGTTGTTATTGTTTTGCAGTGTTTTTGTTATATAAATTTCTATTTGGGTTATAAGTAAGCATAATAATTTTATTTGTTTTGAGAATTTAGAACGTTTACATTTTAATGTTTAGAGTTTTTTCTTATTTTTGTTACCAAAATATAAAATTTTTATATTTACGTAAGTTAATGATCTCCAACACTTTAATATTAATTTGAGCAGTAAACTACACAAGTAGAGACATTATATAAACCCGCCTAAGGATAAACGGCTGTGTTTTAGGAGATCGCTCAAATGAACGACTCATTGTGAACGACTCGTTTTGGTGAGCTGAACGAAATGAGCCGGCTCACTAAAAAGAGTCATAAAACCCAAAGCTAAATTGTGAGTGCCCGAGTGACAATGTAAGAATTGATTGTGTTATAAATTAGTTCTTCTTCTTCTTTAAGAGTTTTTCTGTGAAGAGTAACTATGTGTAAAGACCCTTGATACCATATACAAGTGATGAAATGTAAAGTTTATATATTTCACCATTGCCCAATAACAAAGTCCAAGTTAAAATATTAACAAAAAAAAAGTTTCTTGTATTGAAATAAACCAATGTTCTTTAGCGTACCATGAAATAGTTGGTGATTAATTAGAGTAAACAGATATTTTAACTATCACTTGAAACAAAGTAAAACGTAGTTCTTTAATTTTCCATGAAATTAATGATGGATTCTTAGGTTATGTACAAATTGTATATACAAGGCAAGGCAGCCTTGGACCTCCAACTTTTTCACTAAAATTAACGCAAACCTATCACATCATGAGCGTCTTTATCACTTTATCAGTGTATTTGGGTAATATAGACATGAAAAACCTTATAGCATATATTAATATTTTAAATTTCCTAACACTAACACACTTACACATGCGGGTCCCACCCCATCTTAGCCGGAAGTCCTATATATTAGTTATAACGCTTGCATCTGATAAGTACATTTTATAATGGACAGGTAAAATTCTGATGCTGACGTGTTAATCATATAAACTAAAAAAGTAGGTAGTATGAAAAAATATCATACTCATCATGTTCAAAAATTTCCGCAGAATTAAAAAATATTACTGTAATCTACAGCCAGGTGATCCATTTGCAATAACAAAAGGGCTATTTATTCTTTGTGAAATTAATTAATTTTAATAAGAATTACATATTTTGAATTAACAATATTATAAAATATATTGTTATAAAAAATTATTATTAACTTTTTCATCTTATTATTATAGGTTAAATTCGAACTTGGATTGTGAATCATTCGTGGGTTTTGTAAAACAGGTAGTAAAATCTCTCATTGATAGTTAATATCGAGTTTTAAAAAATAGCAGTGCCTTTTACAATTTACGTTTTTTTTTCTTTGTTTATTATTTGGATGTGGTCCTATGTCTACTCATATAGTTATAACAACAAAAATTCAAATCATTTGCCAATTTACGTAGCGTTAGAAATTACAATAATTTTCGTGAGTACATACTTTTTGTATATGTATAGTATTTTTTTCACAATATTGTTGATGCCTACAACAATTAGTTTACTATACAAGATAACTAAAAACAAAGTACAATAATGTGATTGAAAGTACAATAATTTTACGGCCTTGTTATAATATTTTGTTTACACACTATGTACGGCTGAGTGAGAGGCCAACATAAATAGGGGAATGTTCATCCCAATCACGCTGGTTGTTGCTAACGACCTTGGATAGATATTGTTCCAAAGTCTGTTGAAACTTTCCAGCATTCCGTCTGAATGTACACACTGCTAGAATACATTGGATTCAAAGTTACGCCCCTGGTCTAAATATAACTCCAACGAGACCTACTGAATAGCTGTACTACCAGCACCGTTGCCAGGGTGGCTGCCTCTTAACTGGGTATAGCGAATGCCTCAGGCCATTTGCTGAAGTACTCTATTGCGACAAAAATGTATTTGTTCCTCCTCACAGACTGGGGAAATGGATCGCGACATCAATGCAGACTACAGACGTTCTAGAAATAATGTCAGTTTACAAGAGATGTTACCGTAATAAAGCATCCGAGCACTAAACGGTAAGCACAAATTTTGCTACTTTGGCTATTAATGGCATGTCTCTGTTTTTGCTCACCTACTTAGATCATAAAATTTTAGCCAAAATTGATATTATTGCAACACTTCCATAACAGTCGCTATCTTGTGGCACTAGTTATTTCTTTGAAATTAAACGTTAATAACTAAATATCTAAGATTCAAAATAACACAATTGTTTACTTACTGTGTGGATACATTGCAGAGTTGGGAAAAGGAATGTAATGAAATTAAACAAGACCAAAGAAAATTAATCTCTCAAAAATTATTTTAACTGTTCCACTTAGTGACCAACAGATACACAGAACTCCAAAATTACTTTCAACAAGTTTGGCCATTTTATTACCAGGCCATTAATAACACAAGCCAACAAATATTGTTTACGAAAATATTAATTATTTCAATTTGAATATTTTATGTGCTTATTTTTTGAAAATTCTTTTCTAGGTAAATTTGTGCTAAATCGTTTTCTTCGATGTTATGTTATTTTTTGTTCGCTATGAAGTAGTGACACACCATGTTGATATTCCACCGTCCCTGATATCGTTTCCCCATTTCTTTTATGTCCTAATGAAATTATTCCCCCCGTTTCTCACTCAATTTTTCAGGAAAACGCCAAGATGGTGATATATGAAGTGAATTTTAAGGCTTATTAGACTACCGAGAGGTTTGAACTTTTCTATCATATTTTACATTGTTCAAAAACCTAGTCACCATTGATACATTATATCCCAGCCTTTTCCTTTATATTCTATCGTTCCCTCGAAGCTGGAATCGAACATCACATTACGAATATCAGTTCCAACGAAAATTTCCCAGATTAAAATTTAAAAACAATATTTTTGATACACGTTGATATGTTCTTTGAGAAACTAGCTGTCTTCTCTTAGAAAATACCCTTTCGTAATGGAAGAAAGTTTCCATTATACATAGTCGATACCTACTTTACGATAAAGACGAGGTTAAAAAAAATCATTAAAAAAACAAAAACCAAGTTAAAAAAAATAACTTAACTAAAAAGCATGAAATAATTGTTTGTTACAACAATTAAATACTTTTTCTGAAGTCGGTGCCAATTTGAACAGGGAAGTTGGGAAGTACAACTTATAAGTGTAGTTCCCAAAATATTTTCACTTTAGCTTGGCACCTAAAAATATCTCATGGTTTTTAATTAAGTTTCCTTTTGTTTTTTTTAATGTATTTATTTTACAATTTTTAGTGATGCAATGGCTTAATTGGATGCATTTTTCAAATCTAATTAACTTTTTCGATATTGCCTAAAATAATGTATTTTACTTTTAAACATCATTTATTAGTTTGCCCAACCTCGTTTACTGTTGAATAGAAAAACTTGTTTTTTAAATAGGTATATGTATTAAGAAAAGTTTGTATATATTCTAACTTAGGTGGATCCACTTTATTGTAGACGATCTGAGTATCATCATTCTTTAGGTCTGTTAATTATACTGACATTTATTTAATAATCTCCTCTCCGCGGCAGTGGCGGCTGGTGGGTTATGAAACTGGTAGTGCACTTTACTGGTCAAATATTAAAATTCAAAGATGCAACAAAACAAACCATAGCTTTGCTAATACTGCATTTATTTTTTATTAATTAAAATATTCGTCGACTTTTTTCGAAAGCAAAATGTTCAATGATCTTTTTATTAAACTCTGGCATTGATTGAATATATTTTGTCAACACTAAGCACAGAAAGAGCATTTAGCCAGTCATGAGACATCGTACTTCTAAGAAACGTTTTAATCCTTCATTCCAGTTTCTGTTCAAATGGATTCCCCGCCATAAATAATGCAAGGAAAACAAAATAATGTATTGATGCGATCACATCCACACAACCATTTCTTTTATTATAAATATCACTTTTAAAACTAGGTGTAAATACTTTATTATTCATTTTACACTCTTGTTTTCAATTAAGATATGGCTTAGGTGGACCAGCCAATTTTATATCTAATTTGTTTTGAAACGTTTTATTATTGTTTTTAATATAGTCAATGTTAAAGTTGATACTCATTTTCTCAGTTATGTAAACACACACACACACACACACACACACACACACTCAACCTCAACCATTGCGAAGCAGCCCAAGACCTACTGGTACAGCGGGTGCGGGAATTGGATTGCGACGTAGCCATAATCTGCGAGCAGTACAAAAACTTCGACACCCTGTCCTGGGTAAATGACACAACGGACAGAGCAGCGATATGGGCTTGCGGTAAACTTCCGTTCCAACAACTCCCAAATACCCCCGAACCATGGCTTGTGAGAGCCAAAGTGGGAGGGGTCCACTTCTATAGCTGCTATGCACCTCCTAGTGCACAGCTCGAGGAGTTCGAGTTATTCTTGGACACCTTGGCGGAGGATGTACGGAAGCGTGAATCGGTCGCCATCGCAGGAGATTTCAACGCCTGGGCAATTGACTGGGGATGTCGGGAAACGAGCGCGAGAGGACGAGCTCTCCTTGAGACCATGTCTTCGCTCAACCTGGTACTCCTCAACACAGGAGCCGTAAGCACATATCGCAAAGGCACAGCCAGCTCCATTATCGACGTAACATTCGTTAGCAGCAACCTAATTAAAGGGGGCTGTGAGTGGCGGGTCGATGAGGAGTTTACTAATAGCGACCACCAAGCTATTATTTGGGAAATCAACACCACTCCCAAACGAAGATTGTGTGTCAGTCGTGCGAGGTCACAGCCAGTCGGCTGGAACAAAAATGCTTTCGATGCAGATTCATTCGCCTTGGTTATGGAGCAGGAACCATTGTCAATAGCAACAAGCGCAGAAGCCACTGCCAAAGAGGTAATGACAAGCGTTGTCAAGTCCTGCGATGCTTCCATGCCAAGGAGACGGCAGAACAACAGCCGCCCACCAGTTTACTGGTGGAACGACACGATCTCACAACACCGACGAGAGTGTCTCAAAGCACGAAGGCTGCATCAACGAGCACGGAGACGCGACAGGGTCACAACAGAAGAACTAAGGCTCGACTATGAGATCAAAAGACAACAACTACGAAGAGCTATTCTCTCAAGCAAGAAATCCTACTGGAAGGAGTTGTGTGACGAAGTTAATCAAGATCCATGGGGAAAACCGTATAAAATCGTGATGCATAAAATTAAGGCCCCTCCCATGACATCAACTAACTGCCCGAATCATTGCACCGCATTGTCACTCACTTGTTTCCTGCAAAGCCTGAGCTACCCGCTAATCCTTCGTGGCAGGTGAGGGACGAAGATATACCATCAGTGACTATGAGTGAGCTGATGGGCGCGTGCAACCGGCTCCAAAACGGTAAGGCTCCCGGTCCAGATGGCATACCTAACATCGCGCTAAAATGCGCCATAGCCAATAGGCCTGACATGTTTCTACACATGTATGAGACCTGCCTAAAGCAGGGGGTTTTCCCGAGTAAGTGGAAAAAGCAGAGGCTTGTGCTCCTCCCTAAAGGGGAAAGAAACCTCCCGACGAACCGTCATCATATCGTCCCCTCTGTATGTTGGACTCTGCGGGAAAACTCCTTGAAAGGATAATAGCAGATAGGCTGGAGCCCTACGTTGAGCCGAAACTTTCCACTAACCAATTCGGGTTCAGAAAGGGGAGATCAACCATCGATGCCGTGACACTCGTTACCAACATCGCCAGAGAGGCTATCTCGGGAAAGAGATGGAGAAGAGGTGGAAAAAAGTACTGTCTAATAGCCACCCTGGATATCAAGAACGCCTTCAACTCGGCCCGCTGGGACCGCATTTTAGAGGCTCTTGCCAGGATGGAAGTTCCGCAGTACTTGCGCAGAATGGTTTCAGCGTATTTCAAGGACCGCATCTTGTTGTACCAAACTGAAAATGGGCAAGTAGACTATAAGATCACAGGAGGTGTACCTCAGGGCTCTGTTCTTGGCCCCCTCTTATGGAACGTAATGTACAACGACCTGCTCCTGCTCGGTCTGCCTGAGGGCGTCAGGCTAGTGGCATTCGCCGATGATGTGGCATTGATCATAGTGCGCAAGCACATAGAGGAGATACAAACAACCTTCTCATTCGCTATAGCCACAATTCAGCATTGGATGCTCGCAGCGGACTTGAGTTTAGCAGAACAAAAGACCGAAACACTTCTTGTTAGCAGTCGAAAGGCAAGGGAAACCATCACCCTCAAAATAGGCGACACCTACATACAGTCGCAGCCCTTCATCAGCTATTTGGGGGTGCTCCTGGACACACGGCTCAACTTCAAAGAGCACATAATCGCGGCCAGCAAGAAAGCAGCTGGGGTACAGGGGGCATTATCTAGAATAATGCCGAATGTCGGAGGCCCTAGACAGATAAGAAGACAGCTACTGGCAACAGTAACTACTTCTGTTTTGTTGTACGGGGCACCGGTATGGGAGAAATCGCTCGAGCTACCATCGTACCGCCGGAAAATGAAATCAGTCCAGCGGCTCTCAGCGATTCGAGTGGCATCATCCTACCGCACTGTGTCTTACGAGGCGGTGAGTGTGATTGCCTCAACCCTACCAATCGACATCCTGGCTGCAGAAAGGGGACGGCTTTATCGCAGAAAGTTAGAGAAAGACCAACCGACAGGAAACAGCGATGAAAGAGCCATGAGTCTAGGGCAATGGCAGGAGAGGTGGGACAGCTGTACTAAAGGCCGGTGAACATATCGATTGATACCTAACATCAGTCGTTGGGTCAACCGCCAGCATGGGGAGGTTGGGTTCTACATCACTCAACTCCTGACTGGACATGGATGCTTTCGAGCATACCTGCACAGGTTCAGGAGGGCAAACTCCCCAAACTGCCCGCACTGTACGGACGTGATAGAGGACGCGGAACACGTGTTCTTCTCCTGCCCCCGATTCCAGGATCAACGTGCTGAAGTGGAGAGGATTCTGGAGACCAATATCGTTCCAGAACAATTAGTAGAAGCCATGCTGAAGGGCCCCCAAGCCTGGAACTTGGTATCAGATTACGCGGAGACTATCCTCAAAGAACTCCGCAATATGTTCGAGGAGTAGGCTTTAGAGGCTTCCAATGTAAGAGCAGTAAACATCTGCAATGAACCACCCTTGCGAAGTAGTATTGACTAAGAGTGCCGCAGGGGAGCATGGTTGTAGGAGAAAGAGGTTAGGGTTTTAGCGGGTATACGGTATACTGGTTTCAATGCAACGATTTACTCTTGCTTTGAAGTCATTGTATCGGGAGTCCCGCACGACGGCCAGCACGTGCTAGCTAAGTACGGAATGTATTTCCCCCCTCTTCGGATAAAAAAAAAAAAAAAAAAAAAAAAAAAAAAAAAAAAAAAAAAAACACACACACACCCGGGGTGGTTGCTGGTCCACCACCGGGCGCCTCCCCAGGTGGCGGATAGGGGACGCTCTCCAGCAATGGGGAGTACTGAGGACTTCCTCAGGGCGGACCAAAATCAGATAGGGGAAGGAACCCCGAAAATAAACCATTCATGGATATGGGTGATAAGGTCAACTTAATACCCCAGGTGGGTACCTCTGCAGAGGATAATCCCACCACCGGTTCCGATCGAGTGAAAGCCTCGGTGGCCGGTGCACGCTCCACGGATTCTGGGGGGAGCGAATTATCACTGGTTCCGTCACATGGTGACAAGAAGAATAAGAACACTGCTAATGGTACAACATCGACCATTAAAACTAGAGCTGGCAGCAAGACACTATTCAGCCAAGTCCTCCAAAAGGCGGATAGTGCAGTTGACGCCTCCCAAAGGGCCACAACTGAGAGTGGCGCTCCAAACAAATTAGGAGCAAAGATCGATGAGCTCTTGAAGTTCATTGGGCCTAGGCACAATGTACATCATGAGATCAAGAAACTGGCACACGCCATTAAGTCAGAATATGACAAATATCAGACGTCAACGACGCGGCCACCTCCTGTAGCGAAACCTGCTACAACACAGACATCGCCAGTAAAGGTGTCAAACACTCAGACACAAGGTGAAAAGCAAAAGGAGGTCCCAAAAGCGGCTGCCTCAAAAGCAGCCAACTCAAAACCGACTGCATCAACACCGGCGGCCCCAAAGCAGGCGGCTTCAATAAAAGTAGCCTCAGTAGCAAGGACCTCGCCACCGAAGGCCTCGCCTTCAGTAGCCCCATCAAGTAAGGCACCACTAGTTAAAACTCTTAAACCGGTGCTACCTAGCAAGCTAAAGCCCGGTAAAGAAGGTTGCCAGAACATCGGGCAAACCACCCAGGCAACAACAAGTAGGGTGGTCAATTCAGAAGCGGAGAGAAACAATGTATTAAAACCCAAGTTTAAACCGCAGACCAAAAAACAACCTTCAAACCAGTCGACTGACTGGCAAGTGGTAAAGAGGAAAAAGGCCCCGAGGACCAATAAGCAAAAACCAGCCCAACATTGTACGCTGCTTATAAAGAAAGGCGAGAAGAGCTCCCATGCAGATATCTTGCGAGGTATCAAGAATGATCCCACCTTGCAGGATATAGGCAAAAAAGTCAATAAGATCCGACGAACAGCTAAGGGAGATCTACTTTTGTTATTCGCCAAGGCAGACGCTCAGGAGATGGAGCGCTATTGTAACGCCATCAAGAATAAGCTCCCAAGCGGGGCCACTGTACAATCTCGAATACCCCAAATCGAGATTGAAATTAAAGACCTGGACGAGATCAGTACCAAGGAAGAGGTAGTAAACCTGCTCAAAGATAATATCGACGGCCTGGCAGAGATCACTGAGGAGGCAGTGAAATCACTTCGACGGGCATATAGATCAACACAAACGGCAGTTGTTTGTCTCCCAGAGGTCCAGGCCAAGAAAGCCATCGCACTTGGAAAGCTGAAACTTGCGTGGGGCACAGTACGTGTTCGCGAGAGGATCAGCCTTCGACGGTGCTTCAAATGCTGGCACTTTGGGCACAACGCCCAGGCGTGCAGAGGCAAGACTGACCGAAGCAGTTGTTGTCACAGATGCGGAGGCGCTGGTCACAATGCCTCGGCTTGTCAACAACCTGCCAAGTGCTTACTCTGCAAAGAGAAAGATAGTAGGTCAGACTGCCGGCACGTTGCGGGTAGTTGGAAATGTCCGATCTACCAACAGGCGATGAGAGCAGCACAAGCCCGTAAATGAAAGTACTGCAACTCAACCTCAACCATTGCGAAGCAGCCCAAGACCTACTGGTACAGCGGGTGCGGGAATTGGATTGCGACGTAGCCATAATCTGCGAGCAGTACAAAAACTTCGACACCCTGTCCTGGGTAAATGACACAACGGACAGAGCAGCGATATGGGCTTGCGGTAAACTTCCGTTCCAACAACTCCCAAATACCCCCGAACCATGGCTTGTGAGAGCCAAAGTGGGAGGGGTCCACTTCTATAGCTGCTATGCACCTCCTAGTGCACAGCTCGAGGAGTTCGAGTTATTCTTGGACACCTTGGCGGAGGATGTACGGAAGCGTGAATCGGTCGCCATCGCAGGAGATTTCAACGCCTGGGCAATTGACTGGGGATGTCGGGAAACGAGCGCGAGAGGACGAGCTCTCCTTGAGACCATGTCTTCGCTCAACCTGGTACTCCTCAACACAGGAGCCGTAAGCACATATCGCAAAGGCACAGCCAGCTCCATTATCGACGTAACATTCGTTAGCAGCAACCTAATTAAAGGGGGCTGTGAGTGGCGGGTCGATGAGGAGTTTACTAATAGCGACCACCAAGCTATTATTTGGGAAATCAACACCACTCCCAAACGAAGATTGTGTGTCAGTCGTGCGAGGTCACAGCCAGTCGGCTGGAACAAAAATGCTTTCGATGCTGATTCATTCGCCTTGGTTATGGAGCAGGAACCATTGTCAATAGCAACAAGCGCAGAAGCCACTGCCAAAGAGGTAATGACAAGCGTTGTCAAGTCCTGCGATGCTTCCATGCCAAGGAGACGGCAGAACAACAGCCGCCCACCAGTTTACTGGTGGAACGACACGATCTCACAACACCGACGAGAGTGTCTCAAAGCACGAAGGCTGCATCAACGAGCACGGAGACGCGACAGGGTCACAACAGAAGAACTAAGGCTCGACTATGAGATCAAAAGACAACAACTACGAAGAGCCATTCTCTCAAGCAAGAGATCCTACTGGAAGGAGTTGTGTGACGAAGTTAATCAAGATCCATGGGGAAAACCGTATAAAATCGTGATGCATAAAATTAAGGCCCCTCCCATGACATCAACGAACTGCCCCGAATCATTGCACCGCATTGTCACTCACTTGTTTCCTGCAAAGCCTGAGCTACCCGCTAATCCTTCGTGGCAGGTGAGGGACGAAGATATACCATCAGTGACTATGAGTGAGCTGATGGGCGCGTGCAACCGGCTCCAAAACGGTAAGGCTCCCGGTCCAGATGGCATACCTAACATCGCGCTAAAATGCGCCATAGCCAATAGGCCTGACATGTTTCTACACATGTATGAGACCTGCCTAAAGCAGGGGGTTTTCCCGAGTAAGTGGAAAAAGCAGAGGCTTGTGCTCCTCCCTAAAGGGGGAAAGAAACCTCCCGACGAACCGTCATCATATCGTCCCCTCTGTATGTTGGACTCTGCGGGAAAACTCCTTGAAAGGATAATAGCAGATAGGCTGGAGCCCTACGTTGAGCCGAAACTTTCCACCAACCAATTCGGGTTCAGAAAGGGGAGATCAACCATCGATGCCGTGACACTCGTTACCAACATCGCCAGAGAGGCTATCTCGGGAAAGAGATGGAGAAGAGGTGGAAAAAAGTACTGTCTAATAGCCACCCTGGATATCAAGAACGCCTTTAACTCGGCCCGCTGGGACCGCATTTTGGAGGCTCTTGTCAGGATGGAAGTTCCGCAGTACTTGCGCAGAATGGTTTCAGCCTATTTCAAGGACCGCATCTTGTTGTACCAAACTGAAAATGGGCAAGTAGACTATAAGATCACAGGAGGTGTACCTCAGGGCTCTGTTCTTGGCCCCCTCTTATGGAACGTAATGTACAACGACCTGCTCCTGCTCGGTCTGCCTGAGGGCGTCAGGCTAGTGGCATTCGCCGATGATGTGGCATTGATCATAGTGCGCAAGCACATAGAGGAGATACAAACAACCTTCTCATTCGCTATAGCCACAATTCAGCATTGGATGCTCGCAGCGGACTTGAGTTTAGCAGAACAAAAGACCGAAACACTTCTTGTTAGCAGTCGAAAGGCAAGGGAAACCATCACCCTCAAAATAGGCGACTCCTACATACAGTCGCAGCCCTTCATCAGCTATTTGGGGGTGCTCCTGGACACACGGCTCAACTTCAAAGAGCACATAATCGCGGCGAGCAAGAAAGCAGCTGGGGTACAGGGGGCATTATCTAGAATAATGCCGAATGTCGGAGGCCCTAGACAGATAAGAAGACAGCTACTGGCAACAGTAACTACTTCTGTTTTGTTGTACGGGGCACCGGTATGGGAGAAATCGCTCGAGCTACCATCGTACCGCCGGAAAATGAAATCAGTCCAGCGGCTCTCAGCGATTCGAGTGGCATCATCCTACCGCACTGTGTCTTACGAGGCGGTGAGTGTGATGCCTCTACCCTACCAATCGACATCCTGGCTGCAGAAAGGGGACGGCTTTATCGCAGAAAGTTAGAGAAAGACCAACCGACAGGAAACAGCGATGAAAGAGCCATGAGTCTAAGGCAATGGCAGGAGAGGTGGGACAGCTCTACTAAAGGAAGGTGGACATATCGATTGATACCTAACATCAGTCGTTGGGTCAACCGCCAGCATGGGGAGGTTGGGTTCTACATCACTCAACTCCTGACTGGACATGGATGCTTTCGAGCATACCTGCACAGGTTCAGGAGGGCAAACTCCCCAAACTGCCCACACTGTACGGACGTGATAGAGGACGCGGAACACGTGTTCTTCTCCTGCCCCCGGTTTCAGGATCAACGTGCTGAAGTGGAGAGGATTCTGGAGACTAATATCGTTCCAGAACAATTAGTAGAAGCCATGCTGAAGGGCCCCCAAGCCTGGAACTTGGTATCAGATTACGCGGAGACTATCCTCAAAGAACTCCGCAATACGTTCGAGGAGTAGGCTTTAGAGGCTTTCAATGTAAGAGCAGTAAACATCTGCAATGAACCACCCTTGCGAAGTAGTATTGACTAAGAGTGCCGCAGGGGACCATGGTTGTAGGAGAAAGAGGTTAGGGTTTTAGCGGGTATACGGTATACTGGTTTCAATGCAACGATTACTCTTGCTTTGAAGTCATTACATCGGGAGTCCCGCACGACGGCCAGCACGTGCTAGCTAAGTACGGAATGTATTTCCCCCCTCTTCGGATAAAAAAAAAAAAAAAAAAAAAAAAACACACACACACACACACACACACACAAAAAGCAGCCAACTCAAAACCGACTGCATCAACACCGGCGGCCCCAAAGCAGGCGGCTTCAATAAAAGTAGCCTTAGTAGCAAGGACCTCGCCACCGAAGGCCTCGCCTTCAGTAGCCCCATCAAGTAAGGCACCACTAGTTAAAACTCTTAAACCGGTGCTACCTAGCAAGCTAAAGCCCGGTAAAGAAGGTTGCCAGAACATCGGGCAAACCACCCAGGTAACAACAAGTAGGGTGGTCAATTCAGAAGCGGAGAGAAACAATGTATTAAAACCCAAGTTTAAACCGCAGACCAAAAAACAACCTTCAAACCAGTCGACTGACTGGCAAGTGGTAAAGAGGAAAAAGGCCCCGAGGACCAATAAGCAAAAACCAGCCCAACATTGTACGCTGCTTATAAAGAAAGGCGAGAAGAGCTCCCATGCAGAAATCTTGCGAGGTATCAAGAATGATCCCACCTTGCAGGATATAGGCAAAAAAGTCAATAAGATCCGACGAACAGCTAAGGGAGATCTACTTTTGTTATTCGCCAAGGCAGACGCTCAGGAGATGGAGCGCTATTGTAACGCCATCAAAAATAAGCTCCCAAGCGGGGCCACTGTACAATCTCGAATACCCCAAATCGAGATTGAAATTAAAGACCTGGACGAGATCAGTACCAAGGAAGAGGTAGTAAACCTGCTCAAAGATAATATCGACGGCCTGGCAGAGATCACTGAGGAGGCAGTGAAATCACTTCGACGGGCATATAGATCAACACAAACGGCAGTTGTTTGTCTCCCAGAGGTCCAGGCCAAGAAAGCCATCGCACTTGGAAAGCTGAAACTTGCGTGGGGCACAGTACGTGTTCGCGAGAGGATCAGCCTTCGACGGTGCTTCAAATGCTGGCACTTTGGGCACAACGCTCAGGCGTGCAGAGGCAAGACTGACCGAAGCAGTTGTTGTCACAGATGCGGAGGCGCTGGTCACAATGCCTCGGCTTGTCAACAACCTGCCAAGTGCTTACTCTGCAAAGAGAAAGATAGTAGGTCAGACTGCCGGCATGTTGCGGGTAGTTGGAAATGTCCGATCTACCAACAGGCGATGAGAGCAGCACAAGCCCGTAAATGAAAGTACTGCAACTCAACCTCAATCATTGCGAAGCAGCCCAAGACCTACTGGTACAGCGGGTGCGGGAATTGGATTGCGACGTAGCCATAATCTGCGAGCAGTACAAAAACTTCGACACCCCGTCCTGGGTAAATGACACAACGGACAGAGCAGCGATATGGGCTTGCGGTAAACTTCCGTTCCAACAACTCCCAAATACCCCCGAACAATGTCTTGTGAGAGCCAAAGTGGGAGGGGTTCACTTCTATAGCTGCTATGCACCTCCTAGTGCACAGCTCGAGGAGTTCGAGTTATTCTTGGACACCTTGGCGGAGGATGTACGGAAGCGTGAATCGGTCGCCATCGCAGGAGATTTCAACGCCTGGGCAATTGACTGGGGATGTCGGGAAACGAGCGCGAGAGGACGAGCTCTCCTTGAGACCATGTCTTCGCTCAACCTGGTACTCCTCAACACAGGAGCCGTAAGCACATATCGCAAAGGCACAGCCAGCTCCATTATCGACGTAACATTCGTTAGCAGCAACCTAATTAAAGGGGGCTGTGAGTGGCGGGTCGATGAGGAGTTTACTAATAGCGACCACCAAGCTATTATATGGGAAATCAACACCACTCCCAAACGAAGATTGTGTGTCAGTCGTGCGAGGCCACAGCCAGTCGGTTGGAACAAAAATGCTTTCGATGCTGATTCATTCGCCTTGGTTATGGAGCAGGAACCATTGTCAATAGCAACAAGCGCAGAAGCCACTGCCAAAGAGGTAATGACAAGCGTTGTCAAGTCCTGCGATGCTTCCATGCCAAGGAGACGGCACAACAACAGCCGCCCACCAGTTTACTGGTGGAACGACACGATCTCACAACACCGACGAGAGTGTCTCAAAGCACGAAGGCTGCATCAACGAGCACGGAGACGCGACAGGGTCACAACAGAAGAACTAAGGCTCGACTATGAGATCAAAAGACAACAACTACGAAGAGCAATTCTCTCAAGCAAGAGATCCTACTGGAAGGAGTTGTGTGACGAAGTTAATCAAGATCCATGGGGAAAACCGTATAAAATCGTGATGCATAAAATTAAGGCCCCTCCCATGACATCAACGAACTGCCCCGAATCATTGCACCGCATTGTCACTCACTTGTTTCCTGCGAAGCCTGAGCTACCCGCTTATCCTTCGTGTCAGGTGAGGGACGAAGATATACCATCAGTGACTATGAATGAGCTGATGGGCGCATGCAAGCGGCTCAAAAACTGCAAGGCTCCCGGTCCAGATGGCATACCTAACATCGCGCTAAAATGCGCCATAGCCAATAGGCCTGACATGTTTCTACAAATGTATGAGACCTGCCTAAAGCAGGGGGTTTTCCCGACTAAGTGGAAAAAGCAGAGGCTTGTGCTCCTCCCTAAAGGGGGAAAGAAACCTCCAGACGAACCGTCATCATATCGTCCCCTCTGTATGTTGGACTCTGCGGGAAAACTCCTTGAAAGAATAATAGCAGATAGGCTGGAGCCCTACGTTGAGCCAAAACTTTCCACCAACCAATTCGGGTTCAGAAAGGGGAGATCAACCATCGATGCAGTGACACTCGTTACCAACATCGCCAGAGAGGCTATCTCGGGAAAGAGATGGAGAAGAGGTGGAAAAAAGTACTGTCTAATAGCCACCCTGGATATCAAGAACGCCTTTAACTCGGCCCGCTGGGACCGCATTTTGGAGCCTCTTGCCAGGATGGAAGTTCCTCAGTACTTGCGGAGAATGGTTTCAGCGTATTTCAAGGACCGCATCTTATTGTACCAAACTGAAAATGGGCAAGTCGACTATAAGATCACAGGAGGTGTACCTCAGGGCTCTGTTCTTGGCCCCCTCTTATGGAACGTAATGTACAACGACCTGCTCCTGCTCGGTCTGCCTGAGGGCGTCAGGCTAGTGGCATTCGCCGATGATGTGGCATTGATCATAGTGCGCAAGCACATAGAGGAGATACAAACAACCTTCTCATTCGCTATAGCCACAATTCAGCATTGGATGCTCTCAGCGGACTTGAGTTTAGCAGAACAAAAGACCGAAACACTTCTTGTTAGCAGTCGAAAGGCAAGGGAAACCATCACCCTCAAAATAGGCGACACCTACATACAGTCGCAGCCCTTCATCAGCTATTTGGGGGGGCTCCTGGACACACGGCTCAACATCAAAGAGCACATAATCGCGGCCAGCAAGAAAGCAGCTGGGGTACAGGGGGCATTATCTAGAATAATGCCGAATGTCGGAGGCCCTAGACAGATAAGAAGACAGCTACTGGCAACAGTAACTACCTCTGTTTTGTTGTACGGGGCACCGGTATGGGAGAAATCGCTCGAGCTACCATCGTACCGCCGGAAAATGGAATCAGTCCAGCGGCTCTCAGCGATTCGAGTGGCATCATCCTACCGCACTGTGTCTTATGAGGCGGTGAGTGTGATTGCCTCTACCCTACCAATCGACATCCTGGCTGCAGAAAGGGGACGGCTTTACCGCAGAAAGTTAGAAAAAGACCAGCCGACAAGAAACAGCGATGAAAGAGCCATGAGTCTAGGGCAATGGCAGGAGAGGTGGGACAGCTCTACAAAAGGCCGGTGGACATATCGATTGATACCTAACATCAGTCGTTGGGTCAACCGCCAGCATGGGGAGGTTGGGTTTTACATCACTCAACTCCTGACTGGACATGGATGCTTTCGAGCATACCTGCACAGGTTCAGGAGGGCAAACTCCCCAAACTGCCCACACTGTACAGACGTGGTAGAGGACGCGGAACACGTGTTCTTCTCCTGCCCCCGGTTTCAGGATCAACGTGCCGAAGTGGAGAGGATTCTGGAGACTAATATCGTTCCAGAACAATTAGTAGAAGCCATGCTGAAGGGCCCGCAAGCCTGGAACTTGGTATCAGATTACGCGGAGACTATCCTCAAAGACCTCCGCAATACCTTCGAGGAGTAGGCTTTAGAGGCTTTCAATGTAAGAGCAGTTAACATCTGCAATGAACCACCCTTGCGAAGTAGTATTGACAAAGAGTGCCGCAGGGGACCATGGTTGTAGGAGAAAGAGGTTAGAGTTTTAGCGGGTATACGTTATACTGGCTTCAATGCAACGATTTAATCTTGCTTTGAAGTCATTGCATCGGGAGTCCCGCACGACGGCCAGCACGTGCTAGCTAAGTACGCAATGTATTTTTTCCCCCCTCTTCGGATAAAAAAAAAAAAAAAAAAAAAAAAAAAAAAAAAAAAACACACACAGGGCAATTGACTGGGGATGCCGGGAAACGAGCGCGAGAGGACGAGCTCTCCTTGAGACCATGTCTTCGCTCAACTTGGTACTCCTCAACACAGGAGACGTAAGCACATATCGCAAAGGCACAGCCAGCTCCATTATTGATGTGACTTTCGTTAGCAGCAACCTAATTAAAGGGGGCTGTGAGTGGCGGGTCGATGAGGAGTTTACTAATAGCGACCACCAAGCTATTACATGGGAAATCAACACCACTCCCAAACGAAGATTGTGTGTCAGTCGTGCGAGTTCACAGCCAGTCGGTTGGAACAAAAATGCTTTCGATGCTGATTCATTCGCCTTGGTTATGGAGCAGGAACCATTGTCAATAGCAACAAGCGCAGAAGCCACTGCCAAAGAGGTAATGACAAGCGTTGTCAAGTCCTGCGATGCATCCATGCCAAGGAGACGGCAGAACAACAGCCGCCCACCAGTTTACTGGTGGAATGACACGATCTCACAACACCGACGAGAGTGTCTCAAAGCACGAAGGCTGCATCAACGAGCACGGAGACGCGACAGAGTCACAACAGAAGAACTAAGGCTCGACTATGAGATCAAAAGACAACAACTACGAAGAGCCATTCTCTCAAGCAAGAGATCCTACTGGAAGGAGTTGTGTGACGAAGTTGACCAAGATCCATGGGGAAAACCGTATAAAATCGTGATGAATAAAATCAAGGCCCCCCCCATGACATCAACGAACTGCCCCGAATCATTGCACCGCATTGTCACTCACTTGTTTCCTGCGAAGCCTGAGCTACCCGCTTATCCTTCGTGGCAGGTGAGGGACGAAGATATACCATCAGTGACTATGAATGAGCTGATGGGCGCGTGCAACCGGCTCCAAAACGGTAAGGCTCCCGGTCCAGATGGCATACCTAACATCGCGCTTAAATGCGCCATAGCCAATAGGCCTGACATGTTTCTACACATGTATGAGACCTGCCTAAAGCAGGGGGTTTTCCCGACTAAGTGGAAAAAGCAGAGGCTTGTGCTCCTACCTAAAGGGGGAAAGAAATCTCCAGACGAACCGTCATCATATCGTCCCCTCTGTATGTTGGACTCTGCGGGAAAACTCCTTGAAAGAATAATAGCAGATAGGCTGGAGCCCTACGTTGAGCCAAAACTTTCCACCAACCAATTCGGGTTCAGAAAGGGGAGATCAACCATCGATGCCGTGACACTCGTTACCTACATCGCCAGAGAGGCTATCTCGGGAAAGAGATGGAGAAGAGGTGGAAAAAAGTACTGTCTAATAGCCACCCTAGATATCAAGAACGCCTTTAACTCGGCCCGCTGGGACCGCATTTTAGAGGCTCTTGCCAGGATGGAAGTTCCTCAGTACTTGCGGAGAATGGTCTCAGCGTATTTCAAGGACCGCATCTTATTGTACCAAACTGAAAATGGGCAAGTAGACTATAAGATCACAGGAGGTGTACCTCAGGGCTCTGTTCTTGGCCCCCTCTTATGGAACGTAATGTACAACGACCTGCTCCTGCTCGGTCTGCCTGAGGGCGTCAGGCTAGTGGCATTCGCCGATGATGTGGCATTGATCATAGTGCGCAAGCACATAGAGGAGATACAAACCACCTTCTCATTCGCTATAGCCACAATTCAGAATTGGATGTTCGCAGCGGACTTGAGTTTAGCAGAGCAAAAGACCGAAACACTTCTTGTTAGCAGTCGGAAGGCAAGGGAAACCATCACCCTCAAAATAGGCGACACCTACATAAAGTCGCAGCCCTTCATCAGCTATTTGGGGGTGCTCCTGGACACAAGGCTCAACTTCAAAGAGCACATAATCGCGGCCAGCAAGAAAGCAGCTGGGGTACAGGGGGCATTATCTAGAATAATGCCGAATGTCGGAGGCCCTAGACAGATAAGAAGACAGCTACTGGCAACAGTAACTACTTCTGTTTTGTTGTACGGGGCACCGGTATGGGAGAAATCGCTCGAGCTACCATCGTACCGCCGGAAAATGAAATCAGTCCAGCGGCTCTCAGCGATTCGAGTGGCATCATCCTACCGCACTGTGTCTTACGAGGCGGTGAGTGTGATTGCCTCTAACCTGCCAATCGACATCCTGGCTGCAGAAAGGGGACGGCTTTATCGCAGAAAGTTAGAAAAAGACCAGCCGACAGGAAACAGCGATGAAAGAGCCATAAGTCTAGGGCAATGGCAGGAGAGGTGGGACAGCTCTACTAAAGGCCGGTGGACATATCGATTGATACCTAACATCAGTCGTTGGGTCAACCGCCAGCATGGGGAGGTTGGGTTCTACATCACTCAACTCCTGACTGGACATGGATGCTTTCGAGCATACCTGCACAGGTTCAGGAGGGCAAACTCCCCAAACTGCCCACACTGTACGGACGTGATAGAGGACGCGGAACACGTGTTCTTCTCCTGCCCCCGGTTTCAGGATCAACGTGCTGAAGTGGAGAGGATTCTGGAGACTAATATCGTCCCAGAACAATTAGTAGAAGCCATGCTGAAGGGCCCCCAAGCCTGGAACTTGGTATCAGATTACGCGGAGACTATCCTCAAAGAACTCCGCGATACGTTCGAGGAGTAGGCTTTAGAAGCTTTCAATGTAAGAGCAGTAAACATCTGCAATGAACCACCCTTGCGAAGTAGTATTGAGTAAGAGTGCCGCAAGGGACCATGGTTGTAGGAGAAAGAGGTTAGGGTTTTAGCGGGTATACGGTATACTGGTTTCAATGCAACGATTTACTCTTGCTTTGAAGTCATTGCATCGGGAGTCCCGCACGACGGCTAGCACGTGCTAGTTAAGTACGCAATGTATTTCCCCCCTCTTCGGATAAAAAAAAAAAAAAAAAAAAAACACACACACACACACACACACACACATACACTGTATATTAAATATTCTTTCATGGACTACGAGTACAAAAACAAAGCAAACCACTAATTAAATCACGTAAACAAAAATTTGAATTATTGAAACGTTCGGATACGTCCGGTCAATATCAGCACAGCTCGGTGTCTCCGTGCAGCGTACGAGACTCAGCCCATTACTCCATATAGTTTGCATTAACTATCTTCTATCTCACGCTCTAAGAGTGTTATATCGTATCTCATAGAAGCTAGACGAAGTGCACGGTGAAATATTCTTTCAAGCGAATATAAGTCTTAATACAAGTTTGGATTGGAGCTTAAATTGTTTTTTGATAAATTCATTGTTATTGAAATGAAATTTATTAAATATTTTGTGTTGATTTTTAACCTTACTAAAAGTTTATTAAATTTGGTGGTTCAGCTCACGAGTGCACTTAAGGGAGCCGCCTCTGCTCCGCGGAATCTTATAATAAATCGTTATAAAGTTTTAATTGATTTAGCATAATAGGACGTAGTTTTCAATTCTAATAAACCTTGTTTGATAACAATTTGAGTAATTAATAAACATGTCACTTAATTTAAACAAAATTTATATTTATATATCTCGAGAGAGCTGTCTATAATAGATGCCATATTTTAGAGGAACTGTATGAGCTGGTGTGTAACAAACTGGCAATTTAGTAACGATTATGCAATAAAACTCCCAACCTTTCTCCAGCTTAAGAAATGAAATCGTCTCAGGGTTACACATCGAGACCTGAAGCAACTTAAATAGTAGTTACTAGTCTAGAACACTGTATAGAGATAGATCAACCTACCTCTTGCAGTTATACTTATTTGTAATTTATATGAGGGATATCATAAAGAAAAACACAATAAATATGTAGCAGGATTTATAATTTCTAAAAGCAGTTACCAATAAACAATGGTTGTTATAGAATGTGCAGTAAGTTTCAATATTATATTTCCTCTATTTTTATCATTTATCACAGCTTCTATGGGATCCCCGTTCCTAAAACACAAAATAAAATTTTCTGTCCTAAAGCTATCTTTATAAAGTTACTTGTTTAAAATAGTGAGAACAATTCCACCATCAGGTCTCTTGAATGCAGTAACAGGTACATTAATTGAAAAACCAGTAACACCAATTTTTTGAGAGTCCCTAGGCACAAATTTAGCAAAATGACCAAGTGCGTAAAACATGGGTTGTTTATAAAATTCCTGACCGGTGACATTGACAATAATCGGGGCATCACAAAAATTTGAAATGTAAGTTGGCCCACCGCTCAGATCCAGAACCATATTCCAGTCGACCCAACCAGTCATCCAGTTGTTTACATCCTATTGGATACGGAATATCTCAGTTAAAGCTATAACGATAAAAAACACACTCTTACCTCGATAATACTAGAACAGTATTCTTCAGCCCTTTTCCAATTTCCTAGCTGAACTGCCTTTTTAAAAAGACTTCCTCCTTCAAATAAGTGAAAAAAAAGTATTGAAATGAGTTATACTTTTTACCAGGCTTGCGTTGAGGGCAGCCGATCAGATTAGTAAAAAAATTGATCCTCGGAAAAACTCGAGGGCGTCAGATTAAGATAAGGTAAGTTAAGTACATGGAGAAAAGTGTATATTTCAGTAATCTGACGATTTGAGTGTGGCATAAGGAAATGGTCGAATCACAAAGTTGTAAAAAAACGTTACCATCGACATATTAGAGCGTGATTCTTTTTTTTTATTTTGAAGGAAATCCTTTTAAAATTACGGAAAAAATATAATCCGACGACAAGCCGCCTGAGAGTCCGGAATTGCATATAATTGATCTCCTAATGGTAGGTTGCTATACCATTCTATCTTCTACAACAATGGTTACGAACAATGAGGTAATTGGAAAGTTAGTTATACTTAAATACTTTAGTTACACCATTTTTACATCATGAATAGAGGAGAGAGTGTTTCAAGAAGTAGTTTTATGCTTAAAGTTTAATATTGTTGTGTGTTAATTTGTTTAAATGTGACGGTAATTGTTCAATCAAGCATCGTTGCCATAATCGCTCAACGACCGTTACATGAGGGAGCACATTACCTGAATTTGCTATAGTGAATTGCCTATATCCTCATGATTCACTGAATTTTTTTTGTGGATATTTCAAAAAGGTTCCTGGAAAGTTTAAATTCGCACTTGGATCCGATAGGTGGCGCTTCGATTGGATTCTATGATTGTTTTTAAACTCCTAACGGTTAGGCTGGTATTGAGGAATTTTTTTTGTGTGCGTTTTGAGTGGAATAGATTTATAATTTACCTCGGTACGTGGCGCGATGATCAAATTTTGAATTCCTCCTAAACAGTTGGGCCGATTGTGTTGAAACTTTTTATGTGAGTTTGAATGGGTACCTGGAAGATTTAGATTTACAATTGTACCCGGTAAGGATGCTACTATCGGGGTCTAGGTTTTTTTACAATATTTGCATTTAAACAATAATTTTTCTACTCCTGCGAAGCCGGAGCGGGCCAATAGTCCAATAATATGTTGAAAACTTTTTAAATGTATGCAGAATTTATAAAAAGTGAAATTATTATTTTCACAAATGTTAAATATCTTGATTTTTTAACGGAACGGTACATTTTCTCCTGTGTTAATTTACTATAAATAAACGAAATCACTTTCGAGATATTAACATTAAAAAAATAATAATATTCCTGCCGCATTGTTGCTTAACTCACTACTATAAGCGATATAATTTCGGCTCCATGGGGAAGGAACTTGATGCACTTACCTTTCCCAACGTCACAGATCTGACTCGTTCGAGATTAAATAACGAAGATTACCTAAGTTTACTTGCAATATACGGAGAATGTAATCAAGTTATTACTAGAATATGTGTCAGCTACAGTAAGATCACGGCCAACTTGTAATAATGAGTTTGGCTATATTTACGACTGTAGATTACAGTAAATCAGTAATAAATGGCCAGTTCCATTTAAATGAAATAAGATATTTGAAATTTTTTAAGCTAACAGTTCTTTACATACCGTGGAAACAATAAGGAAATTCTTAACATATTTATCGTTGATTCTGCTTCCAACCATCACAGTAATATATTGTTTATAGTGCGAAAGTTCACATAGATATTTAGTATAAATATATCCTTAATTTATACATTTTTTATATGTTATTCTACAACAAATTACCCTAGAATTCTCAACAGTAACAGTAGGTAGGGTGTGCCATTTAAAACAACAAAGACAAATCTACCTATAATAATTTTCACAAATGTAAGTGATTTTTTATATATTAATATTTAAACTCGTCGTGACACCCGGTATTATTATACAAAGTGACCAAGCAAAAAGAAATTAAACTCCCAGCGTTTTACTGTGTTTCATTCAAGTCATTTTTTTCATATAAGAATATAAAAGTAGGGGTTGGGACTCTTGGGTATGGGAAAATGTTGAAGACTGTGGGAAAAAGCGGCATCCTTTGATGTATGTAGCGGCTTCGCGGGTTGTCCGCTGTCGCGTACCAACTGCCACCGGGGTGTTAAATTACAGGCATATAATGAGGTGTTAAATTAGGAGCCTGTAATTAATGACGTGTAAAATACAGGTGTGTAATTTATGGGTAATAAAAAGCTCTGATAAATGGATAGCTTTAGTGGGATAATTAATTTAGTTCTGTATTTTATGATTGTGATTAATATAATAAAGTTAAAACGATGGTCCTCGGTCGCGAGACACCTGTCACCCGAGAGTGTAATTATTGAAGTGTTAAATTACGGACCTGTAATGAGATGTGAAATACTGAAGTGTAGTTTACGGGTAATTAAAAGATTCATTCTTACCTCTACTAGCTTCAGTGGCTAAAAAGAATTTATTGCGGTATTTCTTTTGGCTATTTGTTATCACTTTAGCTGGAACTATGTTATCGAAATACCAATGCAGTGCAACACCATCCGCAAATTCATATGCTTTTGGATCACTGAAAACCTTGAAATAATTATTAAATTCATCAATGATGTATACTGGTTGTTAATAATGCACTTACGTCATCAACAAAAAAGGGCAAAAATATTCGTTGATCATCTAGGATTAATATTTTTATGTTGGAATGAGAAGAATTTCTTATAGTTGGACCCAAGTTATCCCGGAGCCATATTTTCTAGAACAAACAGAAACGGAGTGTACTATGGCTATCCCACATGAGTGAGCAAAATAATAAATGAAAAAATAATGAGGTAAAACCTATTTGATGCTATCATCTGAGAATCACGTACATCTTTTTCCACTCGCCTTCGCCCAGGGGTTCATTTAGATATTTTCTATGTATTTCATGATGAACTTTGCTTCTCTATTTTCACCTATTGTGTTTCTATTGTAATTTTTCTTCTTCATCTAGCGTTACAACTCTAGGTTGGACTTAGTAGACTATACAACACCTTCTCTATTATCAACACTTCGTTCAAGATTTTTGTACAATTTTTTTATTGTTTGTATACCTAAACTTTTTTTTATAAAACATATATGTAAAAAGATATTTTCAACATACTTGCGTATTGCTGGTCCACTGAACAGAGGGAATTTTTGTTGGCAAAAATCCTAGGCTGGGTTCATTTCCTGTAGTTACTCCCCAAAATGTAATGCCCTCATTTTTATACGCATCTAAGAATTTAAGAAAATAATTAGCCCAAACTTGATACATGGTTGTCTTAATTTTTCCTAGGAAACCTGAATATTGACCGTTCGTTTTCATCCATTTTGGAGCAATCCAAGTAGAAACAAAGAACTTGAGATTATTATTTGTAAGATTGCTTGCCCAGTGTAAAAGGGGAAGCTACAATGGTTAAAAAAAAACTATTGTAATTAGCGTATTTTGCACACACATATCCTACCTTATATTTATAATCTTCTGCTGCAAGTGTAAAGTTACTCAATGTTATGTCTTCTTGGTCATGATAAGTGTAGGCGTGGGTTGAAAAATCAGTTGCTCCCATCGGAACTCTACAGAGACTATATTCAATCCCTTCTTCAGAGAAATAAGATCTACCAAAGAGTAATAATGCAGTGAAACTAACAAAAAAATGAGAGGATTCTAAGAATTAACATTTTCAAGTAGCACGAGATCAAATTTTGGACAGTGACTTATTTTGAAACACTTTAGTGATAATTTGGTTAAGTGCGAGATAGACTCGCATACTAAGGGTTCCGTACCACCTTCAAGATTCGAATATTCCAGTTTCAGACAAGCAGGGAATGAGTGCATTTTCTTATATTTACCCTAATATCTTTTAAAGGAAGCGTTTTAAATTTACAATAAATATACACTTTCATTTTCCACACATATACTTATTGTTTTATCTGCTTCAGGATTCACTTGATTTTTATAAGAATACATATGTATTTAATTTTCTAATTTGGCCCCCAAAATTAACATTAGAGTTCTATTTTACTAATAAACTTTCAGGGAAGCCTTTTATAATCTACTGTCTGAATTTTGAGGCTCCGTAGATTGGAAGATAAAAGGAAAAATAGGTCAAGTTTTAAATCATAAAAAATTAAATTAAATAATGGGCGGTATACGTCTATTTTTTGTTAATATCTTTTAAATAATTTATTTTAAAAATATGTAATAAATATATTTGTTTTCGTCATAATGAGCCCTTTCATTTGATATATAACATGATGCGTTAGAAACAATTTTAATTTTATATTTTCCATTTAATTCTGTAATTTGCCCCCCAAAATTAAAAGTAGAGGTTTCTCCTTATTTTTCCAGTAAACTTCAGGTCAGACCCTACACCTCCAATTTTTTTCAAAACTTTACGTCGGAGATAAGGGGGGAATAGGTAAATTTTGGTATGTTTTCGTTAATATCTTTTTAACTATTTCCTGTTCCTCAGAATGGGGACCTTTCATTTGATGTATTACATGATGCGTTTAAAAAAATTTTTATTTTTAAATTTTCATTTAATTCTATAATTTGCCCCCCAAAATTAATAATAATGGTTTCTCCTTATTTTTCCGGTAAACTTCGGGCAACGGTCTATATTTCCTATTTTTTCAAAATTTTAGGTTCAGTAGTTTCGGAGATCAGGGGGGGGATCGATTTTAGTTTTCCCCCAGAAGTACCCGTAAAATCAAAATTTCTTCTTTCACGATATGTTCTCCTGATCGCATCACCAAACTATACATTGATAGCAAATTTCAACCTCTTCCGTCTAGTAGTTTAGGAGAAAATTGCTGTGATGTGACAGAAATCCGGAGTGGTATTATAAGGGTATCCGTATATTGAATATACGGGAGCCTAAAATAGGTAACTAACCAGAAGAAATAGCGATACTAACACTAGGCTTCTCTTTAGGGCACTTTCTTATCTTTGTTTAAGCTCTTGCCTGCTTCATATGGAACATTTATTATACTGGTTGTCAGAGAAGTTCCGGGATGTTTTAAGGAAAACCATCACATACGAATGTTGACGGAATTTTCCTCGACCTTAAATTTCATTTCAAGACTTTTTTGTAATGGAAACCAAAACCAACCAAATTATAAATTTTTAGTACAGATATTTATAAACCACTCTGTAATACTACTTCAATATATTGAAACTGTTCTTCATTTATCTTTTAACAATAACTAAATCGATTCTACAAGCTACTGATTTCATTGACAAAATTCTCATTTTCCGAAAAAAAAAATGGATTGCTCCGATTTATAGGTGTGCAGGTAAAAGTGTCGCATGTGGCTAAAGGATTGAGATAAGGACGTGATCCGGTAAGGAAACGTAACAATATGGCCATGATTTTACTGCCAAGCAGAAGAATGAAAACTGGTACCGAGTAATCTACAAAAAAATAGCATAAGGTCTGTGAATGGCGTAGTAAGATTAATGACCGGAAAATGTGGAAAATTTAAGGATTTTTGGATGATTTTGTTTCTTCTGTTTTTTTTTGAAATATATAATATTAATGATGACTTGAACGTGACAGTGTAATGGGCATAACGGTTGGACTTGACTAAAACGAACACAGAAGTTACAAACATGTAAAAAAGCCTATGAAAATGGCCACCAGTTTTTCTTTCATGGCATTTGGCATACGGCTAAAAGAGGTAAGTGTCGGGCACGGCTTTCATATTAAAAATCATTGATTTATGTCAAAAAATACACAGAAAAAAAATCCGATAATTCTGCCATTTTGCTTTTCATAAAGCAAAGACATTCGAACACCATATAACAAAAGGCAGAAGTGTCGGATGTGGTCTTCATGTTGAAAATAATTTATTTAATTATAAATAAATTATAAGAATAGCCAATCATGTCATTTTACATGAAAAGTTTTCGTAAATATAAAATAAGCTCATGCAAGTTTTACGATAAATTTTCTGTTTTTATTTAATTCTTATAAAATTTTACATATTTTAGACATACATACAGTCAAAAACAACTGAAGGCACACTGATCAAATTTTATTAATTAGTCAATGAGTCTTCAAATATTATGACTATATATAAATATCAAAATATAATGATAACCCAAAAAAATGTGTCTACCACTCGAGAAACGTGTTGCCTTCATTACACCAATAATTGGAAGACAAATAAATATATGTGTGAATTTTTTCATTAATTAATAATTCTGTTTGCATATAATTATTTTCATGTCAAACTTCAGTCATCCAGAAATTTACGTTGATGATACCATTGTTCCTAAATATTAAATGCAGCTACATTACATAAAGTCGAAAGTATCACTATAACTCATTAGATTTCATTTTCTTGTCAAACGAAAGCTCAAAACTAATAGTAATACATACGAATTAAGTTAGGTTAGGTTAGGTCATTTTTTTAAATTTTATCAACTCCTATTAGTATCAAGACTCTATGACCAAAAAGTTGCACTACAGGACTTACAATCTAGTTAACATGTTCCATTTTATATGTGTGTGTTAAGCTACCAAGCCCATTTCATAACGCTCAACTGGGACCTGCTCTAGAATTTATTGCTAATTTATTACGCAAAAATTAAATTTTCCTTCCGAGAAACAGTGACTATGCTAACTTTAGACTAAAGTTAGCATAGTCACTGTTAGCCATATCTATATCTCCAGAACGAACATCATTGTCAGGGTGATCTTGGTGGCGTATTTTACTGCGAAATAATTGATATTAAATGGCACCAGAGCAAATACCTGAAAACTACCCCTTCATTCCCTACTGAATCTCTCACCCCTGAATATTAACAAAAATATTTATTTCAATGTTTTTCATTGTTGAAACGTTGAAATTGCTGAAGTTCTACCCTAGTTACGATTTCATTCATTCAACCCCTTCCGAGAAATTGTGGCTATGCAGAGAGAATACTCAAAAACTACACCTGCATCCTTGGAAAATTAAGAAAAATTAATATTTCATTGTTTTTCTTTAACATCAGTATACTTTTATAAACTAATTACTGAAGCTCGTTAGGTGACGTCTGCATTTTCATATAATTTCTTTATTGTCATTGACAACGGGGTAATTGTATATTCTTTTGAGTGAAATTTAAAATGAGTTTCTTGGGCGGTTTTCTATAGATTAGATTGAAATTCTATTGACTTTTTAAACACGTTTTGACCTCGAAATTGTAGGTATTATAATAGTAACAAAGACTGAATGTAAAATAAAATTCCCAGAACGATAGAAGTCCAAGGAGAAAATAATACAAATCAGGTTTACTTCGGTGCAGTTGTTAATTTATTGTCAAATTTCGGGATGCGTTGTACGTTATTCATTACTTGTCAGGTCACCTATAAGAATAAAAGTTCTTTAATATATAACAGACAATAAGTAAACATAATTTAATATAAAAATGTTTACCTTCAATTTAAATAGTTTTGTCTGAAAACACATCATAATATGCTTATTTTTATATAAAATATCATATCATGACTAAAACAATCATATTGTTGGGAAATTCAAAAACGAGTACTACAGCTTTGAATGTTTGATTGTATTTTCCTGTGATCTAATTTGAATATATATATATATATATATATATATATATATATACAGGGTGTCCCAACGAAAGCGAGACACCTGAAATGTTTCCCAAAATACTCATTATTTTGAAAATCGCAATATCACGTCAAAAGATTTACGGATTTAGCTGCTCAATTGTTTTAATTGAAACCCTACCATAAGTGACACCTCCTTTTAAAGCCTTTCTAAAAATGAACTCAATGGTGTGTTGTTTTTGAAATTCCACCAACATTTAAGGAAGTTGCGAGTTAAATTGTGATTCCTGATTGACGAATAATAATTAAAATAGTTAATTCGCATATAATTTTAAAGACTTTTTGCTATTACAACAAGGAAAATGACAATATTCTATTATAAAAGATGTTTGATATAGTCTCCATTGTTTAAAGAAGAGTAATATTTTGAGGTGCGCCACTGTGCCTCACTCTCGTATAACAAAGAATGGAATTACTTCTTTCATTAAGAAAGAACGTTCTTGGAATTTTAGTTGTTAGTTGTTTTAGTTGCAATCTTTGTTACTATTAATACCTAAAGTATCAAGGTCCAAAAGGTGTTTAAAAAAGTCAATAAAATTTCACGCCAGTCTATAGGAAACCGGCTAAGAAAATCGTTTTCATTTCCACTCAAGAAAATATAAGAATGACCCTGTAGTCAGAGACAATAATGAAACTAAATGAAAACGCACAAATTGTAAAATTTTAAATTTTGTAGTTTTAAAACATTATATATTAATAATATTAATTAATTTGCAACAGTATACTGGTTTTCACGAAAACCGTTGAAACAATAATTTTTCTTAATTTACCAAGGGGTGAGAAATAGGCGGCCCAGAGCAACCCCATAGAGTTGTTCGTTATGAAGATATAGCTATCGCCGTACTAACTTTAGCTCAAAGCTGTCATAGCCATAGTTTCTCGGAAGGAGTTGGAGCAAGAAAATCGTAACGGAGGTGTAGCTCTAGCAATTATTAGCAATTAAAATTCAGTTGATTTTGACAAACGAAACATATTGAAATAGATATTTTTTTAAAATTTCAGGGGGTGAGAAATTCACTAGGGGGTGAATGTTTAGTTTCAGTGTATTAACTCTGTAGCCATTTGGTTTCAAATATTTAGCAATATAATAGGCCCCCAGATCACCACGGCAGCGCTGTTCGTTCCGGAGATATAGATATGGCTATGCTGACTTTAGTCTAAGGTTGGAATGGCCACAATTTCTCAACAGGAGTAGGACGAATAAAATCATAACGAGGGTAGAAAATCAGCAATTAATTAGCACTTAAAGGTCTACGGATTTTAACAAAAAACAACATAAATAAATAATAAATTTAATTTTTGCGTAATAAATTAACAATAAATTCTGGAGTAGGACCCACTTGGGCGTTATGAAATGGCTATGCTAGCTTAACACACATATAAAATGGAACATGTTAAGTAGATTGTAATCATTTTACTTCGTTTTCCCCTAAAATTATGATTACGGTGTAATTTGATTCATATTTTCGTCTAAATTGGTTTTGGAAAAATCCGCTGGAAAAGGTATAACTAATTGGGTAAAAAAGGATAGGGAAGAGGGGTCGAAAATAATGGCAAATATCGGATATAAAAAAAAATTAAACAGCATATTTCCAAAAAAAAATGTTACTTTCCGAAACTCTAAAAAGAATAAGGATTCAACTCCTACTATGAAAATAAAAAGGGAACTGTGGAACTATATATACACGAAGTTGTTGGTATCTCATTCTATATAAAATAACATTCGGAGCACATCCTCTATGTAGTCAAGTAGTTTTATGACAAGATACTTGGTGTCTTTGTAGATGTTATGTCGATTTTTAATAAAGATAGGAACAGTTTCAAAAAATAATTGTTAATGAGAACAAATTTGTTATTCGATAAACAATACAGGGTGGACCAATAGTGTGTGGACGGAAGATTGTGGCTATACGGATATATATTTCAAAAATCTGCCGCTAGGGAAGGATAAGGGGTAGTGAGAGATACAAACTAAAATTACTTTCACCAGAACTCCCACTCATATACAAGGTTATTCATATTGAAGTTCCATTTTTTTAATGAAACACTCTGTATATTATTCCATATTTGGATTCATCTGTCAATTTTACTAAGACTTTTTTCACCACACATGTCGCTTAAAATTCACCGTTGAAGGGTTATTCGATATTTTATCAAAATGTAGACATAGAAACAGGTGAATATTATAGCTGCCTGGTATCCTAGGAGGCTTTAATTGGGGACTATTGACAACCCTCCATACTTCCAAGTACCAGAATGACAATGACGAATTCTTATGATTGTGTCAGATATCGTCACTCTAATTTTGGAAACTTTAACCATGGGTAACTTGATTTTTTAAATTTTATTTTATTTTCCCCCGATATAAGGTTTTGGGTATGTGTTTATAACAGTTTCTTCTGGAGCAAAGGGATCAAAACGATTAATGTTTTTTGTGTGATTTCTTAGTATTCGCGAAATATTTTTGATCTTAGAAGGCCGTGGAGTTTAATTTTCATGCCATATCTAATTGCTTTTCTGATAATTGAGTGGCTAAGAAACAATTTGGATTTCATTTATATTATCTGTACAATTTCCAACAAAATAATTAGCAACAAATTCTGAAATGAAATGAATATAAGCTAATGAATATTTTGATTGCATGGTTACTGCTGAATTTTGTAAACATTTAGCATTCTTTACTATAAATAAACGTTTCATAAAAACTGCACCATTACGAAGTAACCTTTAGAATGTTAACAAGAAACAACACAAAAACTAAGAATTTAGACGTTACGTTCGTTAGTAAACATCTCTGTTAATTATTAAAAAAGTTATTTGTCAGTGTTAAAGTGATTAGTATAGTCCTATGATCTCTTAAGTAACTACATTTGAAGTTTCACAACCGTTTTCAATGTAAAATTGTCTATTTGTGACTGTAAAAAATGTTTTTGACAAAACTGTAGCTATTTTTAATAAATGGTATAAGGGTTTTTTTAACCTGAACTGTGACTCCTCAAAATATTTGCACTCATACCGTTTAGACCCTGTATATCTGAATTTTTATGGTTATTGTCTTTTTGCGTACCTAACTCAGTATGCAATTTAAATTTTCCCTAGTGCGTAAAAAACAGGTTGGTTTTCATTTATTTAGAAAAGTTTACTGTTCAATTTCAATTGGTTATCCTGAACATAATAAATGTTAATATTGGAGAGCTCGTAAAATCGTATATTGAAAATTTTCAAAATGAAAAAATCACAAAATTTGACAAAACTGCAATACCCCCTTTGGGGTATGGCTACAAAACACCTTTAGAGAGCTAATAAATCGTAGATAATTTTAACGGTCTTCAAATTTAAAATTATTTTTTTTTGCTGGTGGTGGTGTTTCAAATTTAAGGATTAACATGCAGTACGTACAATAAAAAGCCCATAAACGTTCGATAATTATAAAAATCGGTCTTTTTAAGTAGATGTTAACCTTACATATAGTTACAGCCCCCATGTTTTTTTACATGTTTTCCATACTAAACGTTAATTAACTATATTAGCGTTAATATAATATTACTGCCGTACAAAATATTATGGTTCAACCATTATGATGTCACTTATTTTTTAATTGTGCAGGTAATCAGAAATGATTTAAATTACTGAATCAATTTCCAAAATTCTCACCTCATTAATTTATTTTGCAGATCTTCATCCAAGGATAAAATGTTTATTCCGGCAGCATCAGTTAGGGCTCCACCAAATCCATTTATTGTTTGAAATACTTCGTCAGATCCAATTGTTATTGAATTTTTCAAACCCGTTGAGTTCGTGAAATTTCCTTCTTCTTTCTCGAATCGTAAGCCATGTTTATCAGAAGTATATTTTAAGAAAGACCCTTGCGGAACTTGCTGTATGGGATCAAAAGTATCACAATTATCTTTATTACACACACAAACGGTTCCACCATTGCCGTAATCTCTGCTCAAACATTTCTGAGAAAGAGCATTTGAGAACCCTGACAACAAAATATTTATATATCATAATTTATATTTAAAAAAGAACCGACTTCAGCTGACTTAAAATAAAAACAGTTGAGAAACCGTATGCAATCAATCACTATTTTCAGACATAACTTTTTTATCTGATTTAATTAAGGTACAGTTCAATTGAAAATTTTAGCGTATTCTTATCTCTCTCTCTCTTTTTCTCCTTTTCTAATTTTTATTCTTTGTCTATTTAACTTTTTTAATTGTTTTATTATTTGGACCACTTTCTATAAATGTAACTAATTCACTCTATATGCTTCTGTGTACTGGTCACTCCTATATAACTTATTGGTCTATCATTTTCGGAATCACCCTGTACAACTATAATTCAACTCAACACAATATTACAGCGATCGTGATATCTTTAAAACCACCCTATATAAGTACAAGTCCTCTCCACACTATCTATTTTTCTATTGTTTAAATTATTCCTGTATATCAATGATTTTACGTCGCCCTTATGTCTAGTATTCTATTTATGGAACTGTTCATGGTGTACCCTATATAACAAAATTCACCTTTTTGAACCACATTTTATGACTATAAATTTACTTTAACATTTTATTTCAATCACCTGTCAGAATAGACTTTGAAACGTTTGGTATTCCTGCAATATACGTCGTTTTATTTCTGTTGTGGTGTTATTGCCCAAAAAAGTAAACAAGAATATGCCACAAACAACGTTTACAAGACATTCTATGTATATTACTGCTTATGTACCACGCACGCACGCAAACACCTTGGACCATATTCCACACAGAAGAGATCGCCGGAATAACAAATTTTCGTTTTAATAAGATAATGGAATATTTTCTGCAATTTCACGCGACTGTTAGATAACTTCGCTTCTAAAATAAACTGACTTCAAAGGCATCAAAATGAAAATCATTACAAACACCCTGTACGACATACTTGCATGGCAACTCTTGACATTTAAACTAGATATTTATTATAAAAGTTTGACATTTATCATGATGTTTACAGTTTTTTGCATATATTTTTCACATAAAAATGATAAGTTTTCCGTTATAGAAAAATATACGGAATCACGCTGGAACATATCTTTGTAGAATACAATCTATAATATTCAAAGTTCTTGAACGGTTTTAGAGAAAACAGTGAAGATTCATTGTAAATCGCCGAAATCTAGTCCCTTATTTACTTTTTTTTCTGATTTTCTAGAAAACCGCAAATGTCATGTTATAGACAATTATATGGGACCTTTCTGTAATGTTTCTTAATATAAAGCAGTTTAAATTATCTAAATTGCCCAGGCCGTTTTTGACTAATCGCTCCGCATACATAAAAAATGTATGCAACGAATTGATAACCTCCTCCTTTTTGGAAGTCGGTTAAAAAGTAATATGATCCCAGTGAAAATATGGAATAAAAGGAATATCTAGAAACATGGATTATAAATATGACGCAATAGAAACACAATTTTTGAAATATGCAGTTCTGTATTTCCGTTTATAGTACCAAAAGTATTGTTTATGAAGAGACAGGAACATCAGGCATTTTTTGTCGTTTCTAGACTATATAAACCACGAAATTGTATATTGAAAAAATTATTAATCTTTAAGAAATGCTTCTAAAAAAAATGTGATCAAAATTTAGAGTTTGTTAAATTACATTGAACACTAAGTTAGCAGCAACAGTAGCAACATTTTATTGCCTCAGAAGCAAAAAAAAACTATTTTTAATATATTACAATTTCAGCCTGGGGCGGATCCAAGAGAGGGGAGGGGCTATAGGGGCGATTGCCTCCTCCGAGAGCCTCATGGTCAATGAATTAAACACTTAAACGCTTAAAAGAACGTAATTTCTATGGGTTTAAACTAAAAACTATCGTATATTTTTAATGCAATATTGCAGGAAATATCTTAAAGCGTAGAGAAGCCGCCCCGTAGTAAATTTTGTACGAGATCCTAAAGCACAAGACTTTTTTTTTCCTCTCACGCTCGTCTCTGGATCAACCCCTGTTAAAATGTCAATATGTGGTTAATATTTAAAACTCCTTTTTTATATTCCTATATATTTAAACTTAAAGTTCCGTACTGTACTAGTTAAAAGGCATTATCTATCTATACTATATTATAAAGTTGTAGTTTGTCTGTTTGTTTGTTTGTGTGTTTGTTTGTTTGTTCGGATATCACGTAAGGACTACTTAACTGATATTGCTGAATCTTTTTAGTTGCAAATCCTTTAGTTTGGCTTCAAATCTGGCATACATTTTATCACCTTATATTGACAGAAACAGTAGATATAGCGAAAACTTTGGAATATGCCAATCCAACTAACATGTTTCGATTAAAAAAATATAGAATAGGTGAGACAGAGAGGAGGAGAATTACATGGGTTAAAAAATCTTTAAAAAAAGTTATTACGTGGCCCATAAGTAGCTGCATGTGTACAATGTGGTTGGAATAAGGGGGAGTGGAATTAGTTATAAGGGGTGGTTCAAAAAAGTTGTTTTGGGTGGGCCATAAATAGTTGCATATACCAGGTGATTGAAAAACAGGTGATTGGAATTATATATGTTATATTGTTTGGCTCATAAGTAGTTGTATATACCATATGGTTAAAATAAGGGTAATCCACATAGCAAAATATATTGCATAAATATTGCAATACTGGAGGTAAGTAATATTTCCTTATATTGCAGAAATATTACATGATGATATATAATATAAATTAGTTATATTTCTTCAATATTGCAGTAATATTTAATATCGCAGCAATGTCGCAGGTGTATCGTAGCAATACTAGTGCAATATTACGAGTATTGGCAATATAACTGTGATAAAATACTAGCGGACATTTAATAATTCTGCAATCTGACAATATCACAACGAGTTTGTGACATTCTCGTGACAAAATTGTAGAAGCAGTTGTTTATACAGGCTGGTAGTTTATACAGTTGTTAAAAAATATTTTATATCCACAAGTAGTTGTATATATAGAATGGTTGAAAACTACAGGTGGGTTTAAACAATGTTATAAACAAATGTTATGATCTGTAAGCTGTTCTATATAAACTGGAGTAAAATTCTAAGTGGTACAAAAATGGTATATTGGGTGGCTCAAAAGTAGTTGCATAGACAAGGTTGTTGGAATATAGGGTGGAGCAGAAGTATAATTAAACAATGTGGGTAAAAAAATGGAAAAAAATGTTATATAAGGTAGAACATGAGCGATTGCATATATGGAGTAGCTGAAATATGGCGCGAAGTCAAGTTATAGTTATCCAGGGTGATTCAAACAAAGTTAGAAAAAGTTACAAGTGAAAGATGGTTTAAATGAGGTGTGGAGAGAAATTAAAATTTATACTGTGGTTAAAAAAATATGAAGAAATATTGTGAAATAGTGTTGCTCATAATTAGTTGCACAGATAGAGTAATTGAAATATAGGGTGGAATAGAGTTGTAGTTAAGTATTAAAAAAAATGTTATATTATAAACAGGGTGGTTGTAATACAGGTTGAATTAAAGACATACATACAAGGTGATTAACAAAATTGTTATATAGGAGATTGATGGATTTATAGTTATACAGAGTGGTATAAAAATATGTTATACTGGGTGACCGATAAGTTGTTCCATATTCAAGGAAGTTGAAATTTCAACTGGGTTACATAACAAGTTTTCCAGGAAAAAAATCTCTTATTCACTTAAACCAAAAAAATCAACTGAAAGATATAAACTTAACAAAACAATACTAGCTGACAATGATGTTCAATTTTTTTTAACATTGGTTAATACTTGACAAGTGATTAGTCTGATTTCTTCAATTATTCGCATCTTAAATTCAGTACTATTTCAAATTTGAGATTTATTATGATAGGAACACAAAATCAACTTCTTTATTCATTGTTCGGGGGAAAAATTGAAGTAGAAACCAGCAAATCGTCAATCTTTAACAAAATACAGAAGGTAGAGAAAAAACTTTTTTTTCAAAAAAACAACACTACTGTAGTGTTAATCAACGAATTTGATAATCGCATCGCACTGTCAACAGTAAAGGGTAGCCAATTTGAACACTTGCTTTGATTTTTTCTCTTTTGTTGGCATGTATACCTTTCAGATTTTTTGGTTTAAGTGAATAAAGTAGAAAAAAAATTCTAGTAAAACTTGTTATGTAACCGATCTGAAATTCAAATGTCTTGTAGGAAAAATTAAATTACTATTACTTTCAAATCGATATAATAATTATTGGAGTTGCCATTTAAAAAAATTGTGTGACAGACCACATTAATGACGTCATGAGAAATCTATATATGTCCAAATTAGGGCAATATTGAATAAGATTCTTTTATTCAGATAGATTTAATTTGGTATGTTCCATACTTTACGTGAACACTGTATACGAAGAAACTTCGTTGGTAAAATTCGGTAAAATGTGTATTTATTTTCTATAAAAATACGAAAATACATGTTCCAAAAAAATGTGTGGATGTTATTACATTTCCTGTTCTAAATAAACATAATTCTCAGGATATCTGTGTTCCATGTGCTTATTGTGAAACTAACAATGGAGAACAAAAACTGTATATATTAACTTAGCTCAAATCACCTAATTACGGTAAAAAGGTGTTCTGCAATCATTCTGTTATAGAACAACGACCAACTGTTTTGACGTCAATAAATTCAATAAAGAAAAAGCAATTATAAAAAGTTTTTTTGATGGAAGCAATCTATATTATTAGTAGAGAGCAAATAGACTTAAAAACAAAGAAGAATCGATACAAAACTTCGCTAAATAATACTGACCTTCATGACATCCACATTCCAATAACAACTATATTGTATATACAGAGTTTGTCAGACAATCTGAAGAAAGTAGACAACAGAGATAATGGCAAAACAGCATTCCAAACAAGAAATACAATAAAATCAATCAAATCGAAAACAAAACCAATCTTAAAAAATTTATATTGGGGAAACACCCGGACTTCGAAATGTAAATGTACCATAAAATTCCATATATAAATGAAATAAAGAATTCAATAATCCAAAATTTGTGAACATGCTTGAGATCTATGTCTCAAAAAACAATCTGACAATTCAACAAGTGAGAAGAACACAACCCAAAACGAAAATTAAAATAGTCTGCCGGTTCATTTAAATGAAAACGATTGTCCTGCATGTACTTCCGTAGAATTCAATCGTGTCTGGTTGACATAATTCAGGATGAAATTAGTTGTGGTCATCTTCTTTTGAACTACCCTATGTCGGGATAGTTTATAAGGTTTTTACCAGGTTTTCCTATATGATTTTAATGAGATCACTGAAAGAAAACAATTTTTTGATAGCATTTTTGACAAATACGCCACATCTAAATTCTGAAGACAATTCTTCAAGTTCCTCCAACCTAAAAACAGCTTGATTATTATAAATGATCTTTAGAATGTTTTATGATGCCCTCGATATTTAAAAACAATTCATTTTCTTTTTGTAAAACTGTTAAACATAGTTGTTGTTCTCGCAAAAAAATATAAAAATGTGTTTGACTAAATAACTGAAATTAATATATTAGCATTTTTAGAGCTACAATGATGTAATCTCTTCCAGATCTACCGAAAAAGTCCCAATGCTGAAAAAAGATTTTAAGTAGTGCTGCACTATTTGTCACCATACAATAATTAATGTTATTCTTAGTTAAACCAATTATGTTGCAACAACACAATTAAAGAAATTTACTTATTTAGTTCTACTAACCTGTTGGTACCACGACGAAAAATATAATGTACGGTATTTTTAACATCACTGAATTAACAAACGTACAAAATTGACCAATAATATGTATGTATGGAATTACCGTCATGAACAAAGCTAAACTTATGCTGGTCATAGATATTTATACCAGAATAATTTAGATAACTAAATTCCTAATTATTTATGTTATTTTTGCTTTCAAAATATATGTTAATATCTAAGACAACTGAAATTTAATTCCACAAAGGTAGATAAAATAATCAGATATGAGTCAGAAATATTGTAATTTAATTAAATACACTGTTAAGGTACATCAACACGAATCTGGAATAATTTTATCAAGTGCGCGTTGAAATCACATACAAAGAGTTTCTAATAATGAAGGTAAATTATATATAATATATTTTGTAATTTCCTAGTTCCTCCAAAATTCACCTAAGGACTGATTTTTTCAAAATATTTCGTTTACTAGTTTCAGAGAAAACGGGAGAAAAGTCCATTTTCGTATATTTTTAAAATATTGTTTTGTGATTTATATTCGCCGCCACTGGAGATATTTAATAATATAATACTCGAACAAACTAAAAGATGACCGTCGAAATTTGCTAGTAAATCGATGTAATATATAAATTAAATGGTCGTACATTTGATCGGTAATATAGAGTAGATAGTGTAACGAGTATAATCAGCTGTTGTAAATATCCGAAATAGGAATACGTGAAAATAAAGTTCTAGAAAATGAAATATATAAGTTAGTTATACTTATATTTCTAGTTTATGTCACATGATGAATTCTATTTTGTAATTTTTAATTTGTTTCCTAATAAACAACCTTCATATTTTCGTTTAGGTTTCTCTGTAAACTTTGAGTAAATAATATTTTCTCGGATCATTTAGTGCAGGGCATAGGGGCGCATTCGTTTGCAAAATTGTTTTAATTCATATATTTTTTAAATGTACGGGAGGTCTTCTTGATTATAAAAGTGTAAGATGACACTTGATATCTTTTGACGGTATTGTTTAAATAACGAAAAACTATATAGCTTAGAAAAATGCGTTTTTTGCAATTATTTTTTAAAATTCTTTACAATATTTCGAATGAAAAAAGTCCTCACACCCATCATCGTATCTCCAACCCATTAATTGTTATAATTTTTTTTTAAATTGGAAATCGCCGAAATTCTTAATTTTCTTGAATTTTTTTTTATCAAAAATTTCAACTATATTAAACAAAATAACCTAAATAGATTTTAAAAATTTTGTTTAGTTCTGTTTTTTTTTACATTTCAACAATATGCTTCCTACGCGCCTGAGAGAGGAGTTTCTTTATCTCACTCTCATCTCGATGCATAAGATGAGTAAGAGAAAGGCAGAAGACGCACTTGTAAATTTTTTCGCGGTTTTTCAACGGTAATACGTTAAAAAAATAACATTACTGTTTCTCATTCATTAATATAAAATTTTTACATTAAATTATATGAGAAACAGTAATGTTATTTTGTTAACGTATTATCGCTGAAAAACAGCGAAAAAAATTTACAAGTGCGTCGTCTGCCTTTTTCTTACTCATCTTATACCTACATCGAGCTGAGAGTGAGATAAACTTACTCCTCTCTCATGGGGGTAGGAAGTATATTGTTATAATGTAAAAAAAAACATAGAACTAAACAAAAATTTTAAAATCTATTTAGGCTATTTTGTTTAATATAGTTGAAATTTTTGATAAAAATTAAAAATTATAGCATTTCAATTTTTAAGGTATATTATTTAATTCAAGAAAATTAGGAATTTCGGCGATTTCCAATTTTAAAAAATTCATAACAATTAATGGGTTGGAGATACGATGATGAGTTTGAGGACCTTTCTCATTCGAAATATTCTAAAGATTATAAAAAAAATAATGCATTTTTTCTAGGCTATATAGTTTTTTGTTGTTTAAACATTACCGTCAAAATATATCAAGTGTCATCTTACACTTTTATAATCCAGAAGACCTCCCGGACATTTAAAAAAATACATTAATTAAAACAATTTTGCAAAGGAAGGCGCCGCTATGCTCTGGTCTAATTAGTTTCGGAGATAAAGGTTCATTTAATTTTAGCAATGCATCCCTGATTGGCTTACCGAACCTTCTTACGGAGGATTACTTACTTCCTTAATTCTTACAATCAGTCTCCAACCTTTTTCATTTTGCACGTAGCCTTACAGGGGATCTTCGGCGTTTTGAATTGGATTTCTACACTAATTTCGTTCGTCAATTATTATCCGGGACTTGATTTCGAGCACACTCTCAGCTGTATAAAGATATACAGCTCAATCAATTCCTCGTTCGTTCGGATCGTATATCTTTGTTTGATATTATCTATAAACTACATATGTTTGACATTATATCCTACATATTTTACTCAGAAGTTTGCGATCGAAGCAAAAAAGTTTAAGCTGGACTGCTTTTGTCATTGTCCAAGTTTCGCAGCCATACATACCGATCTTATGACTGTGTTATAGAGCATAAAGCTGCATAGTAAATTTACTTGATAGCCACAGTACTTTATTAAAAGTAAATTTATTGCCATTGAGAATTCTAACCCTGAATATTGTCATCTCCCTAAGGTTGTCTGATAACTTGTACTGTTTTTTCGCCGATATGGTGTTCTTACCGCCTACATCAATGCTATCAGCATGTTTGTCTTCGCTGCTTTTTCTAATGGGATGTTAAAGAGCAGACGTGACAAGGGATCGCCTTGTTTTAGACCATTGTTGCTAAGAATGATTCTCTTAGACATGACGCTCCTAAACGAATACAGCTTCTAGAGTACTGGATTCACACCTTTATCAGTTTTCTCAGTTTTTGAGGTATAGATAATTCACACCAAAATTAAACAGCAATTATACTGTTGCATGTCTATCTGAAACCTATGAATAGGTTGTGAATTTCTGGTTAAATTCCCATGAGTTCTCAAGCATCTGACGGTGGTAAATATCTGCACAATAGTTATGGAAATCATGAAATGAGTTGGCTCCCTCGTTCATGATCTCCGAGAATAAAGAGTAGATCTCATTGATGTCAGTTTGCATTCAACTGACGACATCACTCGAGTGATAGAACGTTCTATTCTCGAAACCACTCGAGTTTCGACGTTTGTCGTATGAAAACTAACATACGTCCTCAGTCGAGTGGTAGAACAGCCAAATGGTCTCAAGAATCGGGACCCTGGTCTGCCGTCGATTTTCCCCATTGAAACCGCAGTACATCTCAAGCTGCATTGATAACTGCCCTACCTCTATAATTGGAGAATTTTTTTTATCCGTTTTTTATGAATTGGGATTAAAATACTTTCTTTCAATTTTCCAGGTGTGTTTCTTCCTCTCACCATATTCTCCCTTCGGTATTTTAACCCCTCAGATGGTATATTGTCATTACCAAGCGCTTTTGTTGTTTTTTAAGTGTTTTATTGTTGTTCTAACTTTGTTCACCGAAAGGTTCCTCTACTTAGCAAGAGGAAGGCTGAAAGCGAGAAATGCACCTGGACCTGAAGGGGTGTTAGTAGGAACGGTGTGAGCGGTCCTACTGCACGATTCGGGGGGGATTCTTCAAATCCTGAATGAACTGTGGAAAATACGTTTCCTTGAAACCTAGAGGAGAGGGACAGCTACCCTGATCCCGAAAGATCAAGGGGGCTTGACGAAATATACGCCGATTACCCTGCTAGACGTAATCTGCAAACTATACAAGTATCTTGTCAAGGGACGTGTGGAGGAAGAGATTGAGGCGGCTAGGGACCTTTCAGACAATAAATACGGCTTTCAAAAAGGTAGGTCCACAGTACAGGCTGTGAGAAAACTCTGGCAACTGGCTGTGAATCCTGGGTATGTTTGGGCGGCTGATATTGGCGTGGACGTTGAGTAGTGTTTAATACTGCCAGACGGGAGGAAATTGTGGAAAGTGCGGAAGAATTGGGAATGGATGCGGGGGTGATAAATATCTTGAAGGTATACCTGACAGGCAGAGTGGTTGTGGTGGGAGACATCGAGAATGGACTGACGCTGGCGGTCCCTCAAGGTTCGGTCCTGGTTTCAACGTTCTGGAACCCTTCTGTATGACCTGATCTTAAGCGTGGCTCTGCCAGAGGGATGCGTCAACCTGGTTTTTAAAGGCTTGATAATCGTCGTGAGGGCTAGTGGTGCCGATGAGATGGTGCCTAAGAGCAATGAGTCCTTGGCTATCATCAGGGCGTAGTTCGATAGGAACCATTTAAGGGTTGCTCGTCAGAAGAAGGAATGCGTCATTCTGAGTGGCCCCCTAGGAAAGAGGGGGGGGGGGCGTGACCTTCTCTTGGGACGGGGTGAGGTTGATTCCTAGGAACTTTATTAAATGCTTGGGGAATATCCTGGATGATAGGCTCATCTGGAATGAACATACTCGAAGCATTTCCCAGAAAGCCAAGGAGGTGGTGGCGGCACTGTCGAGGATACTACGCAATATCGGAGGTTCGTATGGGGCAAAAAAGGTGGTGCTGTGTAGTTTCGGTAGGTCTGTCCTGCTCTATGGAGCACCGGTATGGAACAAGGTTATGAGAGTGGGAACGTATGCGAGGATGCTTCAGGGTACTTATAGATGCTTCTGCGGGTGGCGTGTGCTTACCGGGCAGCTGCTATAGAAATCGAGAGTGAGAAATGAGGACAGGGAGGTATAGAATTAGTACAGAAAATGAGTTGGGGTGCGCTCTAGAGGCAAAAAATGTCGTAGAGCACTTGACATAGAGCGCCGGGGTACTTGACGTGATATCTTCGTAGATAGTTCCAGGTACCTAAAGGGTGGTGGAGGTGTTTGAGTGGATCGAACCCCACACAAACAGTACGCAAGTGGAAAACACGTGCGGTTAGCGAATTTTACCTTCCCGGAAAAGAAGGAATAAAAAATTACTGGTGCACTGTTTCCCCATTGTGTTTAAAAATGTCCATGACGACAGGATTTCCGTTTCGCTCATGATTATGCTTTCATCCTCCCTTTCTAGCATGTTTCCTGTTTTTGATCCGAAGCCTCTTTCTATATCTCCCACTTCGCTATAAAACTATTTTGTCTTATTTGGACTTCTTCTAAGTGCTAGTTCGTTGAGGGTGACCTGTTCCATTACTCACTTTTTTTGTTTGATGGTTCTTGATGCTAGTCTTCTTATTTCGTTCTAACGTGTTGGACTCTTTCCGATGGATCTTGAACCATTTTGTCTCGTTCGCTTTGTTTCAATCACATTACTCATTTAATCAAGATTTTGTCATTCTTCTTTTCTTTTGTGAACGTACTCTAAAAATTAAACATACGCATCGAATCTCGTTATTGACTTTTGTCCATCTAGTATTAAAAATATTAAAAGAAAACTGTAAATTGTTTATATGATGATTATGCGAAAACTAATCAGACAGACTTCAACTTTAGCGAGTTTAAAGAACGTTGATAAGCTATTATTTCAGACAAGATCTGAACTTCAGCTCAAAAATTGTCTTATGTTATAGATTTACTCTGAACGGGCTTTACAAAAATTAATTTTGCAGGTTTTTCAATTCGTTTCAAATATCCTTTTGGAAGTGTTTAGTGAATAGTTTACAAGTTATAAGGAAAATACAAAAAATTACTATTTTTTTAGTTTTTATTGTTAAAAAATGGCTAAAGAAACTTTCGTGATTGATTTTGTTTTTTTATCACCTACGAACCACTATCTACTAGGAACATTGGTGGCTTGCTGTAAAATTTCATTTCCCAAATAAGCTCTAATGTTCTACATGTTGTATGTAATTTTTGCTTATTTGTGACTCAACATGTTGGGTCCTCTCTGTTCTATTTTTGGCTTCTAATGTCCAGACAATTGCCATAAGGTTGCGAGTTATGCAGTCATCCGACATCCATGTTTGTTTATGAATATTTTTTTCTTCCAAAATCGTTGACTTAATTAGCTTATTACTAGGTACTTGCAGCCAGTTGGATTAGCCTAGTTCGGTTATCGTTAAGTATTTTAAGTAAGCTGTCCGTACCAATTGTGGGACTCTACATCCATTCTTTTCTATTTGACAAAGAAATCTCCACACATGGTTAAAAATATTTTGTTTTGGTTTTTCTTAGAATGTCTCTCTGATGTTGTCTTGTCGTCTGTGAGTGCATAGGCTGAAAGTGTTCTTTCTTAAATCGTATATAGCATAGGCGATCCCTTCAGTGGTTAATAATATTGTGGATAACTTTTTCTCTAATTTCAAACCCAGTTCCGATATCATGTTTATTTTGTTGATTGCCGCTATAGCAACGAAAATTATCGGACTCCCTTTTGGCCTGTACCTGTTAAACATAGTCGAGATTATTGGCAATTACTCCATACGCTGTTATCAAAATACGTCCCTAACTGTAATAGGCAAAAGTTCAAATTTAATGAGCTCATTCAGTAGGTTCGGAGAAAAATAGAGTGAATGAACACAATCCTAAAAGCTATTCATACAATTGTTAGTTTAAAATATTTTCAATTTTTTTCTTTTATAAACAGCGCACTTTGTTTTTTAATGATCAAAATACTTGTACATTGAACCTGAGTACAAAACACGAAATAATAATTAGTGACGGTTTTTTCATGTTGTCTAACATTTTGCCTAAAATACAAAATCACCTTGTAGAATTTGAGTTAGTTAAATCTATAAGAATAGTTAAGAAGCAAACTCTCTAACTGATAATAAAATGCCAAAACAATGTCAATACAATGTTAAATTAAATTCCACAAATTGCAACTTATAGAGTCTCAAAACAGCTCTTACAGCTTCATGTTTGATTTCCCATCAATGCTGTTACTGCTGTTAGCTACATGTTATTAGTATAGTGTAATGTCATTCGACATTAAATCAGAGATGCTACGAATTTGATATCTTAATACTCTCAAGATATTTTTTTTGTAAATAGTAAATTAATTTTACTTTTGTTACCGTCACAATATGATGATGTGTATTTAAATAGACAAGTAAATTTCTATTTGTTAACCCCATTAAAGAGGTTTTACTTTCACAAACAGCTTATCAGTTATGTAGTATCACTTTAAATACACATTTAATTTATTGTTCTAAAAATTGTGGCATCTTGGAGTTTTATTTGAATACAACGTTTCATACCATAGGCGTATCCAGGGGCGGAACTGGAGGTTCAATCCCTTCCGATATAAAGCAAAACATTACTCACTACAACTGTAGTTACAGTAATTACTCAGTGGTCATAACAAAGAGAAGTAATTCTAATCCTTACGCAAATAGAACGACTGTACAAGAGATTATTTATAAAATATAATTCGTAAGAAAAATCTTTTTTTTTGTCAACCTTTTTTTAAAACAGGGACCGAACCCCTACCTACTAAGTTCAGCTGGCAATCCTCAACCCTGTCCTCACAATGATTTTTCCTCCAGATCGGATAAATCGTCACCCTACTAACGAGTGCATGTCCTTTGCCATAGCGGGTTTACACAATCAGTGATTTCTCCAAAAAGTTAACTTCTGGGGGCGGATTCCCAGCAGGGATTCATTCTAGAACCCTTTGAAGAAATTGTTGTCCTAGTGATATTTGTCTGTTACTACTGCTCTCAATCTGATTTTAGCAAATTTCTTTCAAATTTTTCTTGTATTCATACCGAATATTGCAGCTACGGATACTGTTTTATTTACTGCCATAGGTGCAATACTTTTTTTTATCACCGGTTGTTGGTGGGTTAATACTCCTTAGCAAGAAATTGCAATGAGTTGTACGTCGAAACAAACGTAAACCCATGCTTTTACTGAACTTTTAATAATCAACATAAATAAAAACACCTTAGTCATAACAATCTTTTATTTTCATAATAATTCCTACCCATACACTATGGTTGTTATAGAATTTGAAGATAATTTGATTTCGATATTGCCTCTACTATTGTCCTCCACTGCTACGTCTATGGGCTTGTCGTTCCTTAAAAATGCTAAGTTATTTAAAAGCAAATTATGTGTCCAAACTTACTTGTTCATAAGTACCACAGTAACCTGACCGTCGGGTCTTAAGAAAGCGGTAACCGGCACTTCAGCAGAAAAATTAGACGCATATATTTTTTGTGAATCTCTAGGTATAAATTTAGAGAAATGACCAAGTGCGTAATACATAGGCTGTTTCAGAAATTCTTGTCCTGTAGCATTGACAATTATCGGTGCATCACAGAAATTTGAAATGTATGTTGGTCCACCAGTTAGATCTAAGACCATATTCCAGTCGACCCATCCAGTAAACCAATGATTTAAATCCTATTAAAACGTTTGAATTAACTTAACAATACTAATATGTAATAAGAGGTTTTAGTATAAATACCAACCTCTATAATATCTGAAGCATATTGTTCAGCTCTGGCCCAAAGACCAAGTTGTACAGCATGCGGTGTTCGGCTTCCTACAAAAAAATCGTATCACATTCCAGAGAAATTGATTGTTTTTATTATAAGGCAGAGTCTAGGCACTAGCTCCAAAAAAGCATATACCCTCTCCAATAATTTTAGTACATTTTTGTAATTAAGGAACTGTTTGCTTATTATTTGTTAAATAAATTCTGGACAAAACACTAAAAACGAAGTTTTTTAATAAGTCAGATCTTAACAAATAATTAGAAAGTTCAAAGTTCAAAAACACTCAGAAACGCTTTGAAAAACCCTGTGATGCACTCTTTCATGTTATCTGATGCATTGTACGTATTCCATTATCTATTTCGTTAAGATATTCCCATGAAAAAAATCATGTGGAGTCAAATCAGGTGCTAGTAAATTCGAAAATGTGTTGGAGTAACATTCAGTTGCAACCAAATTAGTCCTCTTATATTTAAATGAACATCTTCCAGCAGAAGAAACCAACGGAAAGTATTGCTTTTGAACGCGTCTCGGAAAAACGAGGCCCAGTTAAAAAAGACCCGATTATGCCGCCCCACACATTAACTATCCATCTATGGCGATTACTAATTATTCTGTATTGTTAGAAATGTATAAAAGAGTAAAAATTAAAATGGCATTTATTTACCAATCCATTACTAGGAAAAGTACATTCATAAATTAAATAAAATATATTTTAATTCAATTCTATTTCGTTTGAAACCCACTGATATGGGAATATTCAACCACAGAAGCTAGTAATTCTCTTCATTTTGCGTTGCGTATACCGGATGTACCAATGAAAACCTTTAAAAAAAAAGCTGGAACCCGTCTGTTTTTTTTTCTGTGGGATAGATTTTGTACATAACATCAGCCTTTAACGAAAAAAAAAATGTCGAGTGGTATCTTAGTTTAAAGGCAATAAGATTATCTGTTCAAGGCATCTTAGTTTTGCAACCTTGATACAGTCGTTTTTGATAAAATAGGGAAAGAACAATGGAAAAAACGATTTCTGTAGTATTGCTCGATGAAAACATTTGTAAAACCCATTGATTTTTATCTAGAAGAAGAAGTCGTTTGTGTATTATATTATTTTGCAATTCTGTTACTTCAACCACCCGTAGGGATGAGTTTTAACCCGTAAATGAAAATGGGATTAAACGTTATGCGATACCTCCTTTTAATAGTGATTTAATTCTCTTTTTAACAGATGAAACATACAAATTAGGAAATGTCTACATTTCTTATAAGATATATCACTCAAAAAAAGTTAAAGTAAATTTTAAAGTCTTTGGAAATCATTCAAATCTTTAATTTTTTGTGCCACGGATTTCTGGTTGAGGAAAGAATTTATACAAATTGTCGTTTTTATCTTCCGTAGTAAAGTACGATTGTATACAATGAATTTATTTCAATTTAGAATCGCGCAGGGTTTTGTCTGTTACTAAGTTTTATTTTCATGTACCTACAACAAATGGTAAATAATCCGAATTTAGTGATCAACATTTGTTTTTCCGATGTTTGTTCGGTGTTAATCACCACAATTGACGATATTGGACTGATACAGAGGAAACATCTATTCCATGAGGTTCACATCCTGAGAAACGAAACTTTTAGATTGGAATTTATGGCGATTGTTTAATTGGACTTTTTTCCTCTAGGGAATATAAAAGGAGAAATGTATTTGTTATTAATAGGAGACGCTATCAATCCTGCTTTGACAGAAATGCTTGAAAAAACTTCCTCACTATACTCTTCCTGTTCGTGAATATTTAAATCGTACCTATTCTGTTAGATGGATCGGTCGTAGAGGACATTAAATAAATAAATTACATTAGCCGATCATTGATAAATGTCAGGTCATTACACTAGTAATACTTCTCAATGTGCGGGGCAGTTTTGAACAAAATCTCCATTATTGTATGGTTGCAGGAAGCAAATACTTTGGGCACTTATTATTATGAAATTACATTAACTAGTTAATTTGCAAAAAAATGTTAGCTCTTGATGAATTGTAGTAGTATTTGACTTTTTATCCCATTTAATTATTTTAAGAGTTGCAGCTTACCTCTGCCGGAAGTTGAGAATAAGATAGAGTTAAAAATAACATTTTATCTCGATATAAAAATCGAGGGATCATTTTTCCACCGAGCAATAGTATTTTCTTTTTATTTTGGTACCCCTATTTTTGCAAAAAAATGTAGCTAAACCTATATGCGTTGAACAGAGATTTTGACTGACCCTCCCAATGGGATTAATGAAAAATGATATACGCAAAGTCTTTCTTCCGGGATATGAAAATCTACGGGCACCATCGATTTTCTATATATATATATAATCTTAATCGTAGTCCTAATCACACATAATCATAAGCATAATTGCTAGTCATTTCCAAAAACTCGGAGAATTTTCCGATCTACATAGTCATATGTCAAGTTGATACTCAGCTCCACTGCGACTGACACCACAATCCAGTCAACTGATCAGAAAGTGCTTATGGAAGACAAATAAATGACGTCAACCAAGATTATTTCGACAGGTCAGCCTCGAACTACAGGTTTATTTCTGGACATATGTTCCATGAAACGGAAGGATTTTTATTGCCAATCCAAGATCAAGTCATTCCAACTAACAACTATCTAAAGTACATCGTTGAAGACCATTCAATCAACAAAAACAGATGCATTTATGGTTGCCAAACATCTGAAACTACCCAGGACATCACAGGAGGTTGTCAAGCATTTGCTGCAATTAAATACAAAGAACGGCATGATGCTGTGGTAAAAATACTGCATCAGAAACTAGCCCTGAAACTTGAACTATCACAGTCGGTAAGAATATCCAACTTATATACAAACTAGAATCTGTTTTAGAAAATAACAATTATAAACTATATTGGGACCGCACAATATTGACTGATCGGACTGTTGCTCACAATTGAACAGAGATAGTTAGTAGATAAAGTCTCTAGAGACAACATTAATTGACATAGCAATCCCTAAAAACAATAATATAAATATTAAGCAGCCTGAAAAAATAACCAAATACGGGGATTTGGAATTTCTAATACAGAGACAGTGGGACATGAACAACACACGAACGGTACCAATTGTTATGTCAACAACAAGAGTAGTCCCCAAAACATCTTTTAAACAATATAAACTCTCTCGGTCTGAACGCACATCTTTACAAACTAATGCAAAAAGCCGTCCTCTTAGGCACAGCCCAGACGGTAAGAAAGTTCATGGGGAACTGCAGCTATGACGCCAACCACGGGCCTGATAACCTGGCAAGGGCTCCCACAGAGCTAAACTCTTTTGATATGTAGTGTATTTGGGGTTTAGTGAATGTTCCCCTAAAGGAATCATAATCAAAATCATAAACATAATCACAATCATAATCTAATCATAATCACAATCATAATCATAATCAAAATAATCATAATCATAACCATAATCTTAATGAAAAAGGCCGTTGATTCAGCTCCAAATGATAACTTTTTAGTTTAGTGAATGTTCCCCTAAAGGAATCATAATCATGATGAAAATCATAATCATAATCACAATCATAATCAGAATTAATCACAATCATAATCACAATCATAATCACAATCATAATCACAATCATAATCACAATCATAATCACAATCATAATCACAATCATAATCACAATCATAATCACAATCATAATCACAATCATAATCATAATCACAATAATCATAGCCATCATCTTAATCAAATAGGCCTTTGATTCAGTTCCACATGATTGGCATCACAACAACGTACAAGGATTGAAGATAAACCATTTGTTATACATGGACGACTTAAAGTTGATGGCAGCTACGAAACAACAGCTGCATGATATGCTTAAAATAGTAGAAGAGTTCTCCATTGACATCCATATACAATTTGGCCTAGACAAATGCCGAATTATTAATATAGTTAAAGCAAAATACAGCAGGGGCCCTGAGAAATGGGAGATGGCACCTCAATTGAATCCATGGAGGAAGGCCATACTTACAAATACCTTGGAATAAGGCAGGCTCAACGAATTGATCACACCACCATGAAAAAGGACCTTACAATAGAGTTTTATAGAAGGGTAAGACGACTGCTGAAGACCAAACTTAACAGTAAAAATTTGTTTCAGGCTATTGACACCTACGCGTGTTCAGTGCTTAGTTACTCTTTCGGTATAGTTAACTGGTGCAAGACCGACATTGAACAATTACAATGGAAAGTTCGAGTACTACTAACAAAAGCTCAAAATCACCATCCAAAGAGCTGTGTCGAACATACAACATTGCCCCGGTGTGAGGGAGGAAGAGGATTCACAGATATAATTTGCGTAATTATTTCCAGAAACTCGCAGAATTTTCTGATCTACACAGAGTAATATGTCAGGTTGATGACTCAACACCTCTGCGACTGACAGAACAACAAGTTCAAGTATACCACCAGACAACTGATCAGAAGCTGCTCAAATGGAAAGACAAGCCCCTTCATGGAAGACATATAATTGACGTCAACTAAGATTATGTCGACAGTTCAGCGTCGAACTACTGATTGATCTCTGGTCATATGTTTCCTGAAACGGAAGGCTTTATATTAGCAATCCAAGATCAAGTAATTCCCACTAAGAACTATCTAAAGTAATCGTCAAAGACCCCTCTATCGACAACGACAGATGCAGATATGGTTGCCAAACATCTGAATCTATCCAGCATATCACAGGAGGTTGCCAAGCGTTCGCTGCAACTGAATACAAAGAACGACACGATGTTGTGGCAAAAATACTGCACCAGGACTGTTGCTCACAATAGACCAAATATAGTTTTAGTGGATAAAATCTCTATGAAAACAACCTTAATTGACATAGCAATAATATAAATATTACGCAGGCTGAAAAAATAGCCAAATACAGGGATTTGGAATTTCAAATAAAGACACAATAGTGAGACATGAACAACACACGAAACTATACCAATTGTTATGTCAGCAACAGGAGTAGTCCCAAAACTTCTAATAAATAATTTAAAATACCTCGGTCTGGACGAACATCAAAAAGCCGTTCTGTTAGGAACAGCCCGGACGGTCAGAAAATTCATGGGAAGCTGCCACGGGTCTGATAACCTGGCAAGGGCTCTCACAGAGCTAAACCCTTTTGATATCTAGGATATCTGGGGTTACTGAATTTTCCCCTAGAGGGAGTGTGCTGCCATACACTGTATTGTCAAGTCGGGGTATATCTTAATCATAACCATAATCATAATCGTACTCATATTATTAATCATAATCGTAATCAGACTCACAATTTATTTTGCTGGTTAAAATGGTAAAAACAGAAAACCAATTAATGATAACCTTTCGGGATAAATTGAGAAAGTGCATTTTTTAAATCGATCGCTCTGTAAATGTTTTAATTTAACACCCGTAATTTGCCGGACCAGACCTATTGTTTGTGATTAGCGAATACGTTGAAATTAACATTTTGGATTATTTTACGGCACATAAGAAAACTCTCCAACAGATTTAGCAAGAAAGTACCCTTTAGTTTAGTAGTTGTTGTCTGGTAATCATGAAAACTTGCTTTTTGCAATTGGTTACTTAACATTTATGAAGAAAGTAATGATACTATGAAATACTTTATTTGGAGCGATGAGGCTAATTTTTTCAGCTTAAATGTTTTCAGATTTCTTATAAATCGGTGTTATGTAATTTTACAGTGAAGCAGTAACTTCGGATAACATCAGGACTATGTGATAAGTTAGTGTCTTGCAACTGATCAGTAAGTAAATGGCTAAAAGCTAACTAAAAATTCATACAATGATTTAGAAAACGACTTCAAGGCAATAGCTGTTGCAGTATGTATTTTACAGTAAATTGCCAAACAAAATGACGATAACCTTTTGAAAGACTCTCGATCAGAAATGTGTACACAAAATATATTTCACTTGCCTGTGCTAGCTTCAGTACCCAAGAAAAATTTGTCGGGATATTTCTTTTGTGTACTAGTAATTAGTTCTGGTGACACTAAATGATCCAAATACCAGTGCAAACCAACGCCATCAGCAAAATCATACGCTTCTTTATCACTAAACACCTGTCAAATGAAAAAATTAGAAAGTTATCAGCAGCTCTACAATTAACTTACCACATCGATAAATCCTGGGACGAAGGTACGTTGATCGTCTAAAATCATTATTTTAATGTCAGAATGGGAAGAATTTCGTATAGTTGGGCCTAGGCAACAACGCAACCAAATTCTCTGTAATAACAAAAAACAACTGTAACTGTTGACTAACACTTTAGTCAAAGTTTTCTTTATTTAAAGTTTCATAGAAGCCACAAATTAAATATTCGGTACCGACAGTAGCGAATGTTCAGCATTTTCACTGGGGGGAGAGGGGGCTAGAAAAATAGAATACTGTGTAGGCAAGAGGAGGGCAAAAAACGATAATCTTTCCTTTCCCCTTTCCTTTCCATTTCCTGAAAATACGCCTATGGCTACCGATTACTGCATTATAATGTTAAATAATATCAATAAATATGTTTGTGGTTTATTCCCAAGATGTGTTTAAAACTACTAAATTTCTTTCAAATTATTAAATTTAGACATTTATTTGTGTTAGACTCGATTTTAAAATTTACAATGAAACACCCTGTATAGTATTATAGTTTCTGATGAAACATTTTATTGCGAATAACTAAGGAAAGGAAAAATTAGATGGTAGCTAAACTCGGTTCAGATTTCATTTATGCCTGATATAAACAAACCGCTCGGTAAGGATTTGTATTTCTATTGGCCAATCGGGTGGCATTTTACCTTCACAGCTAACAGCACTGCTTGTTCCATAGTCGAATATACGTGCGTTTGTTTAAATCAGGCGCAAATTAAATCTGAATCAAGTTTAGTAGTCCATGAAATTCATTGTAGTAGTTGTCAAAATAAGTTACGAGTATTAGTTTTTTTTTATTTGAACGTAAAAAGATTGTATTGTTTTAATTTGATCGTAAAATGGTCCGAATTAAGTGAAAGCGAAAGAATAGAAATATTAATCTCTAATCTCTAATAATTCCAGAGATATTTGCTTGGTTCCACTCATTTGCCCATCACTATATAACAACGATGGATCAGATTATGGGTATGGGGAGAGGAAAAGGACGCATCAAGAAGTTTGTGACCTTTTTAACATTGTTCATCCGAATACACAAATATCCCGTTTAGTAGTGACGAAAACTTTGCTAAGGTACGACACAAGTGGAACAGTTAGCAATTTACCAAAAAGTGGACGGTTAAAAAGTGCAAGTAATGAAGGTGTAGCTCAAAATGTTGCTATATCTTTGGAAGAAAATCCTCACTTATCCACTACCGATCTCGCCAATATGCATGGAATTAGGTCGTTCAGTAGGAAGGATATTAAGGCGAGAAAAATATCATCCATACAAAATTCGCCTAGTTCAAGAACTCTCCGAAGACGATTTCGACAGACGTTTGCAATTGTATGAAACGATGATGGATATTTGTAACCGTGATAATAATTTTATAAGAAATGTGGTGTTTTCAGACGGGGCTACATTTTGTTTAAATGGTACGATTAATCGCCGCTACTGGTCGCAAAGTAATCCTAATTGGGTACAAGAGGCTCATACACAACATCCCCAAAAATTGAACGTTTGTCCCGGCATTTATAACAACAGAATCGTGGGACCCTTCTTCCTTCCAATAAACTTTAAACGGAGATAGGTATTTACAGCTGTTGGAGACACAAGTTATTCCTGCATTGGAGGTAAATGGACAATTACCAAATAATATCTGGTTTCAGCAGGATGGAGCACCACCCCATTACAGATGGATTGGAAGAATACTTATTAATGGCCTGCACGAAGTCCCGACCTTAATCCACTAGACTATTTTCTGTGGTGTTACTTAAAGTCTAAGGTTTATGTTGATAGACCAAATAATTTGCAAAAATTAGCTGCAAGAATAACTCAAGACATCCAGAGAATTACACCAGAAGTAATAGCTAATGTTACTAGAGAATTTAAAAACCGACTTGCTTATTGTCAAGAAGTAAACGGTGCTCAGTTTGAACATCTAATACATTAAGTTTAGTTAAGTTAAGTTTCAATGTTTTGAAAATCACTTAGATTTAGTTAATAATTATGATTATGTATTTCTTTAATGGATATTAGATTTTTCCTTTCCTTAATTACTTTTCTGTTAATATCTCTGTAGGAATTGAAGTAAACAATATCAAACCCGATATTTTTGTATTCGCAATAAAATGTTTCATTAGAAACTACAATACTAAAAAAATTTAGAAACAAATAGGCAATCTACTGCAGTATCCACCTTCCAAATTTCATTTTGATATCTCTAATAATTCCAGAGATATTTGCTTGGTTCCACTTATTTGCCCATCACTATATAACAACGATGGATCAGATTGCCGGAGTACTTATTTACAAATAAATAGTTGGTGTAAGAAAAGTCTTTGCCAATCTGTTAAATAGCAAAACTTCACAATATTTTGGTTGAACAGGTGTCATAAAATTGAGAAGTGCCTAGAACTTAGCAATGCGGCAATCAACTTTGCATTTTTATATACTACTAAAATTATTTTATTATTTGTAAGAGCGTATAATGTTTCCTCATGGGGCCCTCTATTTTAACAGAAATAATATCGCTTGAATTCGTCTTTATTTATTATACATACATATCGCTTCGCCAAAGAATGGGCGTTAAGGCACCTTAGGCCTGCATGGCTTGACAAGACCGGGTTGTCGATTTCCGCTTGTTTCGAATGTATCCGCAACAGGGCGGTGTAATCCAAGGGACCTGGGAGCACCTTGCCAACATTCCTGACGAAGCGATCCGCGCGGAATGGTCAAGTTTTAGTCTACTAATCTATAAATAATATGGATCGGTTTATACAGTCCTGCACAATTTGCCAATGCTGTGATGTGCCTCTTCTCCTTATTTCTTGTTGTGTCAAGTCTTTATCGCTTGCGCATACAACCAGATCATCCGCAAATTTGAGAGTGTAAAGGCAAGTATTATCATCAAATTGAACTCCCATACCTTTACGTTTATTTTTCCATTGATCTAGAGCTTTTGCTGCATAGATTTTAAAGACGAGATAAGCAGCAACAATGTCTTAACCCCTTATTAACATCAAATTCTTCAGAAGGTGTATTTCCGATTTTTATTGATGATTTCATGTTACAATATACATTCTGGTTGATTTAATGAGAGTATAGTTAATTGTATTTTTTTGTAATACTTCCCAAAGTTTGACAACCGGTACCGATTCGTATGCCTTATGCAGATCAATACATTATCTTTTTTCAATAATTTGTCTTATACTAAAAACATTGCTTCGAATCCATCCTTCTCTTCGTTTCATAACTATAATATCCCTCTTCCAGTTTGTCTTATAATTCTTCCATACTAATTGTGCTAGTCACTGAAAGTCCTTTAGAGTTCTTACAATGACTTTTAGTTCCTTTCTTGTAAATTGATACTATGTACGTTTTTTTTTTGTTCATCTGGGTTATCTACCCCGTTAATACATCCTGTGAAAGAACACGCAAGGTCTAGTGGTTCCTTTCTTTAGGAGTTCAGCATTTATTCCTCCCGGTCCTCCAGATTTTACATTTTTAGGTTCTTTTATGGCTTTCTCTACATTCTCTCAGTGTATTGTAATTTCTTCTATTTGAGCAGGTGTTTCTGATACATCCTGATATTCCCGTCTGGGTTTCGTTAATAAATATTTAAAGTGTGTTTTCCATTTGTCCGTTGGTATAATTTGTAGATTGATTCCATTTTATTGTGTGATTTTACTTTATTCATAAGTATACAGAATTCCCTGCATTTTCTAGCACCAAAATATGTCTCTTGGCATTTTCTGGTCCATATTTCTTTTTACTGTTGTTTAATTTTTATTTTTATTTGTTTTCTGGTAATTTCCTAGATCATTTTTCGTTTTAATATTCAGCCATCTTCTGGTTTATTAGTTCTTCAAACTCTAAAAAACACCAATATTTTCTAGTTTTAGGTCTTTCATTTATGCCTAATGCTTCTTCAGATGCTTGTTTCTCTTGATCTAGTATTTTCTTACACAGATATTTAGTACTCTCATTTTTAAAGCTCATTTTCATACGGTTGATTCCCTTTTTGGTAGTTGTTTTTATTATACATGAGAGAGAGGGTCGCTCTTAAGAAAGAGTTGTCTGACACACCGCAGAGTCCTCAAAGTATCCGAACGTCACTGATCTGATTCCTGTTGCACTATCTATGTTATCAATTTTACTATAACTAAATAAATATGCAACCCCAAAAATAATTTATATTCAAGTATAACCCTAACTAATCTAAAATTCTGACTTTATTTATACAAGTGTTGTAGTCAATAGTCATTTGTTTGTAAATTCGCATTTCATCTGTTCACCTCTTCTTGATGTCTGCAAACAGGTTTACCGTATGATTGGTCCAATAGAGACCAATATAAAGCTCCCAAAACTCTTGAATTACAGATGATTGAAGAAAAAATAACAGAAGTACTCTTGAGAGTAGTCAAGAACATATAGAATGGCAAGGCAGCAGGGAATGCCGGTGTAAGGACCAAACTACTAAAACACGCTGGTAGAGAATTAAGGAAATATTCAAATATTCGAGTAACAAGAAGGGTGAGTAGACTGATATGAGAACTATGCGAACCAACCTGATGAGGTGACTACCAGAACGGCGCTTTTTCACCATCGATCCCTCGAGGGATCAGTTATCAACTGCGTGATTGAATAAGTTAAAGTATCATGCCGTTGTAAAAAAAAACAAATTGCCATTCGCATATACCAGTTCTGTATATTCATTTAGTATATGTTGTAATAACAAGAAAATTACAAGAATACATATTCGATTCATTATCATCTATATTATGGCAAACTAAAGTAAGAATGTCTTCTAAACGTTGTTTGTGACATATTCTTAATTACTTTTATGTTTTTTTGGGCAACAACACCACAATAGAAATAAAACGACGTATATTGCAGGAATTCCAAACGTTTCAAAGTCTATTCTGACTTCGTTGTCAATGGCTTTATATTTATTTCTATTGTGGTGTTATTGTCCAAAAAAACAAAAGTAATAAAGTAAGAATATATCGAATAACTTACCTGGGATTCATTATACCAGCCGACTGAGGGAATTTTATTGCTATATGAGAATCCATTACTAGGTTCGTTGCCTGTTGTTAATCCCCAGAATTTGATGCCTTCTTTAGCGTAGGCATCTAGAAATTTCAGAAAATAATTTGCCCAGACTTGGTACATATACGCTAATAGTGTTCCCCCAGGACCCTCATATTTGACATTACTTTTCATCCATTTTGGAGCTATCCAAGTTGAAGCGAAAAATTCAAGTTTGTTTTTGGTAAGGTTCCGTGCCCAGTGCATCAGAGGAAGCTATAAACGAAAAAACCATAGGTGCATTTCTTTTGTAAATAAAAGTGGAAACTTACCTTGTATTGATAGTCTTCTTGCACCAAAGTGAAGTTAGTTAATTTAGAATCTTTTTCATCATGGTACGTATAAGGGTGTGTAGAGAAATCTGTTGCCGCCATAGGAACTCGACAGAGATTATACTCAATTCCCTCTTCCGAAAAATACGCTCTAAAATGATGACATTGAAAATGTAAAGAAGAACAATATTTTTTTTTGCTTTACCATGATTTATATCTCGTATTTAATTACTTATTATTAGTTAATTTCTTATTTCCTCACATAAATGTGAAATTAGATACATAACAAGCTAATTTTTAACATTACACAGATTTGCACGGTTTTGTTGGAGAGCGGTGGGTCATCTCCGAAGTAATTTTTCGTAAAGAACTCGAATATGCTCAAAGGGTCTATCACATGAGGATTTTAAGATATTTGACCTTATATGCACCAAAAATTGCAACTTTCTCTATATAGAAGGTTAGATACAGGCAGCCCAAAAATTTTCCATAATCTAGTACTATTCGTCACAATCTTTTGAATGCTGTCATCAGTAATGGTAATTTTAATGTTACGTGGTTAGATTAAATTCGTTCCATTCTCAGACTTTCATTAAGCCATTTTTATCGTTCCGTATATTCTATATACTAAACTACTGGACGGAATTTGGTATCAGTGTATAGTTTGGGGACGCAATCTGGAGTACATATCGTAAATGGAAAAAAAATTGATTTTAGGGGTACTTCTGGGGGGACAAACTGAGATATAGGGCCTCATCTGAATTTTTCCGAAGGCCTCTATTATTAATTTTGGGTGGCAAGTTACAGAATTAAATAGAAAATTAAAATTGTTTCTAACGCATCATGTAATATATCAAATGAGGGCTCATTATGACGAAATCAAATATATTTTTTTCATATTTTTAAAATAAATTATTTGAAAGATATTAACAAAAATATTTAAAAAATTACTCCTTCCCTCCACCTTATCTACAATGTATTAAACCGGAACCCTTAATATTCGAGTCCACCTCGCACTTGACCAATTGTTGTTAAAAATACCAAATAAGATTCAAAAAATTAGAGAAGGGAGATCCAAGATGGCTGACAATTTTATATGTAAATTTAATGCTTTAATATTGTTGGCTCAAATAGTACATATATTATTATCGATGCATATGAAAAATAACGGCTAAAAATGATTTAATACGAAAAACAACATATTTTGAATTTGATTTAAAGAAAAATTGATACGAAATCTAACCGCTTCTAACAAAGTGAGACAAAAATTATCTAAAAAAACTGCATGTACTATGTGGCGGATTAAGGCTGGAGTTTAATTTTCTTGCATCAAACTGCCTAAATTTAGTATAAGGAGATTATTGAAGAGCTGAGTCAATAACCTCAAATATTTCAAAATCCTGACGTGATAGGCCAATTCTGAGTCCGGATCCGGATTGTACGTGAACAATTGTGGGTACGAAGGGAGTCGACTAATTTCTAAGCTAAGCTTAATGTAATTTATTACAATCAAATCATCAGTCTAATAAAGAAGATTAAAACGTTTTGTAAACGAGGTTACCTATGTAGTTTAACTTTTTTTTTGTAATTGATGTCGTATCATCTCGTATAAAACTATTAATTCCTCGCTTTACAATCTTTTTAATAATTTGATTAATTGATTTGCATTTGAAAACCAAACGTCGAATAATAATTTCAGCTTTCTTTGTGACTTCATCTGAAATATATCCATCTTCGGCGGATCCAGGGGGGGCTAAGGGACTGAGTCATCTGAGTGATATGCTTTTTTAGTGTTTATTCAACCTTCAGTGACATGATCTAGAGGCGGATGCTATAATACTAAGTGTACGTTCAAATACTAAAAAGTCAATTGGGGTTAGATCTAAATACAAGGTACTCCCAACACCGCACATGATTTATACTATCACCTTTACCCCGAATTTAACGAATTAATCTGCAAGTATGTAATTTCTTTTAGGAATTGCTATGGTATTAACATATATACCTACTTCCAAGGAAATGTATATAATCCCATAAATTTCATATATTTCCGATAATATATATATATATATATATATATATATATATATACTTTTATGCTTTCAAATTTTCCATAACTAGACCCTAATTTAATTGCGTTTTCCTTTTTCCGGCTTTAGTTTGTATTTCTTAAACATTAAATCTTAATAGACTTACAGATAACAAAGTAAAACACAATGGACAAAAATGACATTTATGGAAATCGATGGTGTAATCAAATACAAAGTAAACTATTAAATCAATTATAAACAATAGGTTATTACTTAATTATATGGTCTATCGACTAATATTTATACGTGATTCAATAGTAGAACAAATATATTTACCATTTTGGTTCAAATTTCTTAATACAGCTTACTGACTTCTTTGTACGTGTGTGTCAAAAGTCGTAAAATTGCTTACCTCATTAGCTTGTCTTGCACATCTTGGTCCAAGGATACAATATTTATCCCTGTAGCATCAGTAAATGCGCCACCAAATCCATTAATTTTTTGAAACAGTTCATCTTTACGAACTACAATTTTATTTTTCGAATCTGTGGAGTTCGTAAAATTTCCGTACTCTTTTTCTAAGCGCAGTCCAGCTTTATTAGACGTGTATTTTATAAATGAGCCTTGATTGATCTTTGTGACGGGATCTACTGTATCACAATGATTCTTATTACAGACACAGACTGTGCCACCATTTCCGTAGTCTCTGCTTAAACATTTTTCAGAAAAAACAACGGAAAATCCTAAAATATATACAAAAGCGCTACTTATATTGCAAGCACTATTCTTGATAAATAATATTTATTATTTTACTGTGTACGCTAGGTATCAATTTTTTACCTTGCCTACAAACCAAAGAATTCGAAAGACTTTCTGATGATGTTAACAAATTAGCAATAATCAGAAATATAATGGAGAGCTCCCACAATTGTCATTTATGATAAAGAAAAATTGTTAGCAAATTTTAGAAATCAGTGTGCTTATTTCAACATATATCCTACAAGCATGTAGCCCTTCAGGGCCGGTGTGGATGGTAAAAACTGGTTTACCCAGTTATTTTGCCGGGGTCAAGTCGAATTACTGCCAAACATTTTATATTATACAGTAAGGTCCTAAAGTAATGGGTAACTTCATTTACCTTATAAATGTAAATGAAAAAGTCTGAAACAGGTCAATTTTTACATTTGAAGCTTCACTTTTTAAATAACTAACCTTAAAAAAAACTAAACAAAAAGGGACAGCATGAATTACCGCATTTCAAAGGGTTTTTAATTCTCTATTCAGCAATGTAAAACTTTTTGATTTTTGGACGTGGATACTCCAGGAAAACGAACATGTAACGATTTACTAGTCTACTAATTTTTTTGCCAAGAAAATAAAATCGAATCTTTTTGTGACATTTAGGACGTATTTAAAATTTATTTTACATAGCTAGCCGTCATTAATAATTTTTAGTTATTAGTCATTTTTTGGGAATTCCTAAACTCTTATTAAATTTTTTAATGAGCCTTTCTGAAACCCAAAGAATTGAGATATTAATATTAATTGGAGTGGAGGATAAAACAAGAATGAATTCTGTGGTATGCAGAATATTTAATGAAAAGTATTCTGACCGTCACATTTCCCAGTCTACAATGAGTACAATAGAACAAAAATTCCTTCAATTTGGAATTTTCAAAGATCTTCCCAAACATTGAAGATCAAAATTGAGTGACGAAAAGAAATTGTATATATTGTTACAAATTGAGTAAAACTCATAGAAACCTACAAAAGACGTAGCTGGTGATAATAATGTAAGTCTATATTGAGAATTAAACTGTTTTAGGAATTAGATGGACCATGATCCTGATCGTAGATTAAAATTTTGTGAAATAGATGCCAAGAGAATCCGATGTTTTTTTCCAAAACTATTCTTATCTTCGATGCGGCAACGCTTACCCTACATAAAACAATCAGCAAGCAAAGTTGTCGGTATAAGAGAAGGGAAAATCGTCACTGGATGGGGGAAGTTCGCACTCAGTATCCTAGTATAGTGAATAATTGGACAATATTTTTTGAACTGAACCGAGTTACTTGGATTTTTTACAAAGTGTTTTTGTAATTAAATTAAAACAACCTCTTTCCTCATACTGACAACCCTGCAGACATTAATAGAAACATATGTTTTCAACAAGTGGGTGCTACACCACATTATGCAGCAGCAGTACGACTTAAATCAAATTTTTCCCCATCGATGGAACAGTTGAGGTGGTCAAATTGAATTCTTGCGATTCGACTCCACTTATTTTATGTGGGGATATTGAAAATAAAAAATTTACAATAGTTAACAACTAATATTGATGATTTAGAGCACCGAATAATGCAAGAAATTATTCAAACAAGAGCAAAACGTCCTCGAAGAATTTCAAAACCGTCTACAGAAATTATTGTAAACATTGTTAAATGCTCATAATTCATTTCTTTTTATTACATCATTAATTTTAATGCACATTAAACAATTGAAAATTGAGTTTTTTATGATCAAGGTCCAAAAATCAAAGTCATATTGCTTAAGAGAATTGAAAACCCTTTTCAACGAGGTATCACACGCTACCTCTTTTCAATAAAAAAAAATGGGAGTAGTTATTACCCATAAGGGATTGAAGGGGCAGGTGAATATATATTGACCTGTTTCAGGATTTTTCATCTACATTCATAATTACGTTCAAAATGAATTTATTCCTTATTTTAGGACCTCACTGTAATAAGTCTGGGTGTGACCGTGAAACGTTAGGATTTTTAAATATACGGTTTTTTCCCAGATTTGGTGTTATTTTCCAAAAAATCATAAAAATAAACTGGAAATTCTCACAAATAATCTTCAGAAAACAAATAATTTTAATAAACCATAAATGAAAGACTAAAAAAGTATTCGAAATGTTGCTATACAGAAGAATATTCAGAATTTTGAACGTAGACTAAGTCATCAATGAAGAAGTACTGACACGACTAGCAAAACAGGTAGAACTTAGTTAATATTTAGTGTTTCAGTTTATTGGGATTTCCACTAAAAGAAGAAATAAGCTAATTATCATCGACATATAATCAAATAATATAGTTTAAAATCAAAGGTCCAACTAAGAATTCCTGGAGGTCCACCGACGTAATCTTTCTTGAGTTAGAATAGATGCTATGCAAAGTGTGATCTCCCCTATAGATAAAGAAGTACTGGAAAGAGTCAACATAGTAAGCAAATTCTGCACATTCGAATAATGCACTGCTCTTTCCCTTACCAAATGCAGACGGTGCATAGGATAGAATTCCAAACTTGTTCATAGAGAACATTTTCCAATATTTTAGAAATAACTTGAAGTTTAATAATCTGAGTTAGTCCCTGACAACAGGCGTTAGGATTTTAGAAATTGGAACAACACCTTGACAACATTTAGAAAAATAGCCATACCTACGCAACAATGTGCCTAATGGTATCTAATACTCCCCTTTGAAACAACCTATTTCAATTTACAAGTTAGATATAATATGTGATACTGACTAAAGACTGAATACAACAATATCACTAAATATGGAAATCTGTAATAATTTTATTTTCACTCTAAAATTATCATTTTTAAAGGTACCATATGTATAATTGATAACTTTAATACAGTGTTTTATAAATGTTTTGGAAAAGAATGTTTCTGATTATTAGTTTTAATGGTAATGTCAATAAATGTAGAATTTCTCTTCTAACAATCAGTGTTCATTTGAATAATTGATAATTGAGATAGTTCTGATGTGTCGAACTAACTAGCTCGAGCAATTTCTAATGATGCAAAAATTTAGTCATGTTATCTCAATCAAATACTTCGCGAACCATGAAAAGGTTCATGTTTACTCACCTGCCTGTATGGCTAGGTAAAGTAGAATCAAGTTCATTCTCGTTAACACTACACAAAGGTATGTTCTATTCAATCGTTATTCCCTGATTATAGAAAAATAATGCGTGTTATCACTCACTTAAGAATTGAGATAAGATTTGTCATGTTTTATAGGTTCTTACCACTTATGCATATTTTAATTAATTTTACCTGAATGGTTGGTTGACACTGGTACGAAACACCAATAGTGTGGACAAAAATTTAAATATTTGTTAATTTGAATATAAATTTATACAATTTGGGTTATGGGCATATTGAAATCAAATTTGATAACAAATTAGGTAAATACAAAATTAACAATGAAAAATATTGTGAGGAAGCACATTCACTGTCAATCAGCTTTCCACTACTGGACTTTCCAGACTTTAGAGGTTTTCTAATGAGTCTGGAATTAGTATTGTCCCATCTACATACCTGATTGTTAATAATTTGCCAGTTATCATTTATTACAACTATGGTTTGTAATAATGCTGTTCACACGATAACTTCTGAGCACAGAATTTATTAGCCTCTACAATTTATAGAAGAGGCGAAAGTACATACACTTATCTTATCCCTCGTTTCTGAATACTTGTTCTCTTATTACAATGGCCACAGAATGGTGTACTCCCAATCCCTGTAAGGTACGGAATACCTTTGGAGGGAAATTAGCTAACTTCATATATCAAAAGGATTTAAGCTCAGTGGGAGACCTAGCCAAGTTGTAGTCCAAATCCATTTTAATAGAATTACAGCTTTTGCATCACTTTATGAACATTTTAGTTCAGATCAAGGTGTTTTAAATTGTTTAGTACATTTTTAGGACTATTGTTGCTGCTGATATTACAATTGGTATAGTCTGGTGTGTTGATTATGTGTCATTGTCTATCTATTTGAAGTCCAGATCCCTGTATTTATTTTTTCCACCTTTTTACTTTTATTTCATTGTTGTTGGGAAATGCTATAGCAGTTAAAATTATTTTCCTAAGGACTTTATCTACTAATTATTGTTTATTAAACAGATTCTAGTTTGTATATCTTACATTATTACCTAAAATAATAGTTTAATTTTTATTGCTAAACCTTTATGCAATATTTTTACATTAGGCCGTTCTTAATATTAATTGCCTCACAACCTTGTGATATATGACGGATTGATTCAGTTTAGTAAATATATCTGTATCGGTCGTTGTTTATAGAAGAATGTTTAACAATGTATTTAATATAGATCTTAGTTGCAAATACTGGATCTTGGATTGCCATTTCAAGAAACATTCGAGCAGAGATCAAGCAGTATTTCGACACTGGACTATCAAATCTACTTGTTCTTAGTTGACTTCATTTAACTGTCGTACATGCTAAACGCTTTTCTTTCAATTTGAACAGCTTGAGGCCTGTTGACTAATGGTGCTGGTAATGATACTTATTGTTCTGTTAGTCACAGTGGCAGCCCTCTACATGGCATGTTGCTAAGTAGGTCAGACAGAAATTGAAGTGAAATTCAAACCAGAACAAACCATAAATTTAAAATACCTACACAATATTGGGGATACGCAATATACAAAACTGCTATATGTAACCGGAGGGATACTAATTAGACGATTATTCTTACAAATTACTTGTTACTTAAAAATATACGAAATAAACGAGTACTTTAAATAATTTAATTATAATTTGTATGAATTGAGCAAGAATTAATTATTTTGTATTAGCATCATATTTATATCAAAATTGTTGGGAACAATTGCAAGAAAATAATATGCGTTATAAGCACTGAGTAACTATATACCTGGTTACTCAATGGTTGTATTTGGCTAGAAAGGTGCTGAAGCATGCCCATTAACTGAAGCAGCCCATTCCAATAATTTTAATCATTGTTAGTATCGTTAAAAATTAATAAATATAAACTGTTCATATGAATTTATTTTCACTGAAATTCGATGATTATTGGGTACTATTGGCACACTAAGTTTCTTATTTATTCCTAAAGAAAAATCAGTTACTTATGTCTCAATTGATGAACAATAGATTTTAAACGGATTCAATAGCTTCAGAAAAGAAAAAAAAAACATTTCCAAAACATCAGATTTTTGGCTGCGAACTTAGCGAAATTAGCTTAGAAATGCATGAAGGAAAAAAATGTAATATTTACATGTTTCAAGCAAAACAGTGGCGTACCAGTTTTTCTCCCATATATTTAATGCAAAACATGTACGGACGCCTCTGGTAGAAATATTAAAATTATTTGTATACACATCTTGATACATAGAACACAACTATCAAATTGCATTACAGATATCACATTTAATATAAAAAAAATTCTAAAAACTTTACCAACCTGTATCTCAAAAGTTAAGACGTTTAGAACATACGTCTATATGAAGATTTCTTATTAAAATAGTCCAAGAATCATCCCTTTAAATAATAGCATGCCGTTAAGAAACACCCCTCATAATTTCGAGTCTGCACCATTGTTGATCAGGATCCACATTATTTGAGAAGTTTAGCTCACATGGTATAAGAAGGGAGAAAATAATAATGTATTTATTTTACAATTTTTAGTGATGCAATAGCTTAATTGGAAGCAGTTTTCTAATCTAATCAACTTTTGCGATATTGCCTAAAATAAGGTATTTTACTTTTAAGCATCATTTATTAGCTGGTCCAACCTCGTTAACTGTTGAATAGAATAACTGGTTTTCTAGATATGTATTAAGACAATTTTGTATGTGATTCTAACTTAGGTGGATCCACTATAGATGATCTCAGTATCATAATTCTTTAAGTCTGTTAATTATACTGACATTCATTTAATAGTCTCCTCTTTGCGGAATTTAACAATCGTTATACAGTTTTAATTGATATAGCATAATAGAACGTAGTTTTTAATTCTAATTAACTTTGATAACAATTTGAGTTATTATTAAAAATAAAGGTACTTAACTTAAACATAATTTATATTCTTTATCAAACCTAATACACAATTTGGAAAAGTGACATGAAGATCTATTATATATTATGAAAAATAAAGGTATTTTACTTATAAGTAAAATTCAGATTTGCTGACAAACCTCATATACAGTATACGTTTCCGACCACGCAAATAGTTTTATGAAGAATACTGTTTTCTCTAAATAATATTCATAAGAACGTTTTCTGTTTGAATTCAACTAATGAAGACATACTGTATATAGAAAACAACTGAGAACCTCCACCTTGAAGTTGATTAACTGACATTTATTTCGATCTATTTCCTATTTATTACAATTTTTAATAATACAACACAATTGGATGCAGTTTTCAATTCCAAAAAACTTTGTTTGATTACAATTGGAGATATTATAAAAATTTAATTACTTTTAAACAAAGTTAATATATTTTTTGAAACCTAGTATACAGTTGGAAAAGTACATAAATACTTATTATACAATTTTTAGTGCAATGGCATAAGTATGCATTTTTTAATTCTAATTACTTCTATTTGATGACAATTTTAGATATTAACAAAAATAAAGATGCTTTAATTCGTAATCAAAGTTCCTATTTGATGACGAACCTCGTCTACAGTTTAAAAAGTGACATGGAATGATTACTGTTTACGTTTTAGACCATGCAAAGCTGTTTATGAAGGATAACTTTTTCTCTTAAAGTTATTTAAAAAGAAATCTTTTGATTTATGAATACACACTGTATATACATATTAACTAACATTTATTTTGATTCAATCAATTTATTTACTATTTACCCCAAGTTCCGAAAAGTTAATGCTAGTAACTCCACCAAAGCTTACTATATCAGAATGTCGTTAAAAAAGTTTTTCCCGATTTTCTAAAAAACGGTACCAGCTACGTTATTGAAAAAAATATGGGACCACTTCGGGATCCTAGGGAATTTATTATACCCCATGTTCCAAACAGAAAAATTGTGAATATTTTTAATATCAGCGACTCCACCAAAGTTGACTGTATATGTATAAGAAAGTCGGTAAAAATGTTTTTCCCGAGTTTCTAAGCAACGGTACAAGCTATTGTTACGAGAATTCATCCGAAGCTGGTGCAATCAGCTATCAACCAATTCGTGGAAGGAACATTATTCCGATACTTCTGGGAATCCGAAATGGTTTGTCTTCCCTTGAAGCTTCTAGAACACATGAAAGAAGTTTCTCGACAGTTCGTTGACTTGCCAGAATAATTCCGAGAGAAATATATAAATACGGACAGCTGGCGATGGGATTCATTCTGTTTTCGACGGTCGTATTGTATAGTTAGATAAATTGTAAATAGTTTCTGTGAATATAAATCGTGTTAAAGTAGTGGAAATAAATTAGAGTGAGTTGGACTATGTTTTTAAATAAGTCCAAGAACTGAGCAAAACCTGTGTGTGAAAATAAAAACATTACACTATGTTATTGAAAAAAATATAGGACCACTTTAATATATCCCAGAACTAATCCAATTTCTTTTCAAATTATCTCATGTTCCGAATAAAAAAAAATCATATTTTTAATACCGGCGACTCTACCAAAGCAAGAAAATCCTTAAAAAGGTTTTCCCCCATTTTCTAAGAAACGGTACAAGCTATGTTAATGAATAAAATATGGGACCACTTCGCGATCCCCCGGAACAGGATCCAGTATTAATGGTCGAAATTCCTTGAGCCTTTTGCGGGTAATCCGCTGAACAAACATAAAAAAAAACGTCGATATAGACGAATTGAGAACCTCCTTATTGAAGTCGGATAAAAATGAATTCCCAAGTACCCGCAATATTACCAACTAGTTTTAGGATTAAATCATTACCGTAGATGTCTAATATGTTTTAAAGTATCGAGCCCACAGCACTTAACTACCGTTATATAATTAAATAAGATTAGATTAAAAGTCTCAAAGTGACATCGAACTTGCATTAAGAGGTAGCGTATTATACGAAGGATCGCGTTACCGAATTTGCTCTGACTTGGACGGAATAAGCGAGAGAGACAGGATATAACCCACTCAATCAAATCGGTAACGCCATCAGAGTATAGTACTAGAGGTCCAGACAAAGGACGGGAAATTGTTATTGAAATAATTCCTAATAGAGTGGGTGTTGCAGCTGTCATACTGATTGTATATCGTAAGACGGTAACTAAGGTTAAATATTTTAACATGAAACGAAGTCAAACCAAAAGTATGGAGGGTAGCACAGTACATAATCGAAAGTATTTAGCAGCTGTCACACTGCATCATTTTCTGCTTGTTTATTCCGAAATACTCTAAAAATACTCCTTTCAAATTCCAAATCAGTCCAGTTACGTACTTATTTTTAATGAATCATAAAACAATATGTATTGCCCATATTTTATTTTTGTTGTACAGATCTTTTTACCAGTAAACAATTGTTGTTATAGAATGAGGCGTTAGTTTTAAGTCCACATTGCCCCTAGTCTTGTCTTCTATAACAGCTTCCGTTGCATTATCGCTCCTGCAACAAAAAATCAAATATACAACTTCGTTTTGATTAATCTTTCAAAACTTACTTATTTAATATAACCACAACTCTTCCTCCGTCAGGTCTGTTAAAACCTATGACCGGTACATTATCAGCAAAACCCGTAGCAGATATTTTTTCGGAATCCCGAGGAACGAATTTGGAGAAATGGCCAAGTCCATAAAACATAGGCTGCTTCAAAAATTCTTGAGCTGTTGCATTAACAATGATCGGTGCATCGCAGAAGTTTGAAATGTATGTCGGACCGCCAGTCAAATCCAGAACCATATTCCAATCGAGCCAACCAGTTACCCAGTGATTTAGATCCTGTATTAATACCAACAGATTAGTATTCGCAAAAGTCAAATTAAATTATTCTTACATCTATAATGCTGGCTGCATACTCTTCAGCTCTCTCCCAAAGCCCTAGCTGAACAGCATGTGCTGTCATACTGCCTGAGTAAATAATAATAATATTTATTAGTTTAAAATATGGCAAATTACGATGGTGGAGACTGTTAACTTTGTGATAAGAATCATGGCGATCAAGTAAAACTACATACATAATGAACAGAACAGATAAAATATGTTGTACTTCTCAAATGAAGTAGATTTTCATTACAATTTGAAAGTAATAGAAATAAACTGAACAATTCTGCAGATACTATAAATCTACGTTTTCAACACAACACAACACCAGCAAACGGTGTGAATTTCTTGCCCTGGATAAAGAAGTTCTTACGTAGAATACTTAGATGTAAGTAAACATCAAGAACATATAAATTCGTACATGAACCAATTAGACCTCAATGACATCTAACGTTTTTCGAGTATATCAAGTATATGCTGCGGATTTTCATCTATTATAAGGCAGGCCGCACATCAGAGAAATATGAAATGTAAAATATGAAAACAGATTTATACTGCCTAACTAATCACATTAATAGGTTCGTTCCAACCCGGCGAATAACCGATACACGTCTTTTGTGATATAACAGTTTTACTGAGACAGTTGGCTAGACTGTGTTACATAACTTAAAACCGAATATAAATTTTCTTTCAGAAGTAAACAATTCAATGTAGAAATCCAAATTATGAGACCGTCAGCTGATGACAGAGTTTAGTCCACCATTTTCTCGCTTCTGCCTCGAAGAAAGTTGAGTACGATTAGACGAAATTTTTGAGAGAACTGTTTGCTATCGACAGTAGTCCACTAGATACAGTAAATTAACTCAAAATTAAGAAATTTTTATTTTCCCCAAATTTGTCTTATATGGTCAACCTTATTGAGATCGAACCCACACAAATTTATATTACGTTATAAATACCATACATACTTGTTAAAAATTCTGTATATTTTCAAACATTTCGGGGTCTAGGTTCGATTTTGATTTAATGTTATTAAATAAAAACGATTGCTTCGCTACCACCTCCGTTGAATTCAGTCGCTGATTAAAGAAGAAATTAGTAATGGTCATCAAATCAATTCAAGGCTTAATATCTCGCTAAATATTGATCATAGCAATTCGGTTTATAGGACCTTTTTTGCTACATCTTTCTCATTTACATGTTTCTTGTAGCTCTTGTCATTTAAGCAAGGGCGGATCTAAGGGAGGGCGATGGGGGCGATTGCCCCCTCTGAGAGCCTCAAAATTAGTAAATTTAATATTAAAACGAGGTAATCTTAACTCCAAGAGCCTAGAAGAAGGTCATTTCTATGTGTTTAAACCTCAGAACGACTATTTTTAATGTAATTGTCCAAGAAATCGGAGTTCAAAATTATATTCAGGTTAATTTAGTACAGGATCGCCCCCCTTGAAGCCTGAAATCGCCCCCCCCCCTATGCACGTGTCGGGATCAGCCCCTGTTTAGGAGAGAATTTCCTGAAAAATCAGGAAATGAACACTTTTGTAGAACGTTCAATTCTGAAAAATATATGTTTATGATCAAAGCGATGCCTTGAAACGCCGCTGAGCTATAGAAATTTAAAAATAAAAAACAGAGTTTTTGTGTATTTTCAATGGAAAATCTTGACACGCTTTGGTCGAGGACTTAATATTAATATTAAGGGCTCAAACTTTGAGGGATTTTTTTTGGTTTTGCTCTTTGATCAACGGCTCCGTTTTAACTAAAGCATGTAACAGCTCGTATAATTCGACTCCAAAACACTTAATTTGGCAACCACTGTCGCTACTTTTCGCATGAAAATCCAAACATGTGACGATACCCTCTCTCGACATCATGTTTAATCTATCCAATACTTATAATTATACTAACCTGTACTAGCTTCTGTAGCTAAGAAAAATTTTTCCGGATATTTTTTTTGGGTCCGAGTAATTTCTTCTGATGAAACTAAATTATCCGTATACCAATGTAGGGCAACTCCATCAGCAAAATCGTAAGCTTTTTTATCACTAAAAACCTATTAAAAAATTATTTTCAAGTTTTTTGTGTTAGTCTTACGAATTAGTCAACTCACAATGTCAATGAATCCTGGTACGAATATCCGTTGGTCGTCTAATATTAAAATTTTGATATCGGAATGGGACGAATTTCTTATTGTTGGGCCTAAATTGTTGCGTAACCAAATTTTCTAGAACAAATGAAAAATTATAGGTGAGAGAACAATTCTGGCTAAAATTAAAGTGTCTGCACGGTAAATATCTAGCTGTAAGCGAAAACAAAGCACTAGGGTCCTGTGGTTTTTCATTGACCCAGAATTTTACCCTCCAGGTCATTTCAAGTTCAATTTCTTTTTAATTAGACTCCGATAATTTTGACACCTGAAATGAATACTAATCAAAATTTTATGTTTAGGTATGTGAAGTGAAAATTAAAGCAGTAATTGAAATATGCCCTAGATTAACTGCCTGCGTTTCACCATACCGTGTCTGAATGCCTCTGCACAGGGATTCTGTAACTCCTTATGGTTGAAACGGACCGAAAATTTAACTCACTAGAACATAAAAAGCTAAAGTGATTCGAAGTCAATAAAAATGTAGTCTACCATAACGTTATAATATATGATATTGTTACGGAATTTACCCAAAGCCGACCCTGTGTCATTCAGCACGACAACAAACGCTTTACGATAAAAAATACGATTCTCGAAAAGACTCGGCAGCGGAAGGAACGATGATGATTTCTACTGGAGAATTCTACGCTGGTGATATAAAAGAAGCACACCACGATCGCCAAGCAGATATACCGCGACGACTAGCTTATATGAAAATGTATTGTGAATCAGCTGTTTTAAATGTAAATAAAGTTCTAGAAAAGTGAAAGTAAATATTAGTTGTTATAATTTTTAAATTGAACCCACGAAGTATACAACATTTGGTGTTAGAAGTGAAGGATTAGTGCAGTTAACATCCTAAATTGATTTATGGAAACTCGTAGTATGGAAAAGATAGACGAAAAAATTGCACAGATTCTAGAAAAACGTGACAAGAAGGAGAAACAACATCAAGAAGAAATTCAACAAAGGTTAGTGAAATCTTTTGATGACAAACTTAAAATTGAGTTAGGAAATCTTGTCACTAATATCGATGAAAAACGTAAAATAGAATTAGAAAATCTTGTTTCCACGATGAAAAGTGAACAACAAAATCTGATTGAGGGATTATTCTCGAAATTGAATGAACAGCAACAAAATGATTTTAAAATATTTGAACAAAAACAAGATCACACTGAATTAAAGCGACAAAATGATTTTAAAATATTTGAACAAAAACAAGATCAAACTCAATTAAAACGACAAAATGAATTTAAAATAAGTGAAGAAAAAAGACAAATGCAATTTGAACAAGTAATGCAAATAGTATCACAAGTTAACGAAACAGTTAATGAAAGAATGCAAATAGTAGAATCAGATATAAAAGAGATAAACGACGACATAAAGATCCTAAAAAATAATGTGGAGGCCCTTGAAACCAAAGTAGATGACATCGATTCCATACAGAGCCAGGTGAAATTTGAAATCAGTGCTATTCAAAACAAGGTAGAAACAGAAATCAAAAAAATGCAACAGGACTTACAGCGAGGAAAATACCAGAACACCGTGAGTACCAAAGGTTCCTTTAGTAAACCACCCACATTCGACGGCAGTTCATCTTGGCCCATGTATAAACGGCAATTTGAGGCCGTGGCTACAGCTAATGGATGGGATAATCAAGAAAAATCTACTTCTCTGGTAATTTCGTTAAGAGGTCCGGCCCTAGAACTCCTCCAAAGCATTCCAGTCGATGAACAAGGCAATTTCGACAAGATCATCGCTATCCTAGACAAACGTTACGACAATCAATCCTTGAGCCAGGTATACCAAGTCCAACTGAGTGGAAAAACCCAAAAATCCGGTGAAAGCCTCCAAGAATTCGAAGCAGAAATTAGACGGTTAGTTCACTTGTCCTACCCAGACCTGCCAGAGGAAACGAAAGACCAGTTGGCCACACAGAGTTTCATAAACGGCATCAGAGATGTGGAAGTACAAAGAAATTTAAGACTGAGTGGCGTCAAGAAAAGTAGTGAAGCTCTACTTCGGGCTTTGGAAGTAGAGGCCGTCATGAACATGTCCAAGCCGAGGGTCCGAGCAGTTTCCTTCAACCAGGAAGAGTCAGAGTCACAATTTCAAGCGCTGCTGGCTGTTCTGAACAGATTATTAGACCGGTCACAAAGAACTGGCACCAGAGGGGCATGTTACCGCTGCGGACGGACAGGGCACTTCCAACGTAATTGTCGAGTGAGGCCACCTGAACGATCACCGACCAGGGGTAACCAACAGAACAGCCACATGTCCAGGGACCGTCAGTCAGTCAGCATAGGGGGGCGAATGCTGACTGTCCCTCCACCAGCCCCCAAAACGTTATCCATCCGGGGATTTTGCCGAGATAGCGGCAGCCTAGTCATCAGAGGCACCATCAACGGGCGAGCAGTTACCATCACCATCGATACCGGCGCCGCTGTGTCCATTGCCAAGTCTAGGGTTTTGAGAGCATCAGAAATTCGGCCAGTTACCAATAACATCCAGCTCAGAACAGTCACCGGCGAGTCCATGTCAATACAGGATGAGGCAGATGTCGTGCTACAGATAGGGGACAACATGATCCGGCATAGGGTCCTGGTAGCGAATATTGAGGACGATTTTATTTTGGGAATGGACCTAATTAGCCAGCATGGATTTATGTTCGACCCGAGATATGATGTTCGTCGGTTCCTGAATGAGGAATTTGTATTGACACGGCCCGTCAACACATCATTCACGCCCATAAAAATTGTGGCAAAGTCTTCAGCTAGAATTCCCGGTCGAACGGAACAGATTATTCATGGGCAGCTAGACAGCAATCCTGGGAGCTGCGTTGGAATGGTGGAACCCGTACACTCAGCTCATGACTACTTGGTTGGACGGGCTATAGTTAAAACCGGACGAGATATACCAATCAGAGTCCTGAATCTGTCCAACAACGACATCAGAATTACCAATGGTCAAGAGATAGCTTGTTTCGAGCCAGTAGAGACCATCATCAATTGCGAAGAAGAGTACCAGACGTCGGTGAAGGAAACAGGGCCCGATAAAGAGTTCCTACAACAGTTTGCTGACCACTTGACACACTTGACACCAGAGAACCAGAAGAAAGCCAAGCAATTTATCACAAAACACTGGCAAATTTTTAAAAGTAAAAATGGAACTACCGGTCGCACCAACATCATCCAGCATCGAATAGATACCGGAAAGGCTCAACCCATCAGAATACCACCTAGACGACTACCATTGGGGCAACAACAGGCCGTCGAGGAAAACATCGAGTCCATGTTACAAAATGGAGTTATTGAGCCATCCATCAGTCCATGGTCTGCTCCCGTCGTGCTAGTTAAAAAGAAAGATGGGACCACCCGATTTTGCGTGGATTACAGAAAGCTGAATGATGTCACGAAGAAAGACAGCTATCCACTACCCCGAATCGATGACACTTTGACCACACTAGCAGGCTCCCGTTGGTTTTCCACACTAGACCTAAAAAGTGGATATTGGCAGGTTGGTCTGCACGCAAACGACAGAGAGAAGACAGCGTTCTCCACCAGTAAAGGGCTGTTTCAGTTCACGGTCATGCCCTTTGGGTTATGTAATGCACCCGCTACATTTGAGAGGCTAATGGAGTATGTACTGAGCGGGTTAACATGGAGGACGTGCTTAGTATACCTCGACGACATTCTAGTCATGGGCCAGACATTCGACGACCATCTGAAGAACCTGGACGAAGTATTCTCCAGAATTAATAACGCCAACCTGAGACTCAATCCGAAGAAGTGTTCCTTGTTTCAAAAAGAAGTAGAGTTTTTAGGCCACGTAGTGTCCGAGTCAGGAATCCGCACCAACGAAGACAAGATAGAAGCCATCCGTGATTGGCCAGTTCCAAGAGACAAACATGAACTCCGAAGCTTCTTGGGCCTCTGTTCATACTACCGGCGTTTTGTTGAGGGATTTGCCACCATCGCCGCCCCTCTACATCGGCAGACCACTGATAAAGAGACCTTCCATTGGAATCAGGATTGCGAAACATCATTCAGGCGACTGAAGGCAGCACTATGTTCCAGCCCAATCCTAGCCTTTCCTACACAGTCCGGCAAGTTCATCTTAGACACCGACTCCAGCAACACAGGTTTGGGGGCCGTCCTATCCCAGGTGCAAGATGGTGAAGAGAGGGTGATCGAGTACTACAGCCGTGGATTCTCGAAGCCAGAAAGAAATTATTGCGTCACCAGAAAAGAACTTCTTGCAATAATAAGGGCTGTGGACCATTTCCATAAATACCTGTATGGTCGCCATTTCTTAATCCAAACAGATCATGCCGCACTCAAATGGCTGCTGGACATGAAGACACCGGAAGGACAACTGGCCAGATGGATGGAGAAATTACAGCAATACGACTTCAAGGTGGAACACCGTGCCGGTCGGTTGCACAATAATGCCGATGCCCTATCCAAAAGACCCTGTAGAGCGGAATGCAAGCATTGTCTGAAGACGGAACAGCGAGAGGGTATCTCCATCAGGCAGATCCGAGTGCAGGCCAATGAAGACTGGACAACGGAACAGTGCATCTAGGACCAAATGGCTGATCCAGACATCGAACCAATCTTGTCACTCAAAATGAGAGGGGCACCCAGGCCACGATGGGACGAGGTAGCTAGATACTCCGGCGTGCTGAAATCGTTATGGGCTCAGTGGGACTCTCTAAGAGTAGACAATGGAATGCTCAAGCGAGTTTGGGAAAGCGCTGATGGACGAGAAACCTAGTCCCAACTGGTAGTTCCGAAGAAAAAGGTACCAGCCATCCTGACCGAAGTACATGATGGAATTACCGGAGGCCACCTGGGCATGAATAAAACCCTAGACAAAGTTCGCCAGCGGTACTACTGGGTGAATTACTTCGAAGACGTCAGAGCTTGGTGCCGCAAATGTGCCACATGTGCCGCCAGTAAGTACAATGTGGGCGTCCCATTTGAGAGAATTGCCATCGATGTCGCCGGTCCGTTTCCCGAGTCTGAGAGGGGGAACAAATACATTCTGGTCGCAATGGATTACTTCAGCAAATGGCCTGAGGCATATGCGATACCCAACCAAGAGGCAACCACGGTAGCGACGGTGCTAGTAGAACAACTTTTCAGCCGGTTTGGCGTCCCGATGGAATTACATTCAGACCAGGGGCGTAACTTCGAATCGAATGTATTCCAGAAGGTCTGCACGATGTTGGGGATCAGGAAAACGAGAACAACACCATTACACCCACAGTCAGACGGAATGGTGGAAAGATTCAACAGGACCTTGGAACAACACCTATCCAAGGTCGTCAGCAATAACCAGCGTGATTGGGATGAGCATATTCCCCTATTCCTGTTGTCATATCGCTCTGCTGTACATAATAGTACAGGCCTGACCCCAGCCAGGGTCTTATTCGGAAAGGAGCTGCGACTACCATGCGACTTGGCATTTGGCTCCCCTGAAGAACCTCCCCAAGACATCGACGATTATGCCGACCAGCTCCGACATAACATGCTGGCAATACACGAATTAGCCCGAACGCAGATGTTGGCCATCAGTGACCGGATGAAGACGCGATACGACCTCAAGGCCAGTTCAGTCGGGTTCCAGGAGAGGGACAAAGTCTGGCTGTACAACCCCCAACGGAGCAAGGGTAAATCCCCAAAGCTTACGCCCGCCTGGGATGGTCCATACGAAGTGGTCAAGAGGCTGAATGACGTCGTCTACCGGATCCGTCGAATCCCCAAGGCTAAATTGAAGGTGGTTCACTTAGATCGACTCGCTCCCTACCATGGAGGGGATGTTTCTGATCGGGACGATCAGAATTAAAGGGGGAGCAGTGTTACGGAATTTACCCAAAGCCGACCCTGTGTCATTCAGCACGACAACAAACGCTTTACGATAAAAAATACGATTCTCGAAAAGATTCGGCAGCGGAAGGAACGATGATGATTTCTACTGGAGAATTCTACGCTGGTGATATAAAAGAAGCACACCAAGATCGCCAAGCAGATATACCGCCACGACTAGCTTATATGAAAATGTATTGTGAATCAGCTGTTTTAAATGTAAATAAAGTTCTAGAAAAGTGAAAGTAAATATTAGTTGTTATAATTTTTAAATTGAACCCACGAAGTATACAACAATATGTAACTAAAATTTATTAAATGTTGTTGAATCATTTGTGCACGGATTTTTGCGTTACAGTAACACAATGTTCCGGTCCGTTTCGATCTTAACGACTAACGGAATCTCTATTTTGATCACATCCTGCCTTTTCTTTACTAGTTTAAACCTAAAATTTTGGGCTCCTTTCATTTCCGGTGTCAAAAATATGAGGTGCACTCGAAACAAATTGTGGTTGACCTTGAAATGACATTGGAGGTTAAGCCCAATTTCACACCAAAAATCATGATCAGGTAACCAGGGAAATTCCCTGCAACTTTTATCTTGGTGCTTTTTCTATGCGGCGCCTACGTTTCAAGTTATTCAAAAATTCGGGACTAAAAGAACTGGAAGTGTCTAATTGAAGATAGCGCGGGTAATGTACCTGAGATTGCATAATAAAATAGACTGTGCACAGAAAATTTCTTAATCGAATTTCTAGCTTTTCATTTTTTCTTCTTTAGCAATAACACCACATATACTTGAAAGTCTGTATATTTTAAATAGTCCAAACGTTTCAAGCTCTAAATCAGACCCAGTTTGCAATGGTATAACTTAACAGAAATGAACAAGAAAAATTCAAAATTTAAAGGATTCGTGTGACAAATTTAGAACATCTTTAAGCTTTAGGATAAATGTAACCAGAAACACACGGTAGCAATACGAGTATTTAATGGTTGATTCTCATACACATACTATCAATTAGTGTCTTGTCGTGTTCTTATGTCATCCTGGCTTCCTGTAAAGACTAATAGGAAATCTTATAGGAATTTTATATAATTTATAACTTCAAGCCAAAACTGACTTCCTATAAGTGGATTTTTGGGGCGCGTCATTTGCATTTATTGTTTAACATTCGAACGGAATGGACGTACACAACAAACATTAAAGGTAAGCGCTCAATGGAGCTTGACTGGACTTGACAGGAAAACCGAGTTCGATTCCGATTCGGGATTAGAAGTTATTATTATGACTTTCACTTCTGTAAAAAAACGGAAAATGTGACAATAGCTGAAAAATAGAATTCGCTTCGGCGAATTTTCCACAATTTTTATGAAATTAAATATATACAATATAATTTAGAAATACAGTACCTAATACAAGAAACTAACTTCAAGAACGCCATTGGTACACTGGAGCTATATGCTTGAGGTTAAGTGAACGAAACTTATGATATTAAAAATATTGCAAACATATTTATTATATTTTTACATTTTGAAGTAGTGTTTACAACTGCCACTGTTCTGAGATAACCAGGGTGGGAGCAGTGTGCCGGATATGAGTAGAGAGAAAGAACCTGAGTCTTGTGGCGGCTCAACCAAAACGGATCCCCATTGCAATCAGGAAAGAGGTTAAGTCCACTCAAGTCCGTTCCAGTCCCAAAAAAGCAGCTGTTATATAAACATATAGGTTTGCTCAGGTACTTCAGTCAATTTCAGACAAGTTTCTGGGTAGGCTTGCATTTATTTTCATGTAATTCTTGCGAATTCAAATGCTTGAGTTCTAATTTATATTGGTTTTGCAAATATGTTGTAAAATAGGGTGACAATGTTACAAGAAATATTAGAAGATCTCCTGGTGAGAATAATGCACCTTTTTCGGGTAATTATTCAACTTTCAATCAGAACTTGCATCATGGGCAGATTCAAAGGGGAGGCAATCGCCCCTACGGATAGCCTCAAAGTTAGTATATTTGATATTAAAACGAGGTAATCTTAACTCCAAGAGCCTAGAAGAAGGTCACTTCTATGGGTTGAAACCACATAACGACTATTTTTAATGTAATAGTCCAAGAAATATGACTATCTCCCTGACAATTATACTGAAATGTTTAGACACTAATTCAAAGACCTTTATGTTACCGAAATCAGTTTTGATTATAACAAACAAGCAAATGTAGTGCTTAAGTATATAGTTACTAAAGTACCGGCGGCGGTACATTAAAAAAAGCCAACCATCAATAATATTTCCTTTCAACTGTTGTGATACAGTGCCAGTGATACGTAAATATAGAATAATTAAACAGGAATATTCAAACTACTAAATTAACAAAAATATGGCATGTATTATTGCGATAACCTCCACAACACTCATTGTTATAGCTTTTATTCTCATTTTGAACCAGTAGCAACGGAGACAAAAAATAAGAAATTTCTACCAAATAATCAATAAAGAATAGATTCTCGAGACTTTTACCAAAGTTGACACTATACAACAAAAACTTTTACCAAAACTGACACTGTACAATAAGAAAAAGGCAAATGCATCGACCTACAAGTACCAGAATAATTACAATTTTGTAATAATAGAACATTTTTATTATTTTACCCATATTTGAATTTTCCTTATTTATTTTTTTGCTTATATGTTCTATTATCTTATATCAAAATATATTCCAAAACTATGTTAGCTTAAGACTTACAATTTGCTCATTGTCACTTTCTATTTTTATAAAAAAATATATATTTAGATTTTTTATTTTCCAGAAAGTATCTGGTAAAATTGCACCTTTTTGTTTGTGAGGGGAGTTGTTATACCGTACGGTAGAACAAGCTGTTCTCATATTTCTAAAGACACAATCAGTCCCAATAAGTGTTTTAGTTTCTATTGAGATTGATATTCAAGATTATCAATTTTAAATAAGGGTTCTTTGTTAAAAAAGTATTTGTGAATGTGATTAAAATGGATAACATACTTGTGTTTCATTGGTCCACCCTACCGAAGGAATTTTCATACCATCCATAAATCCGCTACTAGGTTCATTACCTGTAGTTATTCCCCAGAATGTGATACCTTCTTTCTTATATGCATCTAAGAACTTTATGAAATAATTAGCATAGACCTGATACATGTTATCCTTTAAGGTTCCTACAGCGCCTTCGTATTTGCCATTCGTTTTCATCCACTTTGGAGCTATCCAAGTTGAGACGAATAATTTAAGATTATTATTGGTCAAATTTTGTGCCCAGTGAAGAAGTGGAAGCTACAAAAAAACGGAATCAAGTTAGTAGAAAGTTATTATGTTTGACCAAAACTCACCTTATATTTGTAATCTTCCGGAGCCAATTTAAATTTACTTAACGTCATATCTTCTTCATCCTGAAAAGTGTAAGGGTGAGTTGAGAAATCTGTAGCAGCCATAGGGACTCTGCAGAGGCTATACTCTAACCCTTCCTCAGAAAAATAAGCTCTGAAATGTAAAATTGAAAAAGTACTTATGTAAGTGCTTCAGAATTATAAAACATTATTTGTCTAACATACGACCGTAATCTGTTATTTAGTTGAAATGTAATTTTAAATTAAATTTTAATTATTAACAAAAGCTTTGTCTATCAAAATATGACTGCAAATATTTATAATTAGGTACGATTTCGTGCTTCGGTCAATTTAATAAATCGTACTTCTATCAAATTAAAATTGATTTTTCTCTGAACAATGGAATGAGGTTTCCTATTTAAAAGTGTCCACAATTATGTTTGTAAGAACAAGTTAAATTTACAGGTACGTCCCATTCTCATTGCTATTGCTACAAACAAAGGGTTTGAACTTGCTATAGCTCACTACAATCCAACGTCCCCTTTTTTAGATTAAAATTCTCATATGGATGTTGATCATCTCTTTTCTTTAATAATGATGAACTCGATTAAAACCGTACATAACGGAAACTTTTAGGTTGCAAAGAACAGTCTTCCAATTATTATATTGAACATTTTACCAGAAGCGGTTCCATCCAAAAATTGGAGGGTCACGAATTTCTCAAAATTAATTCGAATATCTATATTTGATTAAATCTTTATTTTCTTTAACGTGAACAATTTTGGTTCTTACACCTACTTCTCCGATTTCTCAACTTTATTTGTTAAAAAAATATACTTTTAACAAAACAACCCCAATAATGTTTACGATTTGTTGAAATAAGGTCGAATTTCGACCACTGGGCGACTACTAGTTATTATTAACGCCAGTTACTTCACTTCTATGAATTTTTGATATGAATATTAGATTTTTCAGCGATTTTCCGAAAAACTGCAAGTTGAAGTCGCACATTAAATATATGAAACCATCTCAGGATCCTTCTTAATAGACTGCAATTTAAAAAACTATACAATTCCATAAGGGGTTTTGGGGAATTTGACCCAATATATTAATTTTGTTGGACGATTCCCATGCAAATTTGTGTTCAATACTAAATTTCATCCTTTTACGAATAGAATTATTTTCTTAAATTTAAAATTTAACCAATCTGTATGTACACTCTATTAAACAAAAACAAAATGTTCAAATCGGTTCACAACAGGAGATAAATCAGGCAACATATACACAAAAAAATACATGCCAAATTGATGACCTCCTCTTTTTTGGAAGTCGGTTAAAAAGTTTAAATGTAAAACTTAACCTTGATGTTGCATTTTTTGCAAAATCACTTATCATCGATAAATTTGGGTGTGCTAAATTCCAATAAGGGTGAGTTTTTTCCTAACGGGTGCTAGTTTTTTTTTCTAGCCTCATGTTACAGGCATCTTGATAGATAAAAGGAACCAGCCAAAATCCGACGGTGCAAAAAGTAACGTTTTTAGACAAAATCATATGATTTTTTTGGTCGTTAATCTTGAATATGCTATTGATTTTTTAAAACTGCAGATGTTGAAATCAACATAGCCGACTATTTTTTGTAAACTCAACGGAAGTTGCTGCAATTTATTATGCCACATTTTTTTAAGTACTCTACAACAAAAAGGTTATTTGATTTACAAAACTCATTTTTGTCATAAAACCTTCAAAGGTATTTAGCAAATATTTGAAAACATATAGTTTTTGCCGGGAGATATTTTCTTATATAAAACTAATACTTACCCAGGAAAAATACTATTAACTACTACTAAGCTAAAGAGAAAATTTGTGTTTTATATTGTTATAAATTAAGAAAATGCTAGTCTGAACCTGAGGACGAAAGCAGATACAAAGCTATTGAAATGTTTTGAGATCAACCATTTCAAGACGATGGAAGTCCAAGGAAACTTCGAAGTAATAAGAAAATGCATTTCTCCATAGAGAAAAGTCAAAAGTCATTATTGTAGGGTTACTTACATATTTGATGCAGTGATTTTGTTACTCATTCCGTTGCAGTTATATTGAATACATGTATGTAATAACATAATACATTATACATAACAAATGTACAAAATATGCAATTTTAAAAATTTCCGTTTTATTTTGAACGACTATATTCGGATTTTACCCGCATCCATTTAGCTATCATGATGCTTGGTTTCTTGATTAGACAGTACATATCCGATCCGACAGGGAAAAACTCACTCCACCCAAATAAATCGAAAATAAATGAAACAGTGCTAATATATTGTGTTTGCTTCCCCTGAAATGTATATGAACTCCAATATTTTTCAAAAAATGCAATTTTCTATTAATTAAAAGAATACGTTTTTCAGAAAAAAAACGCCAGTTAGATCATAGTATGACATAGAGCTAATATCTATAATGCTTCCTTGTCTGATAAATAGAGCGTCGCTAAACTTTATTCCTGCGTTCACTTTTAAATAGGGAACCGTATTGCATTATGTAGAGAATGGATCAAGTTGATTTTGATATATAGTTTACTAAAATGCGTTATGAAAGAAATTGTTTTAAAACAATTAATTAACAAATAAAATTAATCATTATGTTAGTTTCATTAACTAACATCTTTTCAAAAACTTTCTATATACGAACCAAAATATTTAGTACCTCATCAATTTCTTTTGCATATCTTCATCCAGTGACACAATGTTTATTCCAGCAGCATCTGTAAAAGCTCCACCAAATCCATGAATCTTTTGAAATACTTGTTCACTGTTAACTGTTATCTTATTTTTCGAAGTTGTTGTATTCGTAAAATTACCAAATTCTTTTTCGAATCGCAATCCATCTTTATTGGAGGTATATTTCAAAAAGGCCCCTTTTTGAATTTTGACGACAGGATCTATAGTATCACAGTGATTTTTATTACAAACACAAACTGTACCACCCTTCCCATAGTCTCTGCTTAAGCATTTTTGAGAAATAACTCCCAAAATTCCTAAAAAGGAATAGTTATGCCTGAATTTAAAAATGTGATTGTTATCTTATATATGGTATAATACAAATCCTGTATGAATTCAGATATTGTGAAATTTAGCTTTTTTATTAAGAGTTTTGTTATTGAATTGATAGAATCACCACTAAAGTGAAAACTAAATGAAGGTCAAGTGAATTGCGTAAACATGCACTAAAATAAAGTTATTTTTGATGAATTAGTATATACTAATTCATCAGAAATAACTTACACAGATGTCAAAAAAACTACTGACAAATAATTATTTCCTTTTTGAGTCCATGAGAATAAAAATTTTACTTATAAATAATTAATTCCCTTTGAAGTCGATTTAAAAGTCGTATATTAGGATTAGAGATGATATGCTACGCTATATCCGTATCCACGCCAGAGAACATATGTGTGATATAACAGTTCGTCTGCATGTCAGAAGAGTGAAACTACTTTCACACATCAGGTGTTAACTGTTTTGTCCACTAAGCAGTGCCATTCTTCTCCCTCGGCCTCATTAATTATTCTTTTTCACAATCTTCTCCTCTTCTCCACTCTCAATCCTCTCAAAGATTCTCCTTCTCCAGTATGCACACGCCACCTTCTCTAACATCTTCATATACAAGCTCTATCATTCTCACATAAGTTCTGCCTTTCAGCGCCTCCTCCATTCTAGTATATTATTTAACAAGACAGATCTTGCAATACTTTAGTTTTTTGACCCGCAACTGTTGACAGCAGCCTATCCAAACCCACTTTGGTCACTAGGTACTCTCTTTATGTATTGGTTGCATCTCTGTTTATCGTCTAACCATATTCCAAGATTCCGCATACGTTTCGCCGGCGATATTATCAAATTGTCCCGTCTTAACCCGATGTTCTTGCAATAAACAAAGCACTTACCCTCCCTCAATCACGCATTCCATCTTACTTTAAACCATTTCATAATCACCCCCAAGATTGTATTGCCTTTCGCCACTAGTTTTACCATACTCCTGGACATCACTCCTAACATACCATCGTCTGCGAGGACCAGCCTCGGTGGAGTCTCTTGCACCCACCACAATCACTCTGTCCGACAGATAATCTCCCAAAACATGCACTAGACCGCCACTTATTCTTGTTTTATCAACATATGGCCGTGTTGAAAGCATTCTTGACGTACACGCCTCCCTCTCTAATCTAGCTCATATTAGGTGCTCTTAAATCACCGCTATTCCTCCAAAAGTATAATGGGCCTAAACGTCTACCTTTTCCACTATTGGCACTAGACTTCGAAATGAGGACGACCTGATCCCTCTACTCCACGATTTTCGGAACACACAGTCCGTTGTAAATACTTTACACCGGCGCTGGATCGTGTCGTACCACGTTCTGTAGAGTTTCAGCTTTTACCCCATTCGGCCCTAGTTCCTTCCTTCTTTTCATTCTTCTACACACACTCTTTAACTATTAGTCGGTGAACGGTTCTAGACCAGCCCTGTTGACGCATTCAGGGCTCTTATAGCCCTCGTGAGTGTTCATCTCGCCTTTTCGAAGGATCTCAATCTAATCATTCCAACGCCACCCCCCAATCGTATAGGCCTCACTCTCATCCACTCTATTCTAGTTCTCGTACGCCTTTCGACCTCCTCGCTCCACCAGTACTCATGCTCTCTTCTCTTCTTACTCCGTGTCTACTCCCGATGTCCTCTTGAATACCCTCTTCAACGACACGGCATTCTCCTCCCCCAATTTCAGGATTCCAAAACTTCTACAACCATTTGGGGATCATCGCTTCTCGATTGTGTCAGCTTTTCTTCGCCCTTATTGCAAAGAGTTTATTCCAATGATAATTAAGGTTACCATCCTCAAGAACTGCCACCCCCTTGGTGACCAGTGCTAACGTACACATGGTCAGTCAGTGGGCTTTCCTATTGGCAAAGGAAAAGAACAGAACATACAAATACGTATAACATGGGTAACAGGAATGATCTCATCTTTCACTGATTTTTTTTTCACAATTTAGATTATCTTATTTTCGCTATGACTAACTATACACAAAAATGTAAAAAGAAAATACAAACAAGATTACAAGGTTGATAGCCTCAATAAACATATAGCGGTTGGAGTATCTAATGAACTAAATGACCTCTAAATGATGCACACATATCTTCATGAAATTGGCCTTAATTTAAATAGAGAAATACAATCTTAAAATCTGGCTTTAAAAGTTGATAAGTTATTTTGTATCAACCAAGTAATATTAGTTTATAAAACCAGCGTATTATATTTAATTTCTTGAATTCAAATTTTTATGTCTATAATGTAACTATAGCCTCTAAAGATTTAGTGAAATAATTCCAATAAAAAAAAACAATAATTCAATAATAGTTAGGTAATTAATTCAGTTAAATTTTTTTATTAAATTTGCCATGTAAATTTTAAAAAAATATTTTTCGATATCAGTACTTACTAACCAGCTTGTAAAACTAAGCATAAAACCACGAATTTCATTATTACAAGCACTTTTCTGGAGTGGATTGTTTATTCAATGAAGTGAAGTTTATATATAGAGAAAATTTTTATCGAACACTTTAAATATACTTAAAATTAAGTTTACAGGTGATAATTTTCAAAATGTGTTCACAATAATAAAATTGTAGGTAGTTTATAAATTTAGCAATTTATATTCTCTATATTAGAATAAAACAGGAACCCAAATAAACATTTACCAGCATCCTTCACTTGTCAGAAATGCTGAAAATCACTGAGGAGCGAAAAACCATGTACCTACCATGTTCCTAATGTGAATTTGTATTCAGAAATAATCCAACGCCCTTCAGTTTTCTAGAAAAATGCTGACAACCTACTGAAAAGACGAAACTTGCCAGAGATTTCCTTTGCAGATTGAACTTCAATTTCAGCATTTCCTTGAATATTTTCGGCAACATTTCTTAACTTTTAGATGATTATCTAATGAAGTCAAATGGGCATTGGTTAACGATCCCAAAAACCTATAGGTTTGATGGTTGTTCCTATATTAGAGACATTAACTCATTTTGACCTTGAAATGACCTGGACTCTGAAATGCCAAATAGGCCTAGGATACAGATTTAGCGATATCAAAGACACAAGTTACCAAACAGAATTTTGTTGCAAGTCTGTAACAATTAAATCTTTGTTAGAAGGTTTTCAACAGTTTTCTGAAATCTAAAGGGAGATAGACCATTTCTGAGTCCAGATTCATATTCAGAAAAGCCATAAACACCTCGAGGAAGGTCTTTGAAGTAAGATTTAGTTTCTACCTTATTCGAATAGTGTTTTTTCGAACCTGCATGATTTTCAGTAGATTTCTGTAAAGTAAATGGTGACGCAACAATTCTGAAAGTGGATTCATCTTAAGGAGATCAAAAGACCTCTGATATATAGTGTGTCCCAAATTCGCTTCTCTATACAGAGATCTCGGCTCCTTTATACCTACAGCAAAGATCAAATGGGGAAAGGTTTAGAGGAAACTTAGCGCATTCAATATCTGCCATCAGATTTACAATCGGTCGATCGGTTTTGGAAATAATCGCAAAAACCGAAAATGGCTGATTTTGCCTTTCGCCGGTAAATCCGAAACGGCCAATTTGATAACTGTCAAGATGTGACATTGTTGGGACACTTTTTTAGACGCATAAAATATATCTCAATCGTCTTTTGCTATACCGCAAACCACCTCAACTGTCATTTTTCTTATAGCCGCAATATTGGATTTTTATTTTTTCAAAGGAGCGTAAAAATTCCAATCCAATGATGTCTCACAGTGCATAAATAATTTCAGTTTCATTGAAATATCAAACTTTATAAAGTTAGGCCTTAATTGTTCTAAGGAGGCCATGACATGTTTGTCGCAAAATAACTTAAACAAACATGGTCCTACATGTCGATTTCCTGAAAAAAATATATCTGCTTTTACTTTAGTTCGTTTAGAAATATTAAGCATACGCTTATTTTATAATACACAATACAAAAAGATTTTAATGGTTTTTCCATATTCACTAAACGAAAAGTTTTCTATTTGAAATAGTTATATTGCAAATATAGAACTAGATTTGAAGACGCGAGATGTAAGACCGACATCTAGGGAAGCGCAACTGATGAAGGTTCCCGACCAGAAACAATATATATTATATTTATATATAATATATATTGTCTTGCGTACAAAGGATTGACTCCTCGAAGAGAGTATAGAACTAGATGTTAGAAACTTGTATGTGGATTGAAAGCGACAAAATCACATTAGGTTCCCATACATTTTTTTTTGGAATCTTGGGGACTTTTCCACAGGACAATTTTTGAAAGCCCTAATTTGTTGCTAACTTATTAAGTTGAAAGCAATTACGTGGCTCCTATGGATTCCGACAAACAAGAGCTCCTGCAGTTTAACAGTTGTAACGTTTTAACCAATAGGAATATCAAAATTCTGGAAGTGGTACATTTGGTAACTATTTTGTTGCTAATTTGTTACCCTGAAAGAAATTTTGTAGCTCTTAAAGATACCGAGATACCATCGCCTCTGTACCTTAAAGTTAAATTACAAAGACGAATCCGAAAGTGTTACAAAATTATTTCTAGCGTAACAAATTAGAAACAAAATAGTAAATTAGGGCACTGGTTCATATTTAGGCCAAACCGGCTTAACAGACTTTATTGTAAAAAAGTATCGGCATATGAATAGGCGCTTTTCCAGATCCAGATCATAAATGAAGCCATAAATCAAATGAATGAAGCTACCCTGTTGAAACCATCCTGTGGAGTCTTATACACACCTGCCGAAACTGTAATAGTTTGTATGCAGTCTATCTGCCAGATAAAGACCATTTTTCGACCTATCGGAATCTGTTGAATATAAATATGTGGATTGATAGCCTCTAAAACACGTTAAGTTCCCACAGACTTTTTTTAATGGCTTTAATTTTTTTTCACTGGGTATTTCCAGTGCTGCTCACTGCCAATTTTACCACAAACAAATAGTTTTGTATATAATTAATATCATCTTGATAAACATATATGACCACTAGTCCAAAAAATACCGGAACGGCACAATAATCCTTCAGAAATGCAAGGTGGATCTTGAGAATCAATACTCAAGCTGTTTATCACAAAATTTTGTACACCTCAAGTCATGTCGCTCTCCTCTAAGAGGTCTAAAACTTATAAAATGTACTTGGGCGTAGTTACAATCTTCATCTGCTTTCTTTTTCTTGCTCCTATCTTTCATGGGTCTATTTTGATTTCTCCGTTGGTAATTTCCTCTCCATAACTGTTACTAGACCTTCTACTGTGAATCTTTGGACATGGTTTCACCGAAAGTCTCAGTGAAACCATGTGGTTAGTAGCAACATTGACTACGCGAGTTTCTTATCTTAAAATCCGCATTTGTTGTTTGAATTAAGCGTGAACCCTTGTGGCCTAATACTTCCATGCCCAGTACAAAATCGGCCTTGAGATATGCTGGACGCTGGAATCCAACCTAGTTCTACCTGTACCTCATCCTTTGCTAGCATTGTTTAACCAATGATGGTTCGCAGCAGGACGTCGTGAGCAATTATGGATTTCAGTAGGCTTCAAAATTCTGGTCTTGACAATAAATACAGCAGGCGCCGAGGAGGGCAACCCTAGTGGCCGCCGGTGAATTGAGGGCGACCTGGTTAGAAGTTGTTGATAAACCTATAATTGGCCCCAAAAAAAGTTTGAAACCTAGTTTTTTAATGTTCTTATAGACAGCGTGTTTATATCTATGAAGAAAACCTTTCACTAGATGCAAGAATTTTCTGTCAAATACAATTTTTTTATCTAATATTCAAAAAGCTCCCAATACAAAACAACTAATGCGGGCACTGTTGACAATCAATTTTAAATCAAATACTGATGGAGATTTTTTGCGCGATGAAATTTTAGGCATGTTGCACACGAAGACAGTCGAACAACACCAAAGAGTTGTATCCCAAAACTTAGATTTTGTCAGTGTTCTCAACGATTTGCTGAAACTAGAAAAATAAGGATTTAGATGTTTGTTTAATTTTTGTTTTCCATTAAATATTTCCTTTCTGGGTAAGACCTGAGCTGGTTACAGCAGCGCCAGTGTCAAATATGATGTGGGTATTTTTACCTTTGAGTTTTACCACATGATGACGCTCTGACGGATCATCCACGGACTGAACCACCCTGTACAACTAGATGTAGATATTTTTCTCCACGCTATATTTCAACCAACTTTTATAAGTAACTAACTAGTTTCTAATATTGTTTGAATCACCCTGTATGACTATAATTTTACTTCGCTCTATATTTCCAGTATGCCATATATGCACCTGCTCATAGGCTAGCTCACTTCGTAGACTTCCCATCTTCTAGCTATCGTCGGGGCTGATGAATGATTAGCAAGGAACTAGCTTCCTTTAAATGACATTATGATGCAAAGTAAAAAAACACTACCTGTTTGTATCGGATGACATGGAAATTAGTAAGTATTGTCATAAAATTTATCTCACTCCGTCCCTGTCGAAAACAACGTAAAACATTATTCATTCCCATTAAACATCAATCGATGGGATAGTAAAAAAAGAGCTAGAAGGTTCCGATGGGAAAAAACTGCTAATCTGGACGCTGTGCAAACAAAGGTAGAACTACCAGAAAATTCTTCGTATGCAATATATAAAGCAAGAATAATTTCAGCATAGTTAGTTTGGTGCGTTCAGCTTATTTTGTTGTTATGATTTCGATGTAAATAATATTAGATTAGTTTTCAAAATATTTGATGTTTTACGTGTAAATAAAAGTTTCTAGAAGGTGACAGTGAATATTAATTTTTCAAAAATAATTAAATAGAACCCACGGAGTTTATAACAATTTGGTGTCGAAGTGCAGGATTAAGTGAAGTTAAAATCGCAATTTGATTTATGGAAACCCGAAGTAAGGAAAACGAAAAAATGGATGAGACTACAAAAAAAAACAAGTTACGGATGGACTAGATAAAAAAATAACTCCGATTCTGGAAAAACATTACAAAAGATGAAAAAACAACATAATTTAATTGAAGGATTATTCTCGAAATGTGAAGAAAAACCAGAACAAATTAAATATACAAAATGATTGTAAAATATTTGAACAAAAACAAGATCAAATTGAATTAAAACGACAAAATGATTTTAAAGTATTTAAAGAGAAACAAGAACAAGTTGAATTATCCAGATAAAACGAATCTCAAATATTAGAAGAAAAAAGACAACTGCAATTTGAACAATTAATGCAAATAGTATAGCATTAATGAAACAGTTAATGAAAGAATGCAAATAGTGGAATCAGACATAAAAGAAATAAACGACGACATAAAGATGCTAAAAAGTGATGTGGAGACTCTTGAAATCAAAATAGATGACATCGATTCCATCCAGAAATTTGAAATCAGTTCCATTAAAAACACGGTACAAAGTGAAGTACAAGATAAAATCAATGCCATCCAAAACAAGGTAGAAACAGAAATTTGAAAAATGCAACAGGACTTACAGCGAGGAAAATACCAGAACACCGTAATTACCAAAGTTTCCGTTAGTAAATCACCCACATATGATGGCAGCTCTTCTTGGCCCATATATAAACGGCAATTTGAAGTCGTGGCCACAACTAATGGATGGAATAACCAATAAAAATCTACGTCTCTTATAATTTCCTTAGGGGCTCCGGCCTTAGAACTCCTCCAAAGCATTCCAGTCGATGAACAAGGCAATTTCCACAAGATCATCGCCATCCTGGACAAAAGATACGACCATCAATCTCTGAGCCAAGTATACCAGGTGCAACCAAGTGGAAAAACGCAAAAATCCGGAGAGAGCCTTCAAGAATTCGAAGAAGAGATTAGACGTTTAATGCACTTGTCCTACCCAGAACTGCCAAAGGAAACGAAAGATCAATTGGCCACACAGAGTTTCATAAACCGTATCAGAGATGTGGATGTACAAAGAAATCTAAGACTAAGTGGCGTCAAGAAAACTAATGAAGCTTTACTTCGGGCGTTGGAACGCACTTCCAACGCGACTGCAGAGTCAGACTACCTAAACGATCACCGACCAGGAGTAACCAACAGAACAGCGACATGTCGAGGGACCGTCAGCCAGTCGGCATAAGGGGGCGAATGCTGACTGACCCTCCTCCAGCCCCCAAAACATTATCCATCCGGGGATTTTGCCGAGATAGCAGCAGCCTAGTCATCAGGGGCACCATCGACACCGTCGCCGCTGTGTCCATTGCTAAGTCCAGGGTTTTGAGAGCATCATAAATCCGGCCAGTTACCAACAACATCCAGTTCCGAACAGTCATCGGCGAGTCCATGTCAATACAGGGTGAAGCAGATACAGTACTGCAGATAGGGGAGAACCGAATACGGCATAGGGTCCTGGTAACGAATATTGAGGACGATTTCATACTGCTTATGAACCTAATCAGCCAGCATGGATTTATGTTCGACCCGAGATATGATGTTCTTCTGTTACTAAATGAGGAATTTGTATTGATACGGCCCGTCAACATTTCAGACACCTGCATAAAAAGTGTGGCAAAACCTTCAGCCAGGATTCCGAGTGCAGGCCAATGAAGACTGGACAACGGAACAGTGCATTCAGGCCAAATGGCTGACCCAGACATCGAACCAATCGTGTCACTCAAAAAGAGAGGGCCCAGGCCACGATGGGACGAGGTAGCTAGATACTCGGCCGTCTTGAAATCGTTATGGGCCCTGTGGGACTCGCTAAGAGTAGAGAATGGAGTGCTCAAGCGAGTTTGGGAGAGCACTTATGGCCGAGAAACCATGTCCCAACTGGTAGTTCCGAAGATAAAGGTACCAGCCATCCTGACCGAAGTACATGATGGGATTATCGGGGTCATCTGGGCATGTACAAAACCCTAGACAAAGTTCACTAGCGGTACTACTGGGTAAATTACTTCGAAGACGTCAGAGCTTGGTGCCGGAAATGTGACACCTCTGCAGCCAGTAAGGGCCCGAAGACCCGGACCAAGGGCAGAATGCAGCAGTACAATGTGGGCGTCCCACTTGAGAGAATTACCATCGATGTCGCCGGTCCGTTTCCCGAGTCTGTGAAGGGGAACAAATACATTCTGGTCGCAATGGATTACTTCAGCAAATGGCCTGAGGCTTATGCGATACCCAACCAAGAGGCAACCACGGTAGCGACGGTGTTAGTAGAACAGCTATTCAGCAGGTTTGGCGTCCCGATGGAACTACATTCAGACCAGGGGCGTAACTTCGAATCGAATGTATTCCAGAAGGTCTGCGCGATGTTGGGGATCAGGAAAACGAGAACAACACCATTGCACCCACAGTCAGACGGAATGGTGGAATCATTCAACAGGACTTTGGAACAACACCTCTCCATGGTCGTCAGCAATAACCAGCGTGATTGGCATATCCCCCTATTCCTGTTGGCATATCGCTCAGCCGTACATACAGGCCTGACTCCAGCCAGGGTCCTATTCGGAAAAGAGCTGCGATTACCCTGCGATTTGGCTTTTGGCTCCCCCGAAGAACCTTCCCAAGACATCAAGGATTATGCCGACCAGCTCCGACATAACATGCTGGCAATACACGAATCAGCCCGAACGCAGATGTTTGCCACCAGTGACCGGATGAAGACGCGTATGACCTCAAGGCCAATTCAGTCGGGTTCCAAGAGAGGGACAAAGTGTGACTGTACAACCCCCAACGGAGCAAGGGTAAATCTCCAAAGCTTACACCCGCCTGGGATGGTCCATACGAGGTGGTCAAGAGGATTAATGACGTCGTCTACCGTATCCGTCAAAACCCCAGTGCTAAGTTGAAGGTGGCTCCCTACCATGGAGAGGATGTTTCTGATCGGGACGATCAGAATTAATGGAAGGGCAGTGTTATAAAATTTATCCCACTCCGTCCCTGGCGAAAACAACGTAAAGCTTTATTCATCCCAATTAAACATCAATCGCTGGGATAGTAAAAAAAAGCTAGAAGGTTCGGATGGGAAAAAAACTGCGAATCTGGACGCTGTGCCAACAAAGGTAGAACTAAAAGAAAATTCTTCGTACGCTATATAAAGCAAGAATAATTTCAGCATAGTTAGTTAGTTGGGTGCGTTCAGCTTATTCTGTTGTTATGATTTCTATGTAAATAATATTAGAATCAGCTGTTGGAAATATTTGCTGTTTTACGTGTAAATAAAAGTTTCTAGAAAGTGACAGTGAATATTAGTTTTTCAAAAATAATTAAATTGAACCCACGGAATTTATAACAGTATTTTACATTTAAGAATCAGCAATTAAAGTAAGATTAACCTCACTAACATGATATTCTTACCATAAATTTTAGGAAACACGGACAAAATAGATCAGTTCTAAACCGGAATCAAATTAAAATAGTTTTCAACAAGAACCAAACAATAGCCGGGCTAACCAGGACCTCAAACAAGCTCCCTTATGAGGAACGCGGAATTTACGAAATCCCTGTCGCGACATTGTAGGTCCACTGGGTCATGACACCCCCCCCACACGAACAAGTCAAATTGAAGAATCTATTAAAATAAGAAGAAAGACAGCTATCCACTCCCACGAATCGATGACACTTTGACCACACTAGCAGAACTAGAACCTCGGCGAAGTATTTTCCAGAATTAAGAATGCCAACCTGAGACTCAACCCTAAAAAGACGTCCATGTCAAAGAAAGAAATAGAATTTTTGGGCCACGTCATCCATTCGTGATTAGCCGGACAAACATGAACTACGAAGCTATTTCGGACTCTGTTCCTACTAGAGCCGATTTGTTGAGGGATTTACCACCATTGCCACACCTCTACATCGGCAGACTTTCTGTTGGAATCAGGATTGCGAAACATCATTCAGATGATTGAAAGCGGAACTGTATTTCCTACAGTATGTGGCAATTTCGGCCTAGACACCGAAGCGAGCAACGCCGGTTTGGGGGCCATCCTATCTCAGGTGCAAGATCGTAAGGAGCTAGTGATTGGGTACTGCAGCCGTGGATTCTCGAAACCAGAAAAGAATAACACCAAGAAAGAACTTCTCACAATAATCAGGGTGCAGGCCATTTTGACAAATATCCTTATGGTCGTCATTTTCTAATGAAACGGCTGTTCGACATGAAGACACCGGAGGAACTGGCCTCGTGTATGAAAAAAATACAGTAATGCGATTTCAAGGTTGAACAACGTGCCGACCTTCCACGTAATAATGGCGATACCTTGTCACGACCTTGTAGAGCAAATTACAGATACTGCCTGAAAATGGAACAACTACAGGGTATCTCCATCAGAGAGAGACGTGTGCAGGTGAATGAAGACTGGACCACGGAACATTGTAGCCAGGACCAAATTACTTTGGGCATCAAGAAAACGAGATCCACAACTTTCAGTCCAAAATCGGTGGAAAGAATCAACAGGACCTTGGAATAACATCTGTTCAAAGCCGTCAGCAATAATCAGCGAGATTGGGATGAACATATTCCCCTATTCCTGTTAGCATATCGCTGAACAGTACAACAACCCCCAGAAGAATAAAGGCAAGTCTCCTAAGCTCACGCCAGCCTGGGATGGTCCTTACAAAGTGGTCAAGAGGTTGACATCATGGAGAATTTGATTCCGATCGGACCGATCAGAATTAAAGGAGGCAGCGTAATAACATTTTGTTTTGCGCTGCCAAAATAAGAACCCATCGAGAAATTAATCATCCTAAATAAAAACTAACCTTGCGAATAAATAAACGGTAAAAACCATTCAAGCAAACAAAACCGACAGAATAGGGGTAAAAAACGATTTCGAATCCTTTCCGGAATTAAAAATTTTACACATTAGCGTACCAGAAGTAGACAGAGAAACATCTAATCATCCATACGAGCATAAAAAAGACGTTTGACGGATGCAAAAAGACAAGTTTGAGTAGATAACATCGGGTACAAATCACCGTTGTTAACGTAAATATTTGGTCGAATGTTTTGTCAATTATTTTAGGGCACATAAAAACCTTTGTATTGAGTGTAAAAGCTTTGTTTTAAAACCCACGGAGTCAATAACAATATATCGGACTCGCGCATAGATTAAATACAATATTTTGGGAATTATTAGGCAGATATAAGGAATCAGTAACTGACGTAAAGTGAAGGCAAATAAAAATTTAATCATACAATTTTAATACACAGTATTACATTTCATTTAATAACTACACATTTTGTGTAGCAATATTTAACCAAAAATATACTAAGAGAACATAAAACTAAATTTACATTTGAAGTAAAAATCATATTTTATTGAAATGTTTTTGACATTGTTTTACTATTAAACAAATCCATAGTGAGAGCACTAAGAAATACTGGAATGGACTTCTGATGTCGTAGGTGTAAATTAATCATTGGTTCCAAGGTAGCGGTGTATTCGTTTTCGAGCAAATTCAAATCGCCCTCAGAGTTCACTTGGAAGCAGAGCTGATCGTCAGGTTCTTCAGCGTACAAGCTTCTTAATTTGTACAGTGAACTATTTGTTCGATCAATCTTATAACCTAACAACATATATATTACATTCCTGAACTCCATCATTTGTGATTTGAAATAGTCTTTTAACATTTGTATTTGCGATTCGTATGCTTTCACTTTTTCCGTAAGTTCTTTCACTTCCTTTGGGTTCATGGTTATGTCACCCAGGCTACTAGTATCTCTACCTTCCTCCAAATTTTTAATTTTCCGTTTCAATCTAGCCACTTCTTGTTCGAGTTTCTCCACAAGATTTTCATGTTGGGCGATGCTCTCCAAGAGAGGGTTGTTTGTGGCCAAATGCATGACTTGGCCACCTTGGAGAGTATCTTGACCGTCACTGAGAGTCTCTAATTTTATTTCTAATTCGTCCCGACGACTGCGCAACATTTCATTCTCGCTTTTCAAATGCTGAAGTTCGTCTTTAAGTCGAGTCAGTTCTTCAACTTTCGATGACGCATTATCTGAAAATTTAGAAATTAAAAATTAATAAAGTGTACAAAAATTAAAATATAGTGAAAGAAAAAAGTATAAACTAGTAATGGTGTTTATGTTATACAACACTTTTTAAATTATAGTAATGAAAAAACACATTGATACAAAGTTAGTCATGAAAATCGGTTCTGGCTTTAAAAGTTTAGAATCTTCTAAAATTTCGTGAATGATGATCTGAATGATTTTATTCATGCAGTGAGAAAAACATTTTAAATTTGGCCGAAGCGGTCTTAGTAACGAGACTTGTGAAGGCCCTCAACAAAATCAAAAACTGAGAAAACATCTTATCTGTAAGAGAAATAAATGATGCTGGTGGATCGTCGTATTACATATATGGAAATTCTGTCTTGTTTAGGCATCAGTATGAAACAGATCAAATTTTACATGATAACTCAGGCGCGGGAAAATGGTATTCTTGATGAACACAGCATAATTTTACCCAAGGAAAAAATAGGCTCTAGTCAAATGTCAAAGTATGTCAAATTTGGGCTATAACACAATTAGTGGTGTGAAATGTTGAATATATTCTTATGAACCAGACAAAACAACAATCCACTTTTTGGGTGTTTCAAGATGAAACAAAGTCAACCAAAGTTACTCCAAATTAGAGCAATTCGGAGCAAATGACTGTGTTGAAAGTTCAGCAACTATTCCTTTAAAAATGAACAGAACACCGAAGACTAGGTTAGATGGGCTGCATAAATTTGTTTAGTAAAAGTTTTCTCTGAAATGAGAAAGATTGATGCAAAATGTCGATCTTTTTGCATGAGTACAGTAAAAGAACAAGAGACTATGTTACTACACCAAATGTGGAATTAATGTCCATCTTCACAATATGAATGAATGAATAACTGTTTGATAATCATTCAAATCAACTAGCAATCTTCGGATAGGAATAAATATAATGACCACTAATAATTCCTGCGAAAACGTGCATAGATTGTCAAGGGAAATATCTTGTAACAACGCGATAACGCCATTGTTTGAATTCTAAATAAATATTTTTGACTGAGTCTACTCTGAAATGGAAATTTATAAATGCGTTTCAAATCAAATAAATGGATAAAATAATAATGAAAGGTTAGATATAATACAGTATAAACTACTCACCGAAATATACATTGGGCTGCAAATTTTGTAGATCACTTTCATATTTATTTATCAAGTCTTGATACCCTTCACAAGTCTTGCGTAAACTGGCAATTATGTCTTTATGTGTCTGTGATTCACTGACAGTTCCCGTGGTATTTACCGTCATCGTAAGATCCTTCTCATATGAATCCAACTGTTGTCGATAGCTGTCTCTTTCTCTGCTCACAAGTAAAAGTTTCTTTTGCATCCTGTGTATTAAATTCTGTTTTTGATCGCCTGTAGATTTTAGTTCAGTTACATGTTTCTGAATCTTTTCAAGTTCAGATTTAGCAACTTTTGCTTCATGAGAAGCACTCTTAAGTTGTGATTCTAGGTCTACTTTTTCAGCAGTTAAAGCAACTTCTTGCTGCTGCAGTCTCTCCACTACTGATCTCAAGATATGCGGTAATAAGGAATCGGAATTTGTTGATTCGCATATTCCTCTAGCAACAGCTCGCCATTCATTAAGGTATATAGAATTTTGAGTTTCCTGGACCTAAAATACAAAGAATTTTTTTACAATTATTATTTTCATGAACTGAATATTACTTTTAAATCAATGAAGTATAAAATTACATAATGTAATAATGGTTTTACAAATGTTTCTTCTACATTTTTACTAACACAATGATTAAAACAATTACACATGATCACAAAAACACTATTAGATTTAATTGAAGACATTGTCATTCCTATTATAAGAAAATCTGTAATCGCTATAACATACACATGTCAAATGTTATCAGCACAAAAAATGAACAACACATCATATTGGATAAAGCAGGAAGGAATAGAGTAATGAACTAGATGAAACACTAAGAACATGTAGATATAAATAAGGGAGTTCTTTGAGAGTGAACAAATTGTTTAGATATGCCAGGCTCTCAATACACTAAATTACATAATAAAGTCCACGCAACAGAAGACTCCAGATATACCACAATATCACACTGAAATTGATTAATTATGGGCAAAAATGCTTAATTTAAAGATATATTAAATATTAATTGAACTAGTCCTGAGATATTTTTTAAATTTAAATTAAATGATTCAAATTTGTTTATATAGACGCCAACATTCATACACAAATTAAGAGCAATATATTATTATAAAATAAATTAATTGCAACTGTCTCCCCTTAAGGGTGTCATTATGTGCAATAGAGAGGAATACCCCTGGGATCAATTTTTTATTTTGCCATATACATGACCCTTGGTCTCCCTTCCAGTTTGAATTTAGTTCAATGCTCACAATAAATAAGGTTTGATTTATTTATGGATATAACTTGCTTCCCTTTAAGTATTACCTATTCCCAAATCTCAAGAAATAGGAAAATAGTCACCTAATAGAAAAATTTTCGCATCCACTAACCAGGTGCACTAGTTCTAATCTAATGTGTTTACTATAAAAAAAATATGTATATTTGTTTTTATTTTGTTTTCATATTGCTACAGTAAAAATTACAAAAGTCCATTTTTTTAAACTTCAGCATCTTTGTAATATAACAAGTAATTTCCTGTAAAAACTAACTCAATCAAGAACTATATCAGATCCAATGTTTGTATGTTAATTTTTGTAATATTTTGATGCACTATCCCATGGTCAGGCAGTGCTTCAAAATTTAAACTGTTTTTTTAACAATATGCTGACATGGAATGTACTGATCCAATAAGTATTAATATGAGACTACATGTTCAATTTTTGTTACAATCCAAAGATTCACCATTCCAGAAATCTTAAAATCCTATGATAAATATTGAAATCTATCAACACTAATCTACAGTTTAAAATTATATACTATTTAATAAATATTAGCAAACCTCAGTAATTATTTATCATCTAGCCATCACCTAAGAGTTTTAATATTGAATTTATCATCCACTTGAAAGCTATCACTGTAGTATTCTTACAGGCTTTAGTAAGAAATAATTAATAACAGAAGAAAGATTTAGGAGCTTCATTATAAAGATAAAGATATAATGTGACTCATGTTAGATGTATTTTTAAAGTTACTGATTCCTTAATATAGTTTTACCTGTAACTCAGCATATTTCTTTTCAATTTCTTTCATTTTTGTTATCCTGGATTTCAAATCAAATACCTCTTCTTCCAAAAGTAATTTATTGCGAACTTCATCTTTTAGTCTTACATTTTCTTCCTTTAACTGTTCACTTTCTTTTAACAATTCAGAATAGTGCACCAATTTACTTGCCTGTGTCTAAAAATAATAATATGTTAAAGCTATAACAGAGTCAATGTAAAAGAGAATAGAACCAATAAATAATTTTTTAAGTAAAAAATATCATAAACTAGACAATTACATTTAAGATATGAATTTAAAAATCATGACTTTAAAATTTCCTAATTTTTTGAAAAAAGCAGTTTTACTAATTTCAGAAAATGATTCCAAAAATTACCTTTGATTGTTCCTGAAATTCCAAATAACTATCTTTAGCATATTCTAAATCACTTATGTATAATCTGGCTTTCTGCACTTCATGTTCTTTCAGCTCTAGTTCCCTTTTTACAGCATTTTCTTCACAAAGTTGTTTACCTGAATATATAAAACATATTTTAGAAATTATTAAGGTGAGAAGAGTGCAAATCACTGGCCTACAAATTCATAGGTCTGTAGTGCATATACTTGAAAATACCTTACTCAATAATCATTTAAATTACATCTCCTAGGTAGGTACATACAAAATTGTAAGGTATGTATGGTCACAATATTTGATAAATCCTAACCATAAAGTGTGACTGAATAAACAGAAGTCTTCTAAATGTTATTTGTGGCATACTCTTGATTATTTTTATGTGTTCTTGGGAAATAACACCAAAATCGAAACAAAAAACTGTATATTCAAAGAACTAAACGTTTCCAGGTCTATTCTGCCCTCATTTTCAATGGCATTAATGTGTAGCTTGCATTTTATATTTTCAATATATGTTAAATTCATTAAAAACGAAGCCAGAATAGACCTGGAAACTGTTGGTTCCTTGATTATACAGTTTTTTGTTTCGATTATTATTTCCCAAGAACACATAAAAATAATCAGAAACCAATGTTTCATAATGAATTGTCTAGTATGAACCAAAAGCCATGCTCTTATATAAACTATATTCTTGTGATAATCTCTAGGGACATGCTAATACAACATTTTTGTATTTTTTAGTATTTTAAGAGTTTTATATAGTCCAGATTTAATATTTATTTAATGCTCAAAGTATTACATATTATAATATGTATCATTAGATAATATTAATATCAGCAGGAGGCATTCACCTGTGTGTGATCTTGGCTTAAAACTAACTTGAAACTGAGAGCAACTAGGCTTATATTTAAAATGGTTTAATTGTTTCAATTAGTTATATTTATATTTTCTTAACCACTTGTATAACCTCATTATGATTTTATTATTGTGACTTATTTTTATAATTCACTTGACAATTGATAAATATAAAAATTCCATTATACCAGTGGTTTTTCCCCTACATTTAATTTTGCCTTCACACAATTGCAAATCCTTGTGATACTTATTGAATTTGTATATTCATTTTTTAGTTCAATCTAATTATACATTAATAAAACTAAAAGTCTGTTTGCCTAATAGTAAAAATCACTTGTTTTTCCCGATTCAATTTATTATTGTGAAAGATTATTTTATTTAATCTTTTCTGTATATTCTGCCATATTTCTTTTTTGATTATTTACTCTGAATTACTGGTGGCATTGTGATGATGCCCCAACTTATTCCTATGTAAGAATTCTTGGTAGTGTGGTGATCTCCAGAGTGAACTCTTGAACCATGAATGGATGATTGTTAAATTATTATTCCAAGCCTTAAAACTTACCAGCTGGTTTGTCCACTATTTTCTAATAAATATTTTTTACAATCAATTGATCAGATTGTCCGATAAAATTTAATTAAAGTATGAGGAATAATACTTTTATAACATCAAATCAATGTTTCATTGATGCTTAGAATGCAACTGAAAGTTATTACAGAGAAAAAAGTCATCCATGAATGTATGGCTATGAAAATCATATCAATTAATATATTCCAAAATTCACAATGATATACATTGTTATAACATTTCATTTTATGCTGGCAAAATCAGAAACCTTTGAGAAATCCTCCTAAATAAAAACTAAATTTGTGAATAAACTATACAAACCAGTCAAAATAAAATGATACTCAAAAGAAAGGGTTTCCTGAAAGAATGACCATAATAAGAAAAAAGTTTGAATTCATTCCAGAATCAGAAATTATAAATGATTAGCAACCAGAGCATAACAGAGGAAGAAGCATCTTGAAGGTGATTAAGGTGATTGTGAAATGGCCCAAGCAGAGTTGAGTTAAAATGACCTCATCAAAATGATCATCTGTTTAGAATTGGTCATCATTGTTGATAAATAAGGAAGTATCATGAATTATTTTGTTTCTTTAAAGACAATTCTAATGAATGAAAAAATATTGTAATTAAAACCTACAAGTTTTTGTAACAACAGATTAATATAACAAAAAATGATTTGCTTAAATTGTAGTTTTATTTAGAGAGAATTTTTATTTTAGAACCTTTATTGAATAAAATTAACTAAATCTTCAATAGGTGTTGACATGAAATACTGAGAAGCAATATTAAAAATCTAGAGCTTTCAAGCTAATAATTAAAAAGCACACAGAGAGTGTACCAAATATCTCTAATAGGTGCAAGGAATATTAATATATCACTAAGATAAAAACAAAATAATGTATATATAATCTAAAATGACTAATTAATTTCCTGTCCAGGACTAACATATATTTTAGAGATACTGAAAATATCATATGTTGATTACCTAATTCTGCTGCCAATTTTTTTTGGGCTTCTGCATCCTTTTCTGCAGCTTCCAACATTGTTTCCAGTTCAGTAATCCTTCTATGTAGTTTTGAGACAACCTCATTTTCATGTGTCTCCATTTGGTATGTTTCTTGTTTAAGATCTTCCAAATTTTTTTCTAATACATTTTCTCTTTCATTGGCCTTGAACTTCAGTGAATCATATTTGTTGGACACCTTCAACAAATTTTTGAAAAAAAAAAATATTGTGAGTAGGGTTGCCACCTTTTTTAAAAAATAAAGTATATTTACCATTCACAGTAAAAAAATAAAGTACAACATCTAAAAGTAAAGTATTTATTGTTTAACATTTGTTCATGCATATTTTTTGTTACTTCATGCAACATCCAACCAATATTTGTTACTAAAGAATGTTTAAACAACATCTTTGCACATTCTATATCCATATTAATATATATTAATAGTTTACTCTTTATTAAATTTAGGGATGACCTGTTTCTTTCATCCTGCCACTTAGCCTTCTTCAGAGAAAAAACTATCTCTGTAAATGCTGAAATGGCAGAAATTGACAGCAGAAATGACACTATTTTATATATTTGTAAAATTATCTTGAAAAATATTGCCACTTCTATACAGTTCTTAAACCAAAAAATGTTTAGAATGAACTTGTGTTTCAACTATGTGAACAAACTGTTCACTTTTGTTGCTCAATGAAAAGATTCAATTTGTGTGACTAAAATCAAATCACTTGTCTAGGTACACACCACAACTTTGTTCAAGAACAATATGAAATTTCTGTAAATTTTCTGACTATCTTCAGGTGAAGACATCGCAGTTTCTTTAATCATTTTTCCAGTTTGATACCCAAAGAATGTTCTATTCTTTTAATTTGTGCAACAAAATATTGTTTACATCCAAAATTGTTATATTATTCTCTTCTAAGAATTTTAGTTTTATTAAAAATATGTGGAATGTAACTACATAAATGAAAGTAAACATCAATCAAGTCATGTTGATTATTGTTATTCCGCAACAATAAATTTTGTAAAATAATTGGGCAGTCATCTCCTAAGCTCAGACCATCTAGTTTCTACATAGGCATTTGAGTTCATGAAAATCCCATCTACAGATTCTAAGATTTTTTTTAAATCTTGTCTCCACACAGTCGAATGGGAGAAATAACCACAGATTAACATCTTTGTTTATGTTAGGAAACAATAATTAAAATTTTACTAAATCGAAATAGATAAAATCAAGTATTTTCATGTACTTTATTGCCTTGATGAAGTGTAAAGTATGTTTTGCCAAACAAAGTACAATACTTTATTATAAAGTACAGGTGGTAACCCTAATTGTGAGGATTACTTACATCAGTTAGTTCTTTTTTTACATCAGCCTCTCGTTTTCGAACAACTTGCAATTGACTCTCCAATTCCTCAATAGATTTTTTGTCATACTCATGTTGTCTTTTCAGTGCTGAATTTTCTTCATCAAACATAATTTGCATTTGTTTTCTAACCCCATGCATGTGAGTGATTCGATTTTCAAGAGTTAATATTATATTTCTTGCTTCTAGTAAGTCAGATCTAAGTCTTCTCATTTCTCTAGGTGATCCGATATATGAAAGATCCAGTTTAGACTCCCTTTTAATTTTTTTCACAGAAGGTTCGTCTAAACTTTCGTTTGAGTTGGAAGAGCTTATTGACCTTTTTATTGGAGTAAACTGAAAAGGACTATGGGTTTTAGAATTCACTGTCGGCTTCAAGTTCTTCACCATATTTAATATTGTATCATTAATTATTGGATTTAAGTCTGCCATTTTTGTATTCGCACGAATTATCTTACTTCCGAATAAACCAACAATTAACCAAATTTGTTGAGAGTTTAATTAAACCGGTATTATCATATATCATGAGATATAGTAGAAACTCAATAATAAATAAAATAAATGCTCAACACAAGTCTCTTTTTGAAAGATGTACGTTGACAGTTGATACAAAAGTTGACATTTACTAGGCATAGATATGTACACAAAGTACTGGCCAATTAATAACTGATAGAGGGAGATCTAGAGGGCAGAACTGTTTCTGCCTTCTGGAAGATTTCATTTGAATTCAAAGAATGGATTCAAATATTAGTGATTTTTCGGAAGATAAATCAGCCAAAAATCTGAAAATAAAGGTTGAGTACTAGTATACAAAATATTGTAATTTTATAGCTTTTCCAGAATTGTATATGTAACAAAATTCACGGAAAATCTTACCGAAGTTTGAGTCGGATTCGCTTAGTTCCATAACATATTTTTTTGTAACTTTCCAATTTGAACTAAAAATTTATTTGCGTTTGATTTGTCCCGTATATTGTATATGATGTTCGATTTTACCATTTTGCCCACAATCTCGAGCTCAACAGTTTCAGATATAAACAGCAGATTATTTGATTTACATGATGCACCCTATCGTCAATGTTGACGTTATATAAAATTTTAAATGTTTTATTGTCGTGTCTCCCAATGAAAATGCTGTTCAATTTTTCTTTGCCCCCCATTAAAATGCTGAAGATAAGCCTCTGGCTCTCGGGCAACTTGAGCCCATGCTGACAATGCTAGCCCTGAAAAAGCGTCAGTTCAGTTTATTTATAACCTCTTCTCAAATCTTACTGCTTGGACGATTTTCCTCTTCCCTACGGTCAGTATTACCCTATTTGGGTACTCGAGTTTTTTTTTCCATTTCTCAAAACACACCTTTTAAAGAATAGCATTTTTGGCAAAACTAATAGGGAACCTCATAACAGATACAGAAACAAGCATTTTTCCAGTTTTCATATTACTAGATCACGATTTAAACAATAAATAAGGAAACTTAATTAAGGAACAAATAATATTAATATCCAGGCAAAAAAGTATTCTGTAATATTTGTTTAAATTATTATTAACTAATACACTATTAATTCTCAATTCTTTAAAACATAAAGGCAGGATTAATTACACATTTTTTCAATTAAGGAGTCTATTCATTGTTTGATCTATGAAGAGTCAGGAAAACAATTTTTGTTCTGAAATGTTTCCCGCGTTACAATATTAATTTGAAAGAAAAATCGATATTTCCATTTTAAACTCATTTAAACACATGGTATTAAAAATAACTTATATGAGCAATGCATTTCAAGTTAAAATAGGGAGTCATTAAATACTAATGTGGTATTTCAAGTTCTTAATTTTAGTATTTTTCCTTGATGTAGAAAAATTTTGGCAACCTCCTGCATAATGCGCAGAATATTTCAGCCAATCATAAAATTCCTCACAATGGCGCTTGCGCAGTTTCAGATTTGCAGTACAAAGTATACGCCATTTTACAAGCGTCTAGGCGATTGTTTGAGAAACCCCTCTTGTTGAGTTAGTGTTTTTACCGCGATAGTACAGTTTATTAGAGTTATATTTTCGTTAATAGGTGTATCAAAAGCCGGCATGGGTGATTATCAAGTTACTGCTGTACAACAAGATGCTCTTGGTGCGGTTCAGTTAGAACTCGGAGGAAATCCAAATGCTTTGGCATTACGCCGGCCTTTCGACCCTTTAGCACATGATTTAGAGGCAGGTTTCAGGTTAACGCGTTTTGCCGATTTGAAAGGTCGCGGATGCAAAGTACCACAAGAAGTACTAAATAAACTTGTCGAAGGTCTTCAGCAGGATTACAATTCGGCGTCTGAACATGAACATGCACACTTTATGCATATGGCTATACCGCGTATTGGAATCGGCCTGGATTGTTCGGTAAATATTTTTAATGTTTACACTATTTACTTTGCAATTTACTGTATATTATTCCAAGCGATTACTTTTTAAAATCATAGTAGACAATTGTTATGAAATAATATGTCTATTTAAGTCAAAGTTAAATTACAAATATTAATGTGGTACATATTTTTATAGTTTTACTTTATATAGTTTCTAATTTTTATACCCAAACTTTTACATTGAACATTATTTAAGTTAATAGAATAAAATTAAAGTGTACAATTTATTCGAATTGTAAGGAAAAATGTTTTTTTACAAACACCTATTGAGGTTAATCAATTTTAATTCAAATCATGTTTGTGTATTAGTGATAAAAATTGGTAAGTTATGATACAGTGCTACCCAAAACTGAAGAGACTAATACACTCATATTTTGGGAGTTGACGATGAGAGTATTTTGTAATTCTAATGCTAAAAAAATATAGAGATATATTTGCAATTAGTAAAAACTATGAAAATATGAAAAGCAAACTATAAGTTATTTGCTATAGAGTAAACTGATCACAGATCTTTAATTTAAATCCCAATGAATTTGTGTAGTGTTAAAATAAGTGCCTAAAGGTCTTTAATATAAATGTAAATTCCTAATTGCTCATAACTTCCAATTACATTATAACTTGCAATAGTATTGAGTGACTTCTTGATCACTTAATAAAATGTTCATACAAGCTGGGTGATTTGTTATTTTGTCATATAAAGTTTACCCCAAAAACACTTAACAGCTAATAGGTACAAATACACATTGTTCCATTAATGCTTATGAATGTTTTTATCATCACTTTCATATTTTTTGTGCATCATTTCACCATGATTTGAAAATAATAGTTGTTTATGTTCACAATGTAAACAAACAAGTTTCAGTCTGGCAGATCCGGGATTGTCCTTGGGTAGGGGGGGGCTTGACCCTGCTGTGGGTGGATTTTAGGAAAGGGAACACTAAAAACCATACACCATACAACATTTTATGTTAACAATTGCATCTTAGGTTGTCTAATTTTTTCAAAAAACATTTAATGAGAATAGCAATTATCAAGTTCACTTTCAGATTCATCACAAGAATTCAGATGCAGTGGGGTCATATCTCCTAACCCCTCTGGCCCTCTAGATTTGCCAGTAGTTTCAGTAATTTTTGTGATATTTGGTTGGATTTTGGACTCTTGGAGAGAGGCTAAAATATTTACACTTGTATTTGAGTATTTTAAATTTGGCAAGTATGTCACCTAAATTATCGATACTAAAAATCTCATTATTTTGGTATTTAGTCACGTTGAGATTCTGTGTTGTTTTTATGTTGGTTATCCAGTTTTCATAATTCCCCCCCCCTTATCACTGAAACTATAAAACAAAGTTTTGAAAAAAATTAGAGGTATAGGTTCTGACCTGAAGTTTACTGGAAAAATAAGGAGAAACCTCTACTTTTAATTTTGGGGGGCAAATTACAGAATTAAATGGAAAATATAAAATTAAAATTGTTTCTAACCCATCATGTTATATATCAAATGAAAGGGCTCATTACGACGAAAACAAATATATTTTTTTCATATATTTAAAATAAATTAATTAAAAGATATTAACAAAAATGTAAAAAAAATTACCCATTCCCCCCCCTTATCTCCGAAACCATAAGCTGAAAATTTTTGAAAAAAATGGAAGTATAGCCCCTCACCTGAACTTTACTGGAAAAATAAGGAAAAACCCCTAATGTTCATTTTGGGGGGCAAATTATAGAATTAAATGGAAAATATAAAATTAAAATTGTTTCTAACCCATGATGTTATATATCAAATGAAAGGGCTCATGATGAAGAAAACAAATATATTTTTTTCATATTTTTAAAATAAATAAATTAAAAGATATATACAAAAATGTAAAAAAATTTACCCATTCCCCCCCCTCTTATCTCCGAAACCTTAAGCTGGAAAATTTTGAAAAAATGGAAGTATAGCCCCTCACCTGAACTTTACTGGAAAAATAAGGAGAAACCCCTAATATTCATTTTGGGGGGCAAATTATATAATTAAATGGGAAATAAAAAATTATAATTGTTTCTAATGGGTCATGTAATATATCAAATCACAGGGCTCATTATGACGAACACAAATATATTTTTTTAATTTTTTTAAAATGAATATTTTAAAATATATTAAAAAAAATTACCCATTCTCCCCGTTATTCCCCAAACAATAAGACCTCAATTTTTTTGTTTATAGGAAAATTATGAAAAAAATCCCCAATTCTATCATTTGGCCGCCAAATAAAATAATTTCTATTATTTGGCCCCCAAATAAAAGAATTAAATGGAAAATAAATTATTAGAAAACCCCCATAGTAATTTTAGGGACAAATTATACAATTAAATGGAAAATAAAGATTCAATTTTCAAACGCATCATGTAATATATCAGATAAAGGCTCATTATGTGAATTACAAATATATCATCTTTTAAATCATTTGTTTAAAAGATATTAACAAAAATATTAAACATCGACATAATTCCCACTTTGAAACTACACTATTTAAATTTTGAAAAATATATTTTATTTGTATTTTTTAATGATTTTAATAACAGATTTAATAATTTATAATTTAAAACTTGACCTATTTTGTCCTTTATCTTCCAATCTACAGAGCCTCAAAACTCAGACAGTAGATTATAAAAGACTTCTCTGAAAGTTTATTAATAAAATAAAACTCTAATGTTAATTTTTTGGGGCCAAATTAGAAAATTAAATACATATATGTATTCTGATAAATTTCAAGCGAATCCTGAAGCAGATAAAATGAAAAGTCTATGTGTAGAAAATCAAAATGTATATTTTTTATAAATTTAAAACGCTTCCTTTAAAAGATATTACCCTTATATCTTTTAAAGGAAATATAAGAAAATGCACTCATTCCCTGCTTGTCTGAAACTGGAATATTAGAATCTTGAAGGTGGTACGGAACCCTAAGTATGCGAGTCCAACTCGCACTTGACAAAATTATTTTAAATAGAAATTTCCAATTTTTTCCATGGATATCAAAAGATAAATAAAAAACAACCAAAACAGTCTATCAAGTTCGTACCAGACGGTAAAATCAAAAATATTATATAAGTAAAGTTGCATCATTTGATGCAACTTAGACTGGTCTACTGCATGCCAAACCTGGACGGGTCATCTAGTACTCGATAAATGTCCTGGCTTAATAATCTGAAAATTCAAAAATTATAAGTTTAGTGAAATGATATAAACTGAAGGTTTCATTAGGTAATAGCAAAATTTTTAGTAATAAATAAGCTTAATGTTTATTTTTTAAATTTTTTTAAGATCAATTTTGGATGACTATTAATCTTTTGGTTGTTTTCTTTGTGTCAGGTTTAAATATTAATTTTTGTGAAACATATGCATTAAAATAATTCCGATTTATTACAGGTTACTCCTCTACGGCATGGCGGTCTTTGTCTTGTTCAAACAACGGATTTCTTCTATCCACTGGTGGATGACCCCTACATGATGGGTAAGATCGCATGTGCCAATGTACTAAGTGATTTATATGCTATGGGCGTTACGGAATGCGACAATATGTTGATGTTACTTGGTGTCAGCACTAAAATGACAGAGAAAGAGAGAGATGTTGTTATTCCACTTATCATGAGGGGTTTCAAAGATTCCGCTCTGGAAGCCGGTACTACTGTTACGGGAGGACAAACTGTAGTTAATCCTTGGTGTACGATAGGAGGAGTTGCAACCACAGTCTGCCAACCAAATGAGTACATAGTTCCAGATAATGCTGTTGTTGGGGATGTACTGGTTCTAACTAAACCTTTAGGCACCCAGGTAAAATGTTTTCAAGTATATTTATGAGTTTCACTAGATTAGAATGTTGCATTTAACAACATACAGGGTAATTGTTGAAAGGTGACACAATATTATTAGGCTTTATTAAGAGAACTCTACAGGATTTTAGCTTGCTTCAAAACTCTATTCTGCTCCTATATAAGATCAGTTCTAGTATATGTGTGTCAGATCTGGTCTCCATTATGCTCATCTTATACAGGGTTGGATTTAAGTTCGTAGGGCCCTTGGCCACAAAGATGTTGGGGCTCCTGGGCACAGAACTGGTGGGGGGCCCTGGGCACAACACTGGTGGGAGGCCCTGGGCATACTTAAGGGATTCAAAATTGCCAGTCATATTTTTATTTTACTTTTATTATTTTTAATAAAACATGTCAAACAAATGGATTTTTACATACTTATTTACATATTTTTACATTATAAAATACATCAAAATAAATAAAGTTATATGAAATATATATATATATATATATATATATATATATATATATATATATATATATATATATATATATATATATATATATATATATATATATATATATATATACATATATATAGCACTAAAAATACAGAAAAAAATTAAATTAAAAAAATTATGTATTCAAATTTTCAAACAAATTGGTTATAAACTCTTTGAGAAAATTGATTTTGAAAATTGCTTAGTTGTGCTTGAGTAGCCCTTCTCCATGGCTTAAAATATGTATCTACATCAGTCTTATTTACAGTTACCTACTAAATTTAATTGCATCTACTGTTTATATTACAGCCTTAGGGTTGCTCACATATTAAAAAAAAATTAATTTGAGAGTATGAAAATGTACAAACAAATTTTCAAAATGAATATTCATACAATATTAACATTGTATCTTTGTTTTTTGATTGTCAACTTTTTTGGATTTTGGCTTTCATTTACAATTTTTATTGGATTTTTTTCTTGAAATATATATTTTTTCAATTTCGGTCTAAAGTTGGTGGGCCCTGATTATATAGATCAAATTGAAAGGGTACAGAGAAAGTTTATTAAGTTTGTGGACTTCAAGATGGGAATTCCAAATGAAGAAATTTTATATGAAGAGACTCTGAAGTCAATTAACTTGTCATCTCTACAGGATAGAAGGTGTTGTATTGATATCAGAACCTTTTATAAAATAATAAATGGTCTAATAGATTGTCCTGAACTGTCAATGATAAATATAAATGTTCCACAGAGAACCACAATCTATTTGATGTCCGTTTCCATAGAACAAATTATGGTGGCTTTGGCTTTTTTAATGACTCATTGAATGTGTTTAGCTCAAAAATAAAAAACTCTGTGATATTTCCCTAATTTTAATTTCAATATATTTATTTGTAATTAACCTTGTATACATTTTATTATATTTATTGTTTCTTATGTTATTATAAATTTATATATCAAAATTTTAAATTTATTGTAAGTGGCTGGTCTGTAAATAAACATTAATTCAATATTCCTTCTGGATATTCGTTACGTTAAGTGGGGGAGGATAAGCCATCCCATGAGGTTTTTGGCATTACCAGTAAAATGATTTAATAATCAATATATGTGTTTACCGTCAATCACGTAAACAAAAATTTCAGTTTCTTCGTCAGATTGTTGTGACTCTGTATTATGTTCACTGGGAGCGTCGTCCATAACTTCTTCGTTTTACCGTTCTTGTGCTGTCCATGGTATTTCCTCTCTTTGAACTTCTTCATACAGAATTTTCCCCAATTCTACAAGGATTTTTTATCCTTTGAGTATCTGTTATATGCTCACTGACTTTATTGACTTTTTTCCAATTTAAAGACCCATTTACGCAATATGCTACAGTTGCAATGTTTTGATCACTGTCTTTGCATTTTTAAGGTTTGCTAATAGGCCTTGGATCTATTTTAAAGACTCTCAATTAGTATATCAGGGAGTCCTGTGCCAATAGAAAGAGGCACACTTAAGGTTAGCCGATGATTTTTTTATGTGTGTTTATGACATTTATGTGTCATTTCTATTTATTAAACTGAATACAATACAATGTTTACCTGATGCCCTCACAAACCACATTACACAAAACTGACTCTTTTGACAATCCAAGATTTTCCAGTTTGTGATCATTTTTCGGGTGTTTCATGGTCATTTTTTACTAACGAGTACAATATTGGTTTTCCTTGCCAGTTTATTCGCAGTCACCGAAAAACGTGTTACGGAAGATGTTACACCATAATTTGTTCTATAAGTTAATTGATTTCCGAGTCTCTTTATATACAATTTCTTCTTTTGGAATTCCCACAAACTCAATAAACGTTCTCTGTACTGTTTCAATCTGATCTGTAGAGTGGCCATAGTGTGGAGACCATATTTGACACTCATATTCTATAATTGATCTTATATAGGAACAGAATAAAGTTTTGAACCAAGCTATTTTACTAAAATCCTTTATAGTTCTCTTAATGAAGACTAGTAATTTTAATGCCCTATTGGTTATATGGTTCACATGGAAGTTAGAACTCAAATAACTATCCAAATACATACTACCTAGGTCTTTGGCAACTTTTATATTTTCAAATAGATAGAGCATTTTCAATTGAATAATTGTGATGAATGTTGTGTTTAGTGTAATAAAATCTTTAACAAAACATATTTAATTGCATCCCGTTCAATCTACATCATTGAAACAATGCATTCAAATGCAGCTTCAGACAGTCTTCCAAAGTCTTAATTGTTAGGAATATCTTTAAGTCACCATCAAATAAAAAGCACTTAGAGTATCTCAGACATTGAATTAAATCATTTATAAATACAGTAATTAAAATGGGAGCCAAATGTGGCACGTTTGGAAAAGACTAAAAATTCTCTGAAAAGAAACAATTTTTACTTGTTGGAATCTGTTCGCCAGATAGCTATAAAACCAGTGCAATATCTACAAAAAAATGCCCTACTTTTCAAACTTTTTTAGGGTTAGGAAATGATTAACCTGGTCAAAAGCTTTACAGAATTCTGTATAAAGTCAATTCAGCATTCAACCTCAACAGCACTCCTGAGAAACTGCTCATAAACCATCAAGTTCTTTACAGGAAATTTACCTTTGACAAAACCATCTTGGTTTTCATTGAAAATAGATTAATGGTTGTGATTTTTGACTCCACCATCATTTCGAAAACCTTTGCTGTTACAGATATTTTGCTTATTGCTCTATAATTAGTAACCTGTCTTGTTACTAGTTTTGTATATTGGTGTTAAAAATGATGTTTTCCAAATATTAAGATATATACCCATTTCGATTGATTTAGAAAAGAGTACACCAAAAATATGAGCTAAAGTAAATAACTATTCTTTTTAAATACTACAGGTATATCAACAGGTCCAGTGGACAAATGATATTTTAAGGTACAAATAGCATTATAAACATCAATCACATAAATATCACAAGTACTTCTATACAGTGACTTGGGCACATTAAACTCATACATATCACATTTTAATGATGAACGGTTTTTTCTAACTCGACAACTAATTTATAAATTACCGGACACAACCCGTCTTTGTAAATAGTAACTAATCATCACGCACGTTTCTATCCTGTTGTGTATCGCTTATTTGTCCAGTTAGAAAAGCCGGAATATTTTATATTATAATGCAGTGTTCTTACTTTCAATGCATAATTTACAGGTTGCAGTTAACGCTCATCAATGGTTAGATCAACCGGAACGTTGGAACCGAATCAAACTTGTCGTTAGTGAAGAAGACGTTCGCAAAGCCTATCATCGTGCAATGGATTCCATGGCCAGATTAAATCGCATCGCCAGCAGATTAATGCATAAATATAACGCTCATGGTGCCACAGACATCACCGGTTTCGGTTTGCTTGGTCACGCACAAACACTAGCTTCGCATCAGAAGAATGAAGTATCATTCGTTATTCACAACTTACCTGTTATCGCTAAAATGGCTGCCGTCGCGAAAGCCTGCGGGAACATGTTTCAATTGTTGCAAGGCCATTCTGCCGAAACCTCGGGAGGACTTTTGATCTGTTTGCCGCGAGAACAAGCAGCTGCGTATTGCAAAGATATCGAAAAACAGGAAGGATACCAAGCATGGATTATCGGTATCGTAGAAAAGGGTAACCGAACCGCTAGAATTATCGATAAACCTCGAGTGATCGAAGTACCGGCTAAAGAGTAATTTGTAAAGTTAGGGCTTTCGAAATAATTTGGATGAAATGACAGTAAGTCAGTTCGTATTGTTCCCTTAAAATACAGCTTGTAGAGTTGGTTTCCAAGCATTTCTTATTAATTATTAAGCTTTAGTTTCTAAAAGTTTTATCGTTTGACTTTTTGCACTTATAGATTATTACAGTATGGGAGAACGACCTTTAATAATTTATGATTTTAATTTGTGAGGATCTGTGTCTGCTGAGTTATTGGAATATATTTTTAGGAATAGGAAAGATGTTTCATTGTATTTTGTATATTTTTTCCAATATAACTATTCTTCTCTATTCTTAGTTTCATTTCTTTGTCTTATATAAGATTTTATTACTATTTATTAACATGTAATTTATGAATGGAGAATCAAACTCTTCCTCAGAGACTTGGTTAAAAGCAGGTACAGTTAAGAGTTCACTCAGACCTCCCATAAGAATGAAAAATATATGCAATAAGTGATTAAAGTGCCTCAGCAATACGTGTAAGGAACTCTCTCAATATATATTTTTTAACTTGACAGGTGTCTGAGGGAAAGTAGATAATAACAAATCAAAATTTACATTTTTCTTAATGGAGCTATCACATCTGCTTATTTGTTTTATAAGACTTCAAAATTTATAAATATGAATTTTTAATATTCTCAAGTTAGTATATATGATGTATTATATAAAAGTGCTTATTAATAGAAGTCCACAAAAATAGTTAAGTAGACTCTGTAAATTTAATAATAAAAGATCATAAAAAAACTAGATTTATTTTATTGTTTCTAGAGAAATGAACAAATAACAGTTTCATTTAAAAAGTGTTCATGCCTTAACATATTGTTAATATTGCAACTTCCTAACTAAAATATTAATATTGTAACCTTGCAGAGATGTACAATTTTTTGTCAAATTTATTTGTGAGGACACTGTTTCCATTACAAAATTCAAATAATCATCGGTTGCAGAAAAGAAGTCGGGAGAGAAAACCCTAATGAAAAGAAATTTTATTAAAAAACGAATCAGTGAGTTTGCATTAAATTTTTGTCATAAGAACAAATGTAAAGTGCAGCCAGGGCAGTAAGGGGGTAGAGAGGCAGTTGAAAGGCCGCCCGTGTAGTAAATGAATGTTAAGTAACAAAATCTTATTACTCTTGACAAACGAGAAACAAAAACTTGGTTTGGAGGATGATGTAATCACCAGTAAAAATTGAGAGTAGAACTATTTCGCCAAAATGACATTTAGACAGAAATGAGGGTTAAATATACGACTTTTTTAAATTCATTCGGCATTTCGTGGAATTGGCATTCATCCGATATTTTGTGGAATCCAAAAATTGTTGATATGGTGACCCGAGGCCGGTGGCTAACGCTATTGCAACCCCTCGAGTGTTCGAGAATCCATTTGGAGCTTTCTGGGAAGAAATATATAAATACGGAGAGCTGACGAAAGGATTCATTCACTATTCGGTTGCAGTCTAGTAAACAACAAGTGTTCAAAATAGATTATATGTGGTTGTGTGAATATAAAATTAGTGGAAATAAATGTGTTTAAATAAATCCAAGAACTCGGCTCGGATGGACGAGCTGATGCAACAATGAAACGCGGATAAACTACCTAAAGCAGACAATGGTCTAAAAGCTGAAGCAGACGAGGAGAAACTCCACCAAGAGCAGAAGCATTCCGGAAGTAGTGGCTTCGAATATTAGCCTTTAGGGAACAAGACACAAAACGAAACCTCCTCAAATTGATGGAGAATCGTCATGGACTAATTATCGGCGCCAATTCGAGACTGCAGCAAAGCTAAACGGATGGTCGACAGAGGAGAAGGCAATAGCATTAACCCTCGCCTTAAGAGGGAATATTACAAATATTCTGCAAATGTTGAATACTCGGAGCAAGAAGACTGCGATCAACTGGTCAAATACTTAGAACTAAGGGATGGACTAACCCATTTGGAGCACGTTTACCACTCTCAACTGAAAAATCGCCACCAGAAATCGAATGAATCCCTACAAGAGTTTGAAGCTGATATTGCCCGCATGGTTCGCCTTGCGTATCCAGCCACACTGGAAAAGGTAATAGTGCAATCGTTTTTAGATGGACTTGGGACCACGATGCCAGACAAGCATCGACACTAGCTCGACCGACCCAATTAGTTGGTGCACTGGCTCGAACTCTCGAATATCTGGCCGCGAAAAATACCTGTAGAGGTCAGGGCAGTGCCCGAATCATAGGAAAAAACAAAAGATGGCGGAAACGATAAAGCCTTTATAAGGAAGATAGCAGAGGAAGTTATTACCGAAAAAAAAGAGCTGAGATGTCAGAAGTGTGATGAGTAGGAAATGGACTGAGTCGTTGCAAGGGGAGCAACAGAGTACCGACTTCCTCGTCGGAACATCGCGCTGGGATAAGCCATAAAAATCCTGATGCCTTATCGAGGAGACACTGTCAGCGAGCTGAAGAACTACCACCGTCCATAACCATTGGCGATCTGCGGAGATACAAAAAGACTAGAAATTAGATCCAGAGTTAAAAGAGGTTTCCCGGTGGAAGGAAGAAGGCCGCTAACCTATGTAGCAGGAGATTTCCCGATACTCACCCACCATAAAATCATACTGAGCTCAGTAGAACTCCCTCATCCTGGAGAACTGACTCCTGAAGGACGTGCTGTAAATCTCCAGAAATAGGAGACTGGGATTGACGAAAACCCTGGGGAAGTTAAGAGAATGCTTCTATTGGGTAAACTGCAGGTCCATTCTCTGAATCTTACTCCGGAAATAATTACATTGTGGTGGGGATGGACTATTTCAGTAAATGGGCAGAAGCTTATGCTATGCCGAATCAAAAAACCTTTGCTGATGTCCTTGTTAAGGAATAAGTCAGCCGTTTGGGTATTCCCTTGGAGTTAAACTCCGATCATGGTAGAAATTTCGAGTCTATTCTTTTCCACGACGTCTGCAAACTTTTGAAAATCAATAAAACACGGACTAAAGCATACACCCGCAAGCCCATGGAATGTGAGAATAGATAAATAGGCCATTTATCACATTGACCACCAAAGAGACTGGGACCAGCATCTTCAATTGTTTTTAATGGCATATCGTTCGTTTGTACACAAGTCTACGGGTCAGACCCCGGCCAGTGTTAAGGGACGAGGACAAGAGTTACGACTACCATGCGATTTAAGGTTTGGATTTCCCCCAGGAGAAAAGACTACAGGTGAAGACTCTGTCAATCAGTTATGTCAAAGGATGAAAGAAGCCGGAGGCGGGGAATTCCAAGTTGATGATCTTGTTTGGTTGTATAACCCGCAACGTCGTCGTGGATATTGCCCAAGCTACAGAGATCTTGGGAGGGGCCGTACCAAATTGGATCAACGATGTTGTCTATGGAATAAGGAAGTTACCTCGAGAAAAACCACACGCTTCAACAGGTTCCCCTTATGTCAGAAGTGATGACGGCGAAGTTGGGCAAGTCCAAGTCCACAAAATCCAACCAGCCGATGAAGAGATGACCTTCGAACATCTTATGGCACTATTCTCGGATGGGCTGCTGAAAGTACAGCACGATGTGACCAGAAAGGAACCTGTTTGAGGTGCCCATAAAGTATTTCCTGCCTCATTGTGTAGCTCGATATCTCCGGATGTCCAAAGAAATAGCTAACATGTTTACAAAGATATATGGTCAGTTCCAGAGATAAGGGAGGAAGGTCTTTCACCTCGAGACAAACAATCATTGGGTACCAGAGACATCTTCTATATGGTAACGAAATCATTCTCGCAGGACAAGCCGACATATAATCTTTGGAAATCTCAGCTAGAATTGAGGGCTGTGATGATGGAGAACAACCTCATGAAATTGGCGGTCCAAAAGATATCCTGTGGGTTGGCTGGACTGATTGGAGGGTGATGAGAAGTGTGATGGAAACTGTCTTTCGATTCATTGGCATCGACTTCCTTGTTCACTGCCTCAATATTCGCAGCCCAGATTCGAAGACCGTCGACTTTTACTTCCACGGAATATCCTGTTGTACAAATGGAGAGTCCTGTAAATATCGCCATACCGTGAAGGGTTACAGGACATTCCGGGACGAAATAGTCTTAAGGAGGGGGCCGTGGAACGGGAATTCATCCGATATTTCGTGGACTCGGCATTAATTCGATATTTCATGGAATTCAAAAAGGTTGTTGATCTGGCGACCCCAGGGCGGCGGCTAGCGCAATCGTAGTTCATCGACTGTTCGAGAATCCATCTGGAACGTTCTGAGCAGACGAAATGATTCAGTTGTGTGAATATAAAACTAATGGAAATAAATTACGGTAAGTTTGACTGAGTGGTTAAATAAATCCAAGAACCCAAAGTGTAAAGAAAAACTTTGCCAATAGATTTCCAATGGAAACTGTCGGTAGAGTCAAGACCGAAGATACCTTGACAAATGCGGTCGAAACTGAATTTCCTTTGCGTAAAGGTGAATCAATATGAGAGTGTACCATAGCTCACACCTCATTGCTGGTTTTTGAATTTTTTGCAAAAACAAACGTTTATTGGTGCACCAACGTACAAACCCTAAAATAACTATGGTTATGGGTGGCTTTATTGAAGAACAATCTTTTTGCAATCATAGTTGAGACTAACAAATATAATTTTTTAAAAAATATATCCTTGTGACATGTTTTAGAGTAAGAGTGTTTGTACACATAACGATGGTTATCCGATGTCATAGACATAAAATTCTGGTGATTATTATACATAGGGCATGTTATTCATCGGAGATCTGAAAAACAAATTTCACAAATTGTAAATATATTCACAATTGTACTTTTTATTATATGGACATTTCATGAGATGTGCTCTTGATTATTTAATTAAATAAATTCAAGAATTTAAATAATAACTTTCTTATTTATTAATTTCTGCACCTCAATGGAATTAGATGGATCGAATAGCCCAACGAAGCCCAAGTAAGAACCTTATGTACAGTTAGCAATTTTTAGTTTAACTGATGATGTATAGAAAATATTAATCGAATTTTTCAAAAAAAATCTTAAACTGTCAATTAAAGAAGTGTGAAATTTTAGCTCTTTGTTTCTTATACACAATTAGAATATCTGTGTGTTGTTTAATGCTATAACCTTTTAATAAGCATAAAATATATGCGCATTTAACAAATAATATTACTCTAGAAAGCCACATTATATAAATCAAGCTCAATTGTTTATATATGACAGAGAACAAAATTTATTTACAATTATTAGCTCAGCCCAATAATACTTGATTATTTCGTAAACTTTTGAACAAATATTTTTTTTATGTGTTCACTGATTTTAATTTATAGCTACTCTCAATTTCTAGATAATTTTATTGCCCCCAGCCCGAGAGACGTAGGTTCAGACCTCTAAATAGGCCCTCTTTAGTAATCATTTATTTTTTTAAAAGAAATACCTATAGGATAGCAGGTAAACCCAATATAACAACAGAAATTAATTAAGTAGAATTATAAAATTTTAATGAACTCCTTTTTTCTAAATTATTTGTTCTGGACTGAAATTTTGTAGAGATTTCTATCAACATTAATTTAGTTTGGATTAACATATTTGTCTGTACAATTCTTCCAATATAATATACAGATTTGTTACTTTGTACTCATAGATGGTATAAAAGTGTATTTGTGCAATAAAAAGCACAAACGTTTAATTTTATTGATGTGAAATTAAAAGTGCATGTGAAAACTGTAGTGTTAAATGATTAGGATGCTCACGAACGTGTTTCACTAGTTCGGTTGTCGTGTTTATGCAAATTGTGGAAAATTTTACATGATAGAATTCGTGCGGAAAAAGAACGATAGAAAATTTGGGCTCGCAAAGAAAGAAGAAATTTTTTTTTAAGAGACAATCACTGAAACGGCAAATTACACCATCTTGTAACAACGTCGCCTCTAGGACCGCCACATATAAATTCTGAAGATAACTTTTCAAGGTTTTTAAATTCTGAAGATAGATAACTTTTTCAAATTTTTACAACTTTTTCTAACACAATATTTTTTTGGGCGGATCCAAGGGGGGGGGGCGATCGCCCCCTCCGAGAGCCTCAAAGTTACTAAATTTAATATTAAAACGTAATTTTTACTCCAAGGGCCTAGAAGAAGGTCACTTCTATGAGTTTAAACCTCAGGATGACTATTTTTAATGTAATAGTTCAAGAAATCTGGGTTTAATATTATATTTAGGTAAATTTAATACAGGATCGCCTCCAGGAAGCATGAAATCGCCCCCTGAAGCATGAAATCGCCCCCAGGGAAGCACGTGTCTGACTTCTTTGTGGACAACCAAACCAACAAACAAGGGTTCACTTCTATAAAATTATTAGGAATACGGTAAAATATTCTGAATTTTTTATTCACGTGGGAATGGACGTTGCGGGTTATTCACCAAAAGTAGACTGACTTTCAGAGCACAACAATACCTATACATCAAAATTGTATAGTTGACTATTGAATAAAAAAGTGCTTAAGCCTAAAAATGATTAAGACAATAAAATTAAAATTCAATTGAGTATTCAAACAACAAAAATGTTAAGAACCTGATTTTTTGCAAATATCGTGTAAAGTATGAATGAATCATATTACCACAAATTATTCAGAGTGGATACTTTGTGCATATTACTTTCAACTGAGTCAGTGCCGGATCCAGGATTGTCGCTTGGGGGGCGACTACATCCCACTGAGGGTAGGTTTTAGCATAATACATAGTAAAAAGGCATACAACTCAGAGGATTTGGGAGGGGCTTGAGTCCTTAGCCCCCTAATGAACTTTGCCTTTGTGGAGAATAGAGAGACACACAAAACAAGTTTCTAAAAACCCGGATCAGATGATTTTTACTGAAAAATTTCTAGACAGAGTAGCGAATATTATCCGGGAAATAACAGTTTATTACATATACACAATTTTATACTGGCGGAATGTGAAAGTCAATATATATACTATTTGCCTAATTATCTTATAAAAATTCATGTAGGCATGGTTTTTCCCTGTCGCCCTATTAACCCGAGTTGTTGATTAATAATGAAGAATTGTCATTTCCTAGCAACCAAGTGACTCGTTATTCAACAAATTCTCTTTATTTATTTTCGTCCTTTCTCGATCCGAAAGTCGCTGTTTATCAATTCATTTCCGCTGTTCGTTTTATATATGAATGTCCACAAAACTAGTAAACGAGCTTTTTCAAAATCTAGAATTAAGTATAGAGTACACTCTATTCAATAAAGGCGATATTCATTTTTTACAATATCGTGAATAATAGTGCAATCCCCAGATATCCCAGTTGTTTTTTACCTTAAGATACTCAGAATTTAATGTAGTTCCTGAGTATCATCATATTTTCTTGTTTTTTATTCGTCCTAATATCGGCCCATTTTTAACCAACTTCCAAAAAGAAGGTTATCAATTCGTCGCGTATTTTTTTGTTTTTTTTTATGTATTGTTACGAAATTTACCCAAAGCCGACCCTGTTTCATTTCAGTACGACAACAATCGCTTTGAGATAAAAAATGGTTCTCGAAAAGACTCGGCACCTGTAGGAGTGATGATGATTTTTGGGAGAATTTTCTATGCTGGTTTTATAAAGGAAGCAGGCCACGATCGCAAGTTCAGTTGGTGGAACGAAGAGCTTATATGTAAAATTGTTATTGTGATATTCGAATCGATGTAAATAAAAGTTTCTAGAAAAGTGAAAGTGAATGTTAGTTTTATAATTTTAAAAGGAACCCACGGACTATATTGCAGTATGTTACCTGATTTCTTCTCCTGTGGTTAATCGTTTTGAATGAATATGGTCTTGTTTAATAGAGTATATATCCGGATTGGTGATTGGTGAAACTTCAAATTTTGGAAAAGAATTTCGATTGGTAACGTGATGAAATTTGTGAATGAAACATGCGTGCGTGGAAATTGACCAATATCCCTAACATATTGGTCGATCTTTCGAAAACTCCTTATGGATTTGTATAGTTTTTTAACGTTTAATCTATTAAGGAAGATCCCTATGTGATCTCATATACTTTTCTGCGACGTGCAACTTGCAGTTTTGCAGAAAATCACCGAAAATTCCAAAATTCTTATCAAAATTCCTCACAAATATTTTAATTCCAACATATTAGTGGGGTAATTTTAGGCACTGGAAGTTTTAATTGCGAATTTGAAAATTTTCTATGTACATCTAAAGCATATAGGTAGTAAAACATAGTATTCTCGACTCCTTAAATCGATGAATACCAAGCTTTGTTTGTATACCAGGCAAATACCTATTTAAATGCACATTTTTACATTTTGCGAAGACGGTGCTTTTGGTTGTCACATTCTCCCGGCCTAATAGAAAATTCAGTGACAACACATGTCAAACTCTAAACTTCTATTTGGTGCGTTTATACACAGGGTGTTTAGTTATAGCAAACAAAATCACAAAATAAAGTGACAGGAGTTGCATTTATATGATGATTGAAATATAGGACGGAGTAGAATGATAGTGGTCCATAGGCGGCCGTATATACAGGATGGTTGGAACATAGGGTAGAGTGGACGTTTGGTGGTATAAAAATGTTGGAAAAAATGTGAAATTAAAATTATATAGGGTGATTAAAAAACTGTTATATGATTTGGACATAAACAAATCATATACAGGATGGTTGAAATATATGAATGACACCTCGAAGAGAGTATTCAATATCTCTGACAGATGAAGTAACTTGAAAATTTTATCGTGACATTCTGTCCTAGGAGTTAAGGGAGAACAGCAATTACATGGAACGACTCCACATACGGAACCTCTGTGTGCTAATTCTCTCGAAAATCCTAAATGTCGGGTCTTACATCTCGCGTCTTCAAATTTAACGAAATGTATCAAATACATAAAGAAGTGTTCCAGAGGACATTCAATTGTGGGAAGCGCAACAGATGAAGGTTCCCTAACCATAAACAATATATATTATACATATTGTCTTGCGTACAAAGGAATAACACCTCGAAGAGAGTATTCAATATCTCCTGGATGTCGGCCTTACATCTCCCGTCTTCAAATATATGTTGGAGTTGAATTATATTTATACAGTGTGATTAAAAAATTATTTCTTTTATAGCACATAAGAGTCTGCCTATTAAGGTTATACATACAGAATGAAAACTACCTGAGTTCAAAAAAACTAAAAAGTTGAAAATAAAACATTTAAAAAATATATATAACCGACTTCCACCTATAACTAAAAAGCTAAAAATAATTATAACAAAATACAACTCTAGCAAATAAATAACACATTCAATGTTGTTAGGTACCTACTCAGGAGGTAAAACAGGTAAACATTAAAAGGTGCTCATTCTGTACAAATTAATTACCTACCAATCAAGTCGGTTGAAGTCGGTGCCAAGAAACAATCGGGTTTGATGAAGTAGTAGATAAGTACGCAATGAAGGATTTTAGATTTGCTTAGTAATAGATTTTATTTAGTTACGAAAATGTATCCTACCAACGCTGAGGGGCAAAGAGCAGCTGAAAAACATTTTGTGAATATAAATGATTGATGGGGAAAACGCTCGCTGTTACCATCCATAAAAATTGGAGCAAACTTCTGAGGTAATAAAATCTCACGTGGTTCACACCGGGCAGAACTCCGAACATGCTCATGAATCTCGAAATAAAAATAGCCGTAGGTTTGGTCAATTAGCACTAGAAAACAGTTACTTCACGTGGCTACGAACCAAGATTTGTTGAACATGCTTCTAGTGCTTTCCGAACCACTTATAAACAAATTTTCGTTAGCGTTATCAAAATGTTATTATATAGGTCATCCCTCATCTCAATTTGTCAAATCAGATTAGTTAAAAACTCCACACTTTTATTTACCACTTCCTCTCCAAACGAGTTGGTATATACCTAACAAGTATGCCAGTTACTTTATTTTATAATAGTTTAATAGTATTCATGTTATGATACTTATAAATATAAGCTCATTATTGTGTATTGAATTAAGTTTTCATTTATACTTCAAGTCAGATAACGGCTTACAACAATTTCACTTCAATAAAATTTTACATCTATACTTTATAACATTATTGCATTGAGATTTTTGTTAAGTTTTATTAACAAAACGACAAACTAAATAGTTCAGAAATTTCCACTAAAAATGTTTTACACTACACGTGTTTCGCTATGTTATGGCTTCGTTAGGTGTACAATGTACTTTAAACAACTACTGTTGTACACCACAATTAATTTATTTATAGCAATTCTATGCAGAACTATTAAAGAGATTAAGAGAGGGACGGAATTTGTACCTAGTTGATCGTCTAACAAATGGCCTCAATATTTAAGGTTATTAGTTTATGTTTCTTTTTAAATCTTGTATGCAAAATTTCGAAATGTTTGTCAAACTGTTTTTCACAAGCTAAATGTATGAGATGGGTATGAGCGACCTATGAAAGCAGAAAATCTGGCGCATTACATTCACATTACCGGATGATAGAAAAATTTCACAATTGTGTGAGGCCACATAAAAGTACCTGATTGGAATCTCATCGATGACACATTACATATAATATCCAAAAAAATGTATGAATTAGATGTTGCGGTTTTAGTTCAATGCAAGTATATAATTGACGAAGGACCTTTAGCGGAACAATCAATTAACACGTGCCGTCGCGTAAGTTAATTCATCAAATAAAGTTAATCACTAACCTTTTACGTCCAAGCTCTGCAGGTTGTGTTTTCTTGGTTTTTCTTTCTTCGGAGGCTAGCCCCGCAGCGGCAGGAACTGTTTTTAGAGCTTCGTCTGGACAACACGTTACACAAAAAATAGCGACATAATGTTCACTGATTGAGCAAACAAAAAATGCGGGTTTAACAACAAATGATGCGCTTTTGTAAACACAAAAGAAACAAAATGAAAGCGGTTTAGCGGTTGTTACGACCGGAACTAATAACTCGCGGAATCGTAACACAATACCAACAAAAAGCGGCCGTCTCTTAAGACGGAATCAAAAGTGTCCGAATAGTTCGGCATACAAAACACGAATCACGAATACTGTCTATATTTTACAGGCAAAAAAACACTTAAAATTAGCATTAGCGCGACGGAAGGTTTTGGAGAAGATGTAAAAATCAATGAAGTAATTCAATCAAATTTAAAACAATACACTAAACAAATTGCGGGAACGCACCAATGATTATCATCTCAGGCTCCTTGTTGTTGCTAGAATGGTATAGGAGTCATTAAAAGAATATCACATGAAAATTAGAATTTTATTAATTTCATATTATTTTCAGATAAAATATCTACTCATTTGTGTTTATGAAATATAGAGCAGATGAACAATCTTGGAACAACTGTACAAACAAATAAAAAACTGTAATAATAGACATTAATGTAACTAGTATCACTTTTTGAAGGCTTTTTTTAATCTTATATTTTTCCGACGTTTATTGCCTCCTAATTTACGTTTAAACGGTTTCTTTTTTTGTTGTACGTTTCTAACTTTAATTTTCACAATCTCCTTCAGTTCTCTCCTAGCTTTTGCAAATTCAGAGTTATCTTCCATCTTTATTTTTTCAATAAAATCAAAGCCCTCTGAAAAAAAAAAAATTGAATAAATTTCGTAATATATACCGAAAAGTAGTTATAGTAGTCAAAGTAGGAGTATCACCCAAATATAAATGAGGACTTAGATCCCCTCCAGATCACTAAAGGTTTTTTGCTGTCCTCAGTCCTCACAATAAGCAAAAGAGTTCATGCTCCGATTTTTTAATAAACGAAGGCGGTAAAGCAGGAGGAATGCATTTTTATGGTTACAAGTGAAAACTTGGTGTGCTAGGTTCAAAGGGCGTAAAAACCCAGAACCACAAAAAATCAAAACTCTCTTGTCAGCCGGGAAGGTATTTTGGAACTCTCAATTAGTTTTACTCATTGATTTTCAACGAAGATCATGGCACAATAACGCTGCCTACTATTTTTACTTTCTTAAGTAGGTTTGAACTGCATATTTGTCAAAAAGGGGGCATTCAGCCCATATTGTTTTCTTTTTGAATAGAATTTTTTTTCAAAAGGTTCATATTTGAAATGCTTTGTAGAATATATGTTTTTATCTGCTCTAAATAGAATATTTGAATCTTTATTATTTGTATTTTGCCACTTTTGTTTAAATGTATTGACTTTAACATAAAGGTTTGTTCGTAGACACCAATAATTCCAACGGTATGAAAAATTGTCCGAGAATCGCAGATCCACCTGTCGAGATCGTTGTTCGCGGACAATTTTTTACCTGTTGTAATTATTGTCAAGGACCGTCCTCAAACAAACCATTTTGTCCTGAAACTTGTATTATTTAATAATTTTTATAAAAGGCGTTTTCGCGTACTTTAAACATTATAATAACTAATTTATACCTTGTAATCGATAATCATCTTCTTTAAAGAAAAATGTTTCTACCCAAAAATTATTTCTATCATTAGTTATTTCAGTGCTCTCTACATAGTGTTGTTCTTTATTAGAGGTCTCCATTTCTTCTTCATCATCTGATGAATCATATTTAAAAGGATTGCTATCATTTTTAAAATCTGACCTAGAAATTGCACTTCCTGTTTGTTTTTCTATTTCTTCTTCAATTTCGTCAGTACCTGAAAAATAGCATTCTTCCATATTGTAGATATTAAAAAAAATCAAATCCAACTTACCATTTGCTTCCACACTGCCAAACATACTCAACAAACTGACTTGTTTATTTTCATGTAAACTGTCTTTTAAATTTCCCTTTACTTGATAGAAGACATCTTTTGAAACTTCTGGGGCTTCAGTTACCTCCGATTTCTTTTCTTCTAATATAATTTCTGGGAGCTTTTTAGTTTTATCCTTTTTATCTTTCTTTAGTTGTATGTCATCTTTTTTTATTTCATACTTTGAATGTTGAGGTTGTGTTGGATCAAAACGTATCATCAATTTCTTTTCACTGAAATATTATGAGTTTAATTATTACATTTAAATTTAATTTCATTTGTAGAAGTTTTACAAATTTTATAAATATGGAAAAGTCGGCATTATTCATGTTTGAAAAATAGCATTAATAAGTTTTCACAATTAATCATGTCAACAAGTGAATAGAATTATGAACACTAGACTAAGGTATTAATATGAGCCTATGGTGGTGTCTACTGTCCTGTCAAACCCAAAAGACTGGAAAATTCTTCAGACGATTGAATTTTATATATAAACGCCTTTAGGCGAGGCAGTTTGGTTTTGAAGCAGCGTGTACGATACCAGCTGATAGTATTGGTCATTGTACTTCTGAGGGAAAGTTTTTTTTTGATAAAATTAATCACGTTGAAAGTGAAAATTCATGAATTTTGAACCAACCGAATCTATTAATAATAATAATAATCCCCCCGTATGGTGGCCGGGTTAGAATAGCACCACGGTATCCACCGCCTGTCGTATGAGGCGGCTAAAGGGGCAGCTGTCCGCTGACCTACTACCTAGCTTTCCTTCCTTCTTCACAACCCGCACGGGATGGTCTGGTTTAAATCATTCCATCTGGGAAGTGACAACCCCACGGGTCCGAGTTACCTGGGTCACCAGGGTCAATTGGTGACACCACCCATGAAAATGGAGCTCAGGAGTAGATGCCTCGGAAAAGAGCCGCTGCCTGGGGATCGCCAGGGCATGTCTGGAGCCGGCGCTGGACATGACAGCATGCGGGACGTCGGTGGCAGGGTGCTGAGGAGGCGGGTCCCTGCCGTCCAAAGAGCTACAGCCCAAGAACCAGAAGAACCACAACAACAGTCACCAATACAGTCACAACAACAACGTGACCATCACCAACGGAGTCAAACGAGAACTCCACCCGCAGAAAGTGTTGCGCAGGATCAACAGCCAGCGCTCACTCAAGCGGGACTGAAAAGACAGCGCATGAAATGTTTTACAGAATTACGAACCTTGGCCAGGACAAGACTGGATATCGCCATATACTCTATCAAGAGTTCTGTCGTGAGTACCCAGGTCTTCCAGTCACTGAACAGAGAGTCGCAGATCAATATCGTGTCATCTTGAGAAATGGCCTTATTTCGCCTGAACAACTGGACACAATAAAGAGCGAAGTGGAGCTCGACCTATTTGGTCGAAATACAATCGATCCAGAGCCTGAAACACCTATGGCACAAAGAGCGGACGAGACTCAAGAACTACAGCAAGAACAGCCAACCAACGCTGACCTGCTTGAGAAGATCCAAGCAGAAATGGAAGGAGCTCTTACAGAGTATAGTGGAACAGATCCACTGACTAGACCAGATCTTCCCAAACTAAGATCATCTAAGAAACTGGGTATCGTCTTGCAGGCTATGAACAAATTTATCTTGCCAAACTATGTTTTAGGTGCTAATACGTTAAAGTCGCTACACACAATCATCTACTGTGCTGCAACTTCCATCTACAGAACAATTGGGGTCGCAGTAAGACCAAAGCAAGACCCTCCCCAATTTAGACAAACCCCTCGAATACCACCTTGGCAAAGAAGACTTGAAGGGAAAATCAATCCTCTTCGGAAAGACGTTGGAAGACTGACAGAGTACCAACGAGGAGTCAGGAACCACAGAATAGAAAGGCTTGTCAAGACTATCATGGACAATAACCGAATACACTCCCAGTGGGATGGAGAAAACATCACATCTCAGCAGTGTCTGGACAGTCTACGACAAAAGCTCTCCGTCTACACAAGTCGATTGAGAAGGTACAAAACCAGTAACCAACGGAAACTAGACAACACACTCTTCCGAAAATCAGAAAAAGGGTTTTATAGAAAACTTAACAACAACAATAATAATGAAGCCCCTAGTTACCCCAGTAAAACAGACATCGAGGAATTCTGGAAAACACAGCTTTCCACAACAATCTCCTATAACCCCAGAGCCAGCTGGATTAATGAGGAGGAGGCTGCATCTCAGAACTGTGAGGCCATGCAACACCAACCATTTACAACGGAAGATACATCCAACATAATGAAGAACCTCCATAACTGGAAAGCACCAGGACCAGATGGTGTACAAAATTACTGGATAAAGAAACTGTACGCAACCCACGAAACACTAACAGCCCTTATAAATGACGTAATTACCCACCCACACAAGATGCCTAGTTTCCTTACGCACGGTGCTACATACCTCTTACCAAAGGACAACTTATGTGCACAGGACCCAGCAAAGTACCGACCAATCACTTGCCTTCCAACGTTATACAAACTCATAACATCGTGCATTAATCATCGCATTTTCAAACATTGTGAACTGAACAACATAATTATTCAACAACAGAAGGGATGCGCGAAAAATTCGATGGGTTGCAAAGAACAACTGATAATTGATTCCGTTGTCTGCAATCAAGCCCACGCCAAACGACGAAATCTCTACATGGCATATGTGGACTACAAAAAGGCCTTTGATTCAGTTCCACATGATTGGCTCATTAAGGTGCTGAAACTCTATAAAGTGAATAATTGTATTATTAACTTTTTAGAACATGCCATGGCCACCTGGCAAACCAAAATCTCACTGAATGAAGCCAAATGTTCGATACAAACTGACCCTATTCCAATCAGAAGGGGTATATTCCAGGGAGACTCTCTTAGCCCGCTGTGGTTCTGCCTTGCCATGAACCCACTCTCATGCAAACTGAACGCGACTAACTTTGGATTCAGTCTCAAACACAACAACGTACAAGCACTAAAGATAAACCATTTGTTATACATGGACGACTTAAAGTTGATGGCAGCTACGAAACAACAGCTGCATGATATGCTTAAAACAGTAGAAGGGTTCTCTAGTGACATCCATATGAAATTTGGCTTAGATAAATGCCGAATTATTAATATAGTTAAAGGCAAAATACAGCAAGGGCAATTCGAAATGGGAGATGGCACCTCAATTGAATCTATGGGGGAAGGTCACACTTATAAATACCTTGGAATAAAGCAGGCTCAACGTATTGATCACATGACTATGAAAAGGACCTAACAGCAGAGTTTTATAAAAGGGAAAGACGACTGTTAAAAACTAAATTAAACAGTAAAAATCTGTTTCAGGCTATTAACACCTATGCGTGTTCAGTGCTCAGTTACTCTTTCGGTATAGTTAATTGGTGCAAGACTGACATTGAACAATTACAACGAAAAGTTCGAGTTTTACTAACAAAAGCTCAAAATCACCATCCAAAGAGCTCTGTCGAACGTACAACTTTGCCACGGTATGAAGGAGGAAGAGGATTGACAGATCTAAGTAAACTATTAGATCAACAAATTTCTATTTTGCGTAGTAATTTCCAGAAACTCGCAGAATTTTCTGATCTACATAGAGTCATGTGCCAGGTTGATGACTCAACACCACTGCGACTAACACAACAACATGTCCAATTACACCACCAGAGCACAGATCAGAAACTGCTGAAATGGAAAGAGAAGCCCCTTCATGGAAGACATATAAATGACGTCAACCAAGATCATGTCGACAGTGCAGCGTCGAACTACTGGTTGATCTCTGGTCATATGTTCCCTGAAACGGAAGGCTTTATATTGGCAATCCAAGATCAAGTAATTCCAACTAAGAACTACCTAAAGTACATCGTTAAAGACCCTTCCATTAACAACGATAGATGCAGGTACGGTTGCCAAACATCTGAATCTATCCAGCATATCACAGGAGGTTGTCAAGCGTTCGCTGTAACTGAATACAAAGAACGACACGATGCTGTGGCAAAAATACTTCACCAGGAACTAGCACTGAAACATGAATTATCACAGTCGCTAAGATTACCATACTATAAATATAAACCAGAATCTGTTTTAGAAAATAACAACTACAAGCTGTACTGGGACCGCACGATACTGACCGATCGGACTGTTGCTCACAATAGACCAGATATAGTTTTGGTAGATAAAGTCTCTCGGAAAACAACTTTAATTGACATAGCAATACCCAACAACAATAATATAAATATCAAGAAGGCTGAGAAAATAACCAAATATAGAGATTTGGAATTTCAAATAGTGTGGAACATGAACAACACACGAACTGTACCAATTGTTATGTCAACAACAGGACTAGCCCCAAAACATCTATTAAACAATTTAAAATACCTCGGTCTGGACGAACATCTTTACAAACAAATGCAAAAAGCAGTCTTGTTAGGGACAGCCCGGACGGTCAGAAAATTCATGGGAAACTGCCGCCACGACTCCAACCACGGGCCTGAAAACCTGGCAAGGGCTCCGACAGAGCTAAACCCTTTTGATATCTAGGATATCTGGGGTTTAGTGAATTTTCCCCTTAAGGCACTCATGGAGTGCCTTAGAGGAAGTGTGATGCCATACATTGTACGGTCAAGTCGGGATCTTTATTAATAGCACTTGGCTAGAACACAATACAATATATCATATTAACATTTGTCACAAATACATATCAGAGAAAAAAATATATTACAAAACAATTGTATCTTTAATATGTAATATACATTTTCGCTTAAATTCTGTTAAATTATTACACATTTTAATAGAACCAGGCAGTTCGTTGTATTCTTTTAAACCCTTATAAAATAAATTATTTTGACTAAAGTTAGTGTCTACTCTACTTAAATAAAAGTTATTTCTTGACCTAGTGTTATATTCATGAATATCTCTAACAAATTTATACTTAGTAATGAGGTGTTTTGGTAACAGATTGTTAAACATTTTGTATATAAACGAACATTGTATTGTAAGTTATTGTTTATCTTATACTTTGTACTTTTTAACACATGACTTCTACTTGTATATTTATTGCAGCCTAAAATAATACGTAAAATCTTGTTTTGTTTTTTTCTGTAAGATATCTATTTCTGAATTATTCATCAAAAACAATAGTGTTGAACAGTAATAAAAGTGTGGAGCTATAATCGTTTTATATGTTGTGAGCTTTGTTCAAGTACTTAAATCTTTTGAAACACGAGCTAATACATTAGTTTTTCTTGCTATTTTATTTATTATAAATTTAAAATGATCTGCAAATGTTAAATTATTGTCTATCATACAACCCAGATACTTAATTTGTGTTACAGTTTCAATGATTTCACCATTTATTTCTACATACATTTTACCTAGTTAAGTTTGATTATTTTTATGTTTAATAATCATCATTTTTGTTTTATTTACATTTAGCTGAAGTGAATTGTTGTTTAGCCATTCATATAGACAATTAAGCTCCTCATTTAATGTTTCTATGATAGTTTCCAAATTAAAACCTGCTATATTATTACAGTATCACCTTCAAGCAAACATTTTTCTATGATAACAATGTCATTTATATATAAGATAAACAATGTTGGACAAACCATATTCAGTTTTTTCTGGTAGAGAGGTATTCCCGTATTTTGTTACCTGAATTCGATTGCTTAGATATTCCAAAACCACTTTAGAATTGTTTTACCGAAACCACTTTTTCCAATTTCATTAGAAGCAGATCTCTGTTGATTGTTTCAAATGCATGTTTGTAGTCTAGAAAAACTACACCAATCATTTTGCTTTCATCAATTGCATTTTTCCAGTTGAATAACACACTTTGTAAAGCACTCTCACAAGAGTGTTTATTTCGAAAACCTGATTGATACTCACTGAGGATATTATTTTCTTCTACATAGTTCACTATTTGTTTATTATTCACGCACAATTCTAGTAGTTTTTCATATGGAGGTACAGTGTTAATTGGTCTAAACTCTTCACATCCTATTGTATCTTTTTTCTTTTCAATAGGAATAACTTTACTCATCTTCCACTTTTGCGGGAAGAGCCTGTCTCCAAACTGCAATTTATTACGCTAAGAAATGTATCACCTATAGCTTCAAATGATTATTTCAATATTTTAGTCGTAATCCCATCAATACTACCTTCTTTATTCTTCATGTTGTTTATAAGTTTTCTTAACTCTGACATTTCTAATTTTTGAAATCTTTCCATCTTGCAACTAATTTTTATGTGATTAATACACTCTTGATGTGTTTTGTTTGGTTTTATATTTTCTGCAATTTCCTTTACACTATCTAAGAAGTATTTGTTAAAATGTCTACTTATTTGATCTCCTCTAACAATGCTGTTATTGAATATAATTTCATCTTTAAGATCTTCATGGTTTTTATTCTTCATCAATTTTTTTAATGTGGCCCACATTTCTGTTGGATTATCTCTGGCTTGATCTATTTTATTATTAAAATAATCCTTTTTGGTTATTCTTATTAAAGATACTATTTTATTTCTTTTTTTGTCTGCAACATTCCCAATCATTGTCCAACTTACTAGCTACAGCTCTCTTGTATAATCTGTCTCGTTCTTTGATTTCCTTGTCTATTTCCTCATTCCACCACATCTTGTTTCCCATTTTAACTTTTATCATTCTCTGTTGTTCTAGTGCAAACTCATCAAGAGTTGATATCAGATTGTTAATTAGATAATCAGCTAAAGTATTTACATTTGAAGAATTTGATGGCATTTTCATTTCCTAATGGAACCTAGTACATCCAGATTTTTATAATTTCTATAGGTTTTTATTTCATAGATTGGTTCATGTTCATCTTCAAAATTTGCCATTATTATTGAGTGGTCTGTTATCTTGGGAGTCAGAAGAACCTCAAATCTCATGTCCTTTTTGTTTGTAACTAATAGATCTATTTTAGTTGCAGAATTATTTGTAATGTATGTTTATCAATTAGTTGGTAAAAACCTTGCTTATTTATAACACTGTTTAATTTATTAGCATAGAAGCTCTTTCCTCCTAGATCAATATTAAAATCACCTATAATTATAACTATTGCATCAAGGTTTACATTTTCCAATATGTCATCAAAATTTTGTAAGAATTCAGCATTACTTGTACTTGGTGAGTGATATAGACTATAAAAACAATATTTGTGGTTTTTTATCACGGTTTCAATCCCAATTATCCACATATTCATTTTGTTCTCTATTTTTTAAATTTCTTTATACTTATAACCTTTTTGTATATATATTACTGTCCCTCCTGTATGTGTACTTTCTGATATGCTATTTATTTCATTTCATGTGAAATCTTTGGTAATATGTGTCTAGAGAGGCATATAATTATTGGTCTATATTGATTTGCTATCCATGTTAGTTGAGTTTTTTGAGCATTTAAGCCTTGAATATTTAGATACATTAATTGTGACTTTAACTGCTACATTTGATTCCCATTATTCCGCATTCCTGTATAGTTTACTTTCTCTTGCAACTTTTCCACCACTCGTTTGTATGCCTCACAATTTCTATCATAAGCTTTATGTTTGTAGTCTACATTCTTCACTTGATTTACAATCCTTTGCTTTATGGTCACCAGCACATACTTGACATGTGGGGGATCGTTTTTTACAATCTGCTGCCATATGACCAAATTTCCAACAGTTAAAACACTGTTTTACATTTTAACTATCCTTATAAAAATGCGTTTTCCAGTCAATGTGTATTGTTTCTTTCTTTTTAACACAATCATATGTTGTCTTGTCCATTTGTATAATTAGATTAGTCTGGCCTTTTCTATTTTTGTATTTATGAACTATTCTTAATTCCCTATCACTCGGATCTGTTTTTATGGAATTTTGTATGACTATTTTATCAATAAAAGTACTTTCTTCCGTCAACTGTTTTTCGTCTATATTGTATATTACAATTCTTGGATTTTTCTTCTTAGGAACTTTTACTTCATACTGTTGTCCTAAGGAGCTTTTTATGTTGTCACATATTTTCTGCACATTTTCGTTTTTAGCTTCACTACATTTAATCACTATTTCCCCATCTCTGATAAACTTTATTCTTGCCACTCCTACTCCTTCTCCTAGATTACTTGCATCTACAGTTTCTACAACAGTTTTTTTTTGTTGTTTCGCTGGTTTGGGAGACATCTTTCGGCTTTACAATTATTACTTCGTTTTTTTGGGTCTTTACTGCATTGCAGTAGCCACAATGTTTAAAACCTACATTCTTTAGTTTGTCGATTTCGTCTTGGAGAAGACCGATAATTGTCTTGTATAATATTGTCTTTGCTGTTTATTAGCTTTTTAAGTAAGGCTATTGATTCCCCACCTAAACACTTCGGACAGTAAAACTTCATTGTGCGACTACCAGTTAGTTGCATAACTTTAATTTCCGAAGCTGATAGGTTTCCGCATCCCTTACATAATTACATCCATCGCACTTAAAAATGTCCTTGTTTTTCACTTTTATTTGTTTACATATATTGCAATTCATTTTGTTAATTGAACGTAACTTTGAAGAAACTGTATAAATTTGTTCTAAACTACTTACTAGTTAAAAAGTTCTGTATGATTTACAAAAATACTACAATTTTTGGGAATATTCTATAACTGTTTAGAAGTAGGTACATAAATTTAAATTTACACAACACATTATTTAGTCTTTAAAAAAAATTGTATGAGGTATCCCCGTTATCTTCAATTATTTAGTCTGCTAAATGGTTTTTTGTTACCTATTGCACTTTGTAAATCCAAGCAATAATCCAAGATATGTCCGAACGTCATTTGGTGCACAGATGTCACAAGTTAAACCCTTAGAGAGGTCAGATTTAAACTTTATTGTCTTTGACCATTTCACTTATGGGAGACCGACACTATGTATTAAACTACTTTAATTAATTTGATGTCATTTACGTAGTTAATAGGATCATTTTTTTAAAACACTTTTGACTTTTCAATACGTAAACGGTTGATGTGTTTTTAACCGGTGAATTTACGATTTTATAGGAAATATTTATGAGTTTTACAGGAGCTTTGTAAAACGTGACCGTCTCTGTGCCGACCGACTGACTAATCGCCATGTGTATTTTGTTGGTGACAAAAGTGTGGGATTAAGTGCAGTTAACATTTTAAATTGATTTATGGCTTCAACTTGAAGTATGGCAGAAATGGACGAGACTAGCAAAAGAATATTCAAACAGGTTACTGATAAACTAGACAAAAAAGTAAGTCAGGTCCTGTAAAAACGTGACAAAAAGGTGAAACAAAATCAAGATGAAATCCACCAAAGGTTAGTGAAATCTTTTGATGAAAAACGTAAAATAGAATTCGAAAATCTTGTCTCTACAATGAAAAGTGAACATCAAAATTTAATTGAAGGGTTATTTTCGAAATTTGAATTAATGAGGCAAAATGAATTTAAAATATTAGAAGAAAAGAGACAAGATGAATTTAAAACATTAGAAGAAAAATGCAACATGATTCTAAGATGAAAAAGAAATTATTGGAACAACTAATGCAAGGTAATGAAGCAATTATCCAGAAAATAGTAACTATGGAATCAGACATAAAAGAGATACATGATGACATTAAGGTCAAAAAAAACTGTGGGTACTCTTGAAACCAAAGTAGATGATATGATTCCATCCAAAGCCAGGTAAAAGTAGATACCAGTTCAATTCAAAACACTGTCCAAAGAGTACAAATAAAAAAAAATGCAACTGGATGTACAGCGAGGAAAATATCAGACCAGTTATTCAGCAGGTTTGGTGTCCTGTTGGAGTTACATTCAGATCAAGAGCGTAATTTTGAATCCAATGTATTCCAGAAGGTCTGTATGATGTTGGGAATCAATAAAAAGAGAATCACACCTTTGCAGTCAGATGGAATGGTGGAATAATTCAACAGGACCTGGGAACAATATCTATCCAAGGCCATCAGCATAAACCAGCATGATTGGGATGAGCATATTCCCGTATTTCTGTTTACCTATTGCTCAGTCGTACATAACAGCACAGGACTGACTCCAGCCAGGGTACAACTCAGAAAGGCACGTTATACATCAAGGCAAATTCAGTAGGGTTCCAAGAGAGAGACAAGGTGTGGCTATAAAACCCTCAGAGGAACAAAGGCAAATCTACAAAGCTCACACCAGCCTGAGATGGTCCATATGAAGTGGCCAAGAGGATCAATGACATTGTCTATCCTATTCGCCAGAATCGAAGAGCTAAGATTAAGAGACGGTCAGAATTAAAGGGGGGCGGTTTATAAAATTCATTTAACGCCGCAAAAAAAAATTCGAAACCTTCTAAATTAATCGTTCCGATAAGAACATTGCGAAAGCAAAATGAACACGGCTGTATATAAAAACTATCAACAACGGACCCGAAATTTTGATGTTTGCCAAAACGCTGAGGTTGACGTGGTTCCGATTTTGAATACCAATTAGACTGACACCCAAAAAGACTGGAAAATTCTTTGGACAATTGAATATATAATGGCGACTACTTTAGGCGAGGCAGTTTGGTTTTGAAGCAGCATGTATGATTCTAGCTGATAGTATTAGTCATTGTGTGTCTGTAAGAAGATTTGTTTATTTTGATAAAAATAATGACATTGAAAATGAAAGTGAATATTTGCGAATTTTTAACACACAGAATATATTGCAATATTATGTATTATTTAAATTTTAAATCAAAATAAACAATATGAAGAAATGTACACAAAACTATGTTCTTCATTTTACTCCCTTCAAATAATGAAATAAATAGTTGTAATACCCTTTTGGCACTGGTTTCAGTTTTGGTTTCAAGTTCTGTTTTCCAAGCACCTGTTCCAAAATCTCAAATTCTTTCTTTTTTTCTTGTTCCAATGACATTTCATAATCACTTCCATCTTCAGTAAATCCATTATCATTTTGGTTACCTTCCACAGGGCTGCTTAAAAATCTCTCATCTAAGTTGAACCTTTTATCATTCTTATATTGTGACTGAAGTGCCAACAACTGAAATGAAGTGATGGTTTAAATAGTATATTATATACAATAAACAAAAACTGTATATTAACTGGACCTACCCCTTAATTTCTTAAAGAAACTGTTTCTGTGAATGATTGACTTCCATATATTAATGATTCATTAGAAGAAATCAAAGTTACAAGAATCAAACTCTGTTAGAAACTATTAAAGAAAAGTTATTTTCATAAAGTGTTGTCTGACTGAAAATTGAATCTGTTCCTGCAATAATACTGTTACTTTGCTTAGTAATAATCTTAGCAATTGTAGCAAGTGTAATTTGTATTTATAGTTTTGCTTACAAATTGATTTGAAATTGAATTTTTATGTTAGACCTCTAGACCCCAATTAAAAAATTAAAAAGTTCAAAATTCATTGTAGATACCAGCAATGTAAAATTGATTACGGTATACAGTTCTAGGATACCTGGACAAATATTGACAGCTCATTCATTATTTTCATTTATACTTTTATCGTTAAGGAAATATCTAAATTAAGTTTGACATATAACCAAAGTTATAAATCTATTCTAGGTTGTTCAATTAATTTGTCACGCCAATTCTTAGTATTTTTTTATGTCTGCCTCTTCTATATCAGAATCTGTCACTTTAAGTTTGTACTCCCTTGAAATAAGTCACAATTTGTCTATTACCCTCTCTTATAGTCATTTAAAAAAATTATGCTCAGTAAATAAAAAGAGCTATATATCTTTAAGAATCTAAAGATAAATGAAATCATTTTACATGGAGATGTTAATGTGGTTTTAATGAGATATTTGATTTTTGATAATCTATTTCAGACAACAAAGAATGGTAATTTGAAAATAATTAATTTTATCATGACACAATTTATAAAGAAACATATCCCCTTGGCTTATTGACCCAAATCATCACAAATAATGAAATATCCCCTACACCCATGATTTTGATTTAACAGTTGAAAACCCCTTCAGAAGAATCAGATTAATCATATTTTAAAAAGATTGTTATAACAAAATACAAAATCTGTGAATGAAAATGAATGAAAGTGTGAATACAAAATGAGTATTTACAGAATAATCAAGGCAATTAAAAAGCATAACAAATGCACTTACTTTTTGACCCTCCTCACCTTCAAATTGTTTTTTTACAGTAAAATCAACTTCATAATTGTCATCAGATTCATCTTCAAAAAGAGTTTTAGTAGAGGTTTGCCTTTTATTTGTATTATTTACTTTTGCTGTGGTATCTTTATTTATAACATTATCATCAAAAATAATTTTCTTGCTTGTTTTATCAATACTTAATAAGGCTGTTTTTAAAATTGTTTTTCTCTTATTGTGTTCTTTCTTTGCCCACTGTAGAGATTGTAATCGCTTTTGATTTGATTTTGTCTTCTGGTCAATATTAGTTTGATGGTCTTGTAAAAAATTCATTTTTTCTGAAACGAAGCTTTCAAAAACTTGCACGTTTATATATATACATTTGAACAGTTATAATCTTCAAATTTGCCTTTGATTCTTTGAATAATACAATCTTTCAAGCTACAAATATATATATAAGGCCAAACTTTTAAAAAACTGCATTATTTGGTTCTACATACAATGTGCATTAATTACATATTACATGTTTTCAGTAGACAGGTTTAAGGTTATTCACAGATCATACAATAAAGAGGTTATTATCACAGATCATACAGAGAAGTTATAGTTGCCATCCTTAGATCATTTACCATCTAGGTATAGCCTGTCAATCATAAAATCGTGGCAACGCTAAAAAGAGAGGCCAATAGAGACAGTAAGAGGCTATTTCACTTAGTGGGTGGATGGTCGGTGGACGCAGCAAATGAACAACATGCTTTATTGGAAGCAGCTCCCAACCGAGTGAAATAGCCTCTTGCCCTCTCTATTGCCCTCTCTCTCTTTAGTCTTACCACGACATTTGTGCACTGCATGCTATCTCTAGAAAGTAAATGCTGTACTCCGTCATCAAATGTCATAAACTGTTAAAAGTCACGATTCACATATGTCAAAACTTACTTTTTACGGGCGCAAGCTTTTTTCCGCTGGCGGCATTATATGGAGTGGGGGAATATTAACTGAGGGGAATGAAAGGGCAAACTTTGTTTTATATGGGAATAAAACGCCATGAAAATACAGATGTACATGAATGAAATTTGTATATTATGTAAATATAAATGCAAGAATAATTCAAGAAATTAATTAATACCAGAATGAATTCGCAGATATTAGTGAACATGTTTATTTATATTTTTCGATAACCTAACCTCAAACTAAATGGCCATGGAAAGCCAATATTATCGAATATAAAACTTATACAGCGTTGTCAATTTTTTTTAGTAACAACATTAAAATATTTTATTTAGAAATTGTTTAGGAGAAGAAATATCACAAATATAAAAATAAATACAATAAATCATAATAGATAAATACATATTTTTTATGTTTTTATTTCATCTGGTCTATAGAGGACTTTTCTAACTACAAATACTGTAATATCTTGCATAAATGAATTAAATATTTTCCAATTAAACTTGGACGTTAAAATCTCAAAAATAATGTGATTATTCCTTCCATCTAACTGGGTTTTCCCTCCTCACTTCTTTTTTGTAACATAAGTTTCTGTTGTGGAGACGTTTTAACTCGTCTGGATCGTTGTTACATAACAATTTATTGATTTGCTGAAACAAAATTACGCAGGAAATTGTTCTGAATACCTACTCCAGACTTGGATTGATACTCATATTTGTAATTGTTTTTTCTCTTAAACAACTGACATGGGCGGAAATGTCATGAGTAAATTTAATATTAAAACTATTTAACTCCAAGCTTTTCCAATATGAAACCACAATACGAAAATAATAGTCCCATATTTTCATTATATGGAAATAGTAAAGGATGAAAATGTCATCCACAACACGAGTCTATGTAAATACAATGCATTTTGATAATACAAGTTTCATTATTTTAATTTTCTATTAGAATAAGAATATACAAGGTTCACATCAATTTAAACAAAATACTTTCTAATGCTTATTTTTTTTTTTTATTTACAAACTAAATCTATACAGGTTTTATATGAATCAAATTATACTACTTAAAATACAACAAATAACATACTTAAGTAACCTTTTACACTGAAGTATGTATAATTGAGTTAGTCATACCCCAATACAATTATAAATTGATATTTATATACTGTATTCTGCAGTACAGACAGCTTAAGACCTTTTCGGAGTTTTAGAAATCAAGTAAAAACCTGCATAATACAAAAAATGTGTAGAAATTTATACTATCTGCTGAATAATTTATATCACAATACTTGGTACTGGTCAAATAATTGGGCTACTATAGTTGTAAAATGTATCATTGTTAAACAGTACCATTTTATGAATTTGAATTGACTGATTTGGAAAGAATTAAAATTAATATAAAATTCATTATATCATGAAAAGAAAGTATAACAATGTAGTTTCAATGTATTAATTAAAATATGAATTGAGTAGAGTTCAATTTATTTGGAGTGGTGTTGGAATAAACGAAATCAAAACAATGAGCATGAAAAGAAATATTAGGGAAAACCCTATATGAAAATATTAGTACTTATTTTTGTTTGGAATACTTTTTATTTTCTTTTGAAACTTTTTAATGCCTGTATTTTAATGTGACCAACATGTAACTCAGTTATATCCTTATATTTTAGAATGTCTGCAATTTGTCAGCTTGCCTGAAACGATTGATATTGTTTTGTACTTGTAGCTGCAATATTTCTTTTAGGTTCAGACTGAATATTAACCACTTGTATTGTTTAATACTTGCTATTTGACAGCAAGATCAAGTCTTCATCTTAGTTGCTGAAACAAATTCATGGTAGTGTAAAAATTCGAGGTAACATTATGTAAACATGCAAATGCTGATAATGCATATTTTTTTTGCTTACCATCAAATGAGGAATCAAAAATGATATTCTTGTTATTGTAGCTCTACCACTTGTAGGTTCAAATTGAATATAACCACTAGTACTATGCTTGCTACAGCAAGATCATCTTCATCATTGGTAAAGAATGAAACAAAATGTGTGTAAATTGGAAGTAACATATGTAGGTAACATGTAAGATAATATAATAATGATTTAATGTTTCTACCTATATCAAGTGCTGTTTTCGAAACATGAATCAAATACACTCAGAAAAAGACTCGCCGACAATAAAAAACTTTCATTATAGTAATTTTCATACTAACGCAAACAAATGTTCTTTATTTGGCATAATTATAAACTGAAACAGACATCGTTCGAATATTTCTGCTTGCCACCTTCCAGCAGTATTTTTTCAAAATCACTGACACATAAAGGAAAGTGAAATGTCAAAAATTTGCACAGAACTATCAAATCCGTGCTCTGTGACAAATGTCAATCGCAAATTTAAAACAGCTGAAGCGCCTGCTTTTTACTGCGCTGAGTGTGAACATAAAAGTATTTCAACTGTGGGTATCTCGTTAATTCTATAGGTGAATACTTTATGACACAAATCCAACATTTAGAAGTGAAGGGGCTGAAAAAGTGAGAATGATGTAAAATTATTAGTAAAAATCGTAAATAAAACGTAGAAAATCTGTTATGTGAACTTCTCTTTGTAAATGGTTGTCTCCGTTTTTTGTAATCTCTACAAGTGATATGAGTTTATGGTGTTAATTTTGATATAAATTAATGTGTGTGCCCCAGTTTTGACTTTTTATAAAACGGAGTGATTTTATAATTGTTATTTTGTTATAAAACTTTTTGAAACAGTTAAACATTGGGAAAAATTTGTATATTAGTAATATTTTTATACTTATTAACAAATAGATGTTGGTGAATTAGATGTAAATAAAAATTATTTATTTTTACATTCTTGTGTTCATATTACATATTTGTTTTGAAAAGTTGGTGTTTCTACTTCCTTGTTCACCTCTCTCTGGATAAAAGGTAATTAACAATTCTTCTCATCACTGAATAAACTTCTATAATTAAGTTATCTCTTCTGTTATCGTTATCGAACAAATTTTACTTGCTTTTTATTCTAGAATACTTTCTTTTTCAAGGATTCTCACACACTGGTTTTTCATATATTTTTTCTTGTCTCCATTAACTACAATTAAATCTATTTTAAATATTTCCAGAGGTACGCCTGGTGAATGCCCCTGGAAAAATACCTTCAGAAGTTTGTTGAAGTTCTCGAGTTGATGGACAATGCCATAATCAGTTTAGTAATTATATAATAATGGGTTCTTCAGAGTTTAATTTGTGTAGGATATTTATCTTGACTCCTAAAAAAATGTGCAAATAAAATTTTGCTTGTAAGTCATTTTTATCTATGTACAAGGTATTTCGTTGACTTTAAACTTTATAAATCTGGTTGTTGAACTGTGATGGATAAATTGCATTTTTGAAATTCTTCACATTAACCTAATTTTATTCACGTAGGTTTGTTCGTAGAAAACTGATTTCTACGAACAAATTACCCGGTGGGTACTAGTGGCTCCCCCAAATTGAAACCATTTTGTGGACAGTTTTTCTTACACAGAGTGTGTCCTCCTTTTACTCAAACCTCCATACTTGTGTTTTCGTCTATAGGACGTTGTTTCATTTGGGATTCGTTCACTTAGTTCTATATGGGTTCATTTTCAGTAATTTTGTTCCGCGAACGGCGTTTTTAGAAAATTACGGTAATATTACCGTTGAACCGATTCAGAACTGCTTCCGCGAAAATTCCTTATATCTGTCAGTAGAAAGATGAATAGCCAACATGATTAAAATTACAAATTCTAGTAAAAAGGACAATGACTGAGAAAACCACAATAATAATAAATTAAATTTGTTGTTTTTATATATTTGTGAAAATTGCCCGAAACTTTCATATTCCCGCTTTTTATTATGCCAAACGCGCCTGCGCATTAAAAATGTGTAAAGATCTAATCCATGAGTTAGAAATTCACGTTAAAAAATAAAATTGTGACAATCTTATAAAGCTTTAGAGCATTTACTTTCTAGAGATAGCCTTCAGTGCACAAATGGCGTGGTAAGATTAAGGAGAGAGAGGGCAATAGAGAGGGCAAGAGGCTATTTCACTCGGTTGGGAGCTGCTTACAATGAAATACGCTCAGCATGTTGTTCATTGGCTGCTTCCACCCACTAAGTGAAATAGCCTCTTACTGTCTGTATTGCCCTCTCTTTCTAGCATTGCCACGATTTTATGCTTGACAGGCTATATCTAGATGGTAAATGATCTAAGTATAAAGCAATTTCTTTGCTGACAAATAACTGAAAGAATAATGCCATCGCTTGAAAACAAATTAAACTTTTATATAAAAATCCAATTCAAATAGTGGCATCTAGTAATCATTGCTCTAAGGATTTTATTCTGTGTTGTTTTTTCTGTGTGTTGACGCATTACCAAAAATGTTATGTCAAACATTGAGCCTGTTGCTGTCAAAACGTGTATGTCGATTGTGAGGAGATGAATGTTTGACGACAATAAAATAGAATTTATTGTTCAAATTGCGATATTATAATTAATTGTCAGCGACACAAGAATAAAAAAGGTCAAATAATCACAGTTAGACTTATAATTCCGCAGTTTATAGTCCGACGTACAAAAACATAGTGTGGGTGTAGTTTTTATGCAGTTTGAACAATGTTATTGTGAGTGATTTAAAACTAGAAAACTAAAAATGGAAAAACGAGTAGAGCAAGAGCTGTTAATTCCATTGTCATGTGGTAAGTTATTTAAAAAATTAAGTGAATATTGTTGAATGTATTTCTCCTAATGCCTCCCTACCAACAGTAATGGTATCTTTATTGTTTGATAGAAACCACAGTAAGGCGTTATTTGTCCAAAATTCCTTTATTTATTTTAATTTATTCTTTTGATCATTGTTGCATGCCAAACATTTTAGTTTTTCATTTTATTACCTAATAGTTTGTATAATTTTACCATATATATAAACAAAACTAAATTTCATGTTTGTAAAATATAGACTATCTCTTGATCATCCATAATATAGAGCAAAAATCAAAAGCAAAATTCAAAAACTTAATGTTATAAAAATCATTGTAAGAATCATAAATATGGTATTTAAATCTCTTTTGAAATTATATTATTTTTATAAGATAGTTCCACAATTCTCACATTCATTCACATGGACTTTTCAACAGCATTTAAATATGTCAGAGATTTTTTAGCATTAGTTAATACTTGTGAACAATTTAATATTTTAGCTACAGTTTATTATTTCTGAAGGTATTATGACTTGTGAAACTAAGTGGTGTTTAACAACAGTAACAACAATTTATGTACAACATTGAAATCTTCATTTAACACTTATTACTGTTTCAACAACAAAGTTTTCCTCATCTAGGAGTAAAAGACTAATTGTACCATAACTTATCACTGAATTTAAATTCCTGCAGGTGTACTATTCAACACAAATGTATTTCCAGTTAATAAAATACAATAACCCTTATAAATATCCATTTCAATCTAAAATATCTTCTGGTAAGTAGGCCACTTATACTCCCAAAAATGTAACACAAACTTAATTTGTTTAAGGAATTTCAAAATGTCTTGAGAAGGTCTCTTCACTTGTTTTCTGTAACAGATTTAACTAGCAACCTCTTAATTTTATTATTCTATGAATTACTTGGGATTTTTACTACTCAGTCATTTTGTGTAACAGTTAAAAGTTGAATTTGTAACTGAATTAAAGAGTAGCAGGGCAATTTAAAAAAAATGCAGACTACTGCTTGTCCTTTAACAGATGTTCTCAGAGATATTTTCACTCTGGATTTTTTATAATCCATTTATGTATTATTTTGGATGATTTCATGAATTGTTTTTCTTTGTGATTTTTATTATTGATCAAATAAATTTGCCTTTGACAATATAACTGACTAATAATATTCACAATATCAATGTTTTTGCTTTGTTTGGTTTCAAATTTTGCACCCTGACTTGAATATAGAAGTAACACTTGCATGCAGTCAGGAATCTAGCTGCTTCATGTGTAATGATGATGAAGATTGAAGCCCTCAATAGAACTGGGTAATAGAAGCAACTAAGTTACCAAACTGTCTACATTGATTGGCCCAGCAATACAATTCACAGAATGCACAGCTTCATTTCTGTCACCATACACTAGCGATTAGAAAGTTGCTCTTGTTTGTCAAACTATCAAGAAATGTATAAAATTGTCCAACTATAAGCTTTGTGCTAATCAATGGATGGTCACAATTTTTTTGTATATTTTGATCTTCCTTAAAATAATAGCACAAACGCATATTTTCGACGAAATTCATTTTGAAACTAATATTGAGAAACTATTCAGTTGCCAGTGTTTGCTTGGTGCAACAAGTGGCAACTTTCAACAAACTAAACTAAACTAAAGTTGCCAGTATGTGGCTAGCTAAATACTTCAGAGTACTTTGCCATAACGTTTTACCACAGTCATTATGTTTGATTTCATAATTTGGGACTTTGAAATTATCAGTTTTATATTAAAGATAGTCATGCCCAGTAGTATTAGCATTGTTTTTGTTGATTTCACTATGGTTAAATTAATTTATTCAAAAAATGTACGTGTTAATATGAGGGTTGTGTTTTTTGTTTTGCATGTTGGGAGATGGAGGGCGTCATTGCTCAAATGTCATAAAATGAACCTGCTTTTTAGTTAATGCAAATCAGCAGTCTCAGTATGACATGTAAAGTATATTATCTGCTGTGATTTGTCAAGTTCATAGAATTAAACTTTTCGTGCAATCATATTTATTTGTACAAGATTGCGTCATCAGAAAACAGAAACCATCTCGATTTCTGTTTTCGGCAATGAAGGACTCCAGACCTCATCAGTGGACAGTTACTTGTTGGTAAGGCCAATTCAAACATGGATGGGATGGGAGTATTACTGATGATCTAAGGACAGGTGTACCAAAAATCGGCCTTAACACGTCGATGTTGTGCGCAGTCACATCAAGGAAATCAACATGTGAAACATCACAGAATTGAGGTATCATTGGGGATTTCAAAGATCTCAATTCATAAAATTTTGTACATGTAATAAAATAATTAATTGTTTACCGTATCTGTTGATCGAAGAATAGAAAGGTGCTAGACTATTAAAAAACGACTTCAACGCAAGATACGCAAGAAACATGTATAAAACAATCTTAGTTGGGAATAAAAGTTTGAGATTGCTTATGTCGAAAATTGTAGCTGGCGAGAGGAAAAAATATTGTGGAATTCATAACTAAGTAATAACATGGCCGTAAATCATATTAAAAATAAGCAGTAAATCATAACTGAAAACTGGAACGTCTGTATATTCAATGCAAATGATATCCCCTTATGGTCGTGGTTAGATTAAAAGAGGTGAATTGGATTTTGTTTTTGTTATATTCCAGAGAGGGTCGGCATAAATTTGATAAATAGAGCCTGGACTCTTATTATACAAATCCAATATTATATTTATGAACTTAGTTGCAATAACACCTCACTTGTAGAAAATTATGTATATTTCAGCAAATGTTTCAGAGTCTAAGTCAGACCGTGTTGTCAGTGACAATAACGAAACTTTATAAACATGCAGAATATGTAAAATTTAAAATTAAAATGTTTGACAATATTACATGGCGAAAGTGAAGTATCTAAGATAATTTACTTTTGATAATATACAGAGTGACATAAGAACGTTGTAAAGCTCATAAATTTTCAGAAATTACCCACTAGGGCAGATGAGAACTCAAATTTATTCCAAGAAGCCAACTCACAATACATCTGGCTGATATTAATGAATGAAATAATTGGGCCATTTGTTTTACCTAAAATGCTTAACCACCAGTCCTTTTTAAATACTGTGACGGGAATTCATCCGATATTTCGTGGAATCCAAGGGGGTGTTTGTCTGGCGCCTCGAGGCCGGCGGCTGGCTTTCTTGACGTTCTCGAAGAATTCGAGAGTCCATTAAGGAAATCTCTCGGCGGCTATGTTACCTTCTAGAGCCTATTGAGAAGAAATATATAAATACGGAGAACTGCAAGAATTCATTCAGAATTCAATTGTCGTATAGTAAACAGCAGGTATTCAATATAAATTGTATATAGTTGTGAGTATAAATTAAAGTAGTGGAAATAAATTGTATTAAGTTCGGCTGTGTTTTAAAATAAAACCAAGAACCCGAAGTGTAATTAAAAACATTACAGTGGTGGTAGGTGTGGGATATTCCTTCATCTTGAAGATAAATAACCAGTGGGTACCAGAGACATCTTCTATTTGGTAACAAAAACATTTACATAGGACAGGCCAACATATAGCGATCTCTGGAAGACTCTGGTAGAGTTGAGGGTTATAATGATGGAAAAGAACCTGATGACATTGGCGGTTCCAAAGATAGCCTATGGATTGGATCGACTGAATTGGAAGCTGGTGAGAAGTATGATGTAAATTATCTTTTGATTCAGTGGCATCGACATCGTAGTATGCTGTCTCAATATTCGCAACCCAAATTCAAAGACCGTCCAATGTTACTTCCACCGAACGTCCCTTTATCGAAATGGAGGGTCTTTCAAATATCGCCATAGCATGAAGGATTGTGGGCATTCATGGAGGGGGCAATGTGACGGGAATTCATTCGATATTTTGTGGAATCGGCATTGATCCGATATTTTGTGGTATCCAAGAGGTAATCGGCTGTAGCCTCGAGATTGGCGGCTGGCTTTGTTGACGTTCACGAAGAATTCGAGAGTCCATTAAGGAAATCTCTCGGCGGTTATTTCACCTTCTGAAAAGAAATATATAAATACAGAGAGCTGACGAAAGGATTAATTCAGTATTCGATTGTCGTATAGTAAACAGCAGGTGTTCAATATAAATTGTATATAGTTGTGGGAATATAAATTAAAGTAGTGGAAATAAATTGTAGTAAGTTACAATGTTATCTTTATTCATTTGCCTATAAGAGATCGTATACATAGTCCCATCAAGACACACGGTGCTCGTTGGATCGGACATGGTGGTTCTATTAGTTGGCCACCTCGTTCACCTGTTATAAGTCTTTTAGATTTTTGATTCTGAGAACTAATGCACGGAATACACGAAGGATTTCGAAGAGTTAAAACCGCTATGTTTGTAACCGAGTGCGAAATTTCTTCTGTCGTAAGCTGAATGCCTGAAATGAATCTGATGGTGGTCATTTTGATCATTTTCTGCAGTTGTCAATTTTTTGTATATTTATTAAAGATTACTTTTATGTTTTTTTGGGCAGTAACACCACAATCGAAATAAAACGACGTATATTGAAGGAAAACCAAACGTTTCAAAGTGTATTCTGACTTCGTTGTCAATGGCTTTATATTTATTAATAAATAATTTATGGATGTTCCCAAAGAGAGAATTGGAGTTTTTATTAGAAAAGCAAAATTTGTGCAGGTATTCTATATTAATTGGATGTTATATTAGTTTATTTCCTATATATTATTGATATTCTATAAAAGAACAAACTGGAAACCTGGTATGGGTATTTCAAGGGTATGGTGTCGATGTCGAAACAAATGAAAACTCAAGTTATCCAATTCATTCCCTTACTCATCTATTTTCATGTGTAAATGTTAAGAAGCTTTCACTTCAATAATTATTCATGAAAATCTGTTTGGTTAAATCATAAGCCGACCATTAGCGAATGTTTATGAAACACCCTGTGTATCGCTCATCAGTTACTTATTTCTATCCTTTATTAATATGTTAAATGCTAATGCAAATTTGCCATGAGAAATGAGTTAATAATACAATAAACGGTATTGTTTTATCAGTTAAAATGTGGTTTGCTCTGGAAAATCGAAAGATTAATTAATGGTATTTGTTTTTTAAAAAGGTTGATTTTGGACTTATATTGATACGAATTGTTTTCTTATCATAAGAAGTATAATAAGATTTTAACATTGATTAAATGTTGATATCACTTGTTACCGTTTAACTAGTACTAGGAACTAAAACATATTGTAACTGCACACTACAATATGTTTTAGTCGTTGCCAATGCCCAAATGTTCATTAAGTACAAAAATGGTGGTCGAATTCTAATCAGATCTCAAACAATTCTTTATTAAAATTAATGTTTTTCATTATTAAATTAACAAAAGTAATATAAAACTCAGATCCTGGCGAAATAGCCACTTAGCCGAAAATCCTCACCGATTTCTCTCCGCCGTTCGATAGATTGTACATTCTTTCCAAAAATCGGGACATTTTTAAAACGCCACGGAACAATTAAACAAAAATCGCGACTGTTCAACCAAAAGTGGAGTGTCCGATCATCCTATGTTAGATCATTATTTTGTTTTCAGCATTTTTTAAATCTGAAATCTTCCAATCAATTAAACAAAAATCGCGACTGTTCAACCAAAAGTGGAATGTCCGATCATCTTATGTTAGATCATTATTTTGTTTTCAGCATTTTTCAAATCTGAAATCTTCAGAATTACCTCAAATATCACTATTACTAATATCAAACGAACGAATTTTGTTATTTTACACCAGCATCAAGGAGGAATTGGAACTAAGAAGTAATTTTTATAAAGATATGGTTTTTTGTTCGATTATGATTATTGCAAACATTTAACGCAGTTGATGATCAATTTTTAAATATTATACCCAGTTGACCTTCATTCTGATTTATTGGATTTTGTGGACGTGAGAAAACGAACAATATTGTTTTCTTTAATCATGACTACTTGTTTATGTATACATTATGATTTTATAGAAAAACAATTTGTGCCTTGACACATTTCGTATTGAGCTGCCTAATCTCACCGGTTATTTTTTATTAACAATTTATCACAAATTAGCTATTAAGGAAAGAAGGAAGTTTTTTTTCAGTATGAAACTGTTTGGCAATTACGGCACTGTTATAGTAAATTTGGACATCTCGTCTCAGATTGGACACATTAATAGAGGTAATTAAATTGAAAACCAAATTATTATTACATTCTAGATGAATTTAAAAATAATTTCGAAATGAGTATTTCTGATTTAAAACAACTTGATATTAGTATAGATGAAATGTTGAAACATTAATTGTTTTATAATCGAAAATATTTCGTTAATTATCAAAATACATTTTTAGGGTTCCGTATATCAAATATACGGAAACTACTGGCCGGAAAATGTTGAAATTTGGTATCACCGTATAGTTTTGTGACTCGATCAAGGGTACATATCGTAAATGAAGAAATCTTGAGTTAGGGGTACTTCTGGGGGGAAAATTTACAAAAATCGATCATTTCCCCCCTTATTTCCGAATCTATTGAGCCTTTTTTAAATAGGGAATATAGGACATTGCCCAAAGTTACCTGTATTATATCAAATCGCAAAGGTGTTAGGAAACCCATAGTTCGCGTGTCCAACTCGCACTTGACCAAATTATTTTAATGTTACGATTGGCTACCCAACGTCAAACCATATTAAGTTTTAAAATAATGTGCATAAAAAAATATTTATACATTAAACTAATGCAACCCACAACGCACTAAGCCATATATAGGTAATTTACGTTATCCGAAATGGAATGGCATGGCTAAACAAATCAACGATAGATATTTATTATATATATATATATATATATATATATATATATATATATATATATATATATATATGTCAAAATTATTTTTACTCTGAACAGAGACTTCCAACTATAAGAAACATCAATGTTGTATTTTATTCATAGGATAGCATTTTTTTCAAAATTGATTCGGTTAGTCATGATATTGCGTGTCAAATAAGGTGAATGACCCTGTATAAACAATAAACGTACTGCATTTACTTCCTATAAGTAGGCGAGATTTTCGTATTAGCTTTAGCATTGCCATGGGATTACCGTCATTCCACCTTTTTATTACATCGTGGGAAATAATTTCATGTATTAATTTCAATTATTATTCAGAAGTTTCAATGTAAAATGTTTACTTTATAATATGAACACCTAGTCAGCACACAAATTTAATGGCAAGTCTGATTTCTGACATATGCCAAGTCTCTAATTTGATATATCGCAGACACAATTCAATGTTTATTAAAGTGAAAAGCAAATTTTGTCCAGGTATTGTATTTAATTGGATATTATATGCTACCTGTTTTTTAGTCAGAAAATTGAGTTGTTATGGATATTTCAAGATCAAGGTAGTGTGTGGTGTCGGTCGAAACATGTCGAAACAAATGCAATTTCAAGTTATGTATTTTATTCCCGTACTCATTTATTTTCACTGGCGATCGCCCAGTGGTCGAAATTTGTCCTATTGTGTCAATTCCTAACAAAATTCAATTTGTTTTTCAATGTAATTAATATGACTTTATTTGTGAGCACATTTTTAATGCATAGCTTAATGATATAATGTATGGCAAAGAGGCAGTAAGTGGAAATTAAAGACAAAAATCTAGTTAACATGAAATTCTTAAAATTAAATAATTCAGTTGTTAACCAGTAGGATAATATGACAAATAAATGTAAATGACAATTCTATTTGAATCGAAATTTCAAAATAATCTGTTTCATTTTACTACTAATACTTATTCAGTTTCCATTTGTATGGTTAATTAATCGTAAATGCAAAGGTTCATCAAAAATGTTGGTTGGTACATACATATATACATATAATCGGATATTGGTCTAATTTTTCTCAAGATGAAATGATTCAGTTTAATTTCAACTCTCTAACACTTATTAAAATACTCATTACAATTATTCCACTTTATAACATATTTCAACCACCCTGTATATGTAAAACTGTCTATGGACTACTCAATATATGTGTGTTTGCAACTGTTTATGCCACTCAATAAAACATTTGGTTTCTAACATTTCTGGAATCACCCTGTATAATTATAACCTACTTATATCTCAGTCAGTTTATATATGCATATGTAACTGCTCATGGCAACTTCATTGAGGGCCACAAATTAACATAAGAACACATAACTTTTTACCCATCAAAAAATCGCCTAACCAGCACTTTTTACTTTAAAATCTTGAAAGGTTCAACTGTAAAAATGCAATGTTAGAAAAATATCAAGTAGTAATAAAATTTTTATAAGATCCTACACATCAATTTGTATTGAATGAATTTTTCTAGAGCAGTTTTAATAGTCACAATCTCGTTCTTTCTCGGTAATACGATTGATCCCGAGTTGTACATGCCAAAACCCCGAAATGGGATTTCGACAAAATCGAAGTGCCGTTTGCGAAAATTACATATAAATAAGATGCATGTAAATAAACAAACATTACAGGTATTATATTATTAGATAAATAAGATAAAATATATTTGCAGCATATCACATCTCGTTAAAAGAACATTAAATAATTTCTGACTGACTGCTCATTTTTAGATGAGATGTTATAATTAATTTATAAGATTACCTTATATGAAATCAAAACTGCAAATTGATTCGTCTTATTTTATTGCTAATACTGTAATACCTATTCAAGTTTTATTTGCACATGGCATAAATATAAATAATTAAAAATATATTTGCATATCACATCTCTTGAGTGTTTTCGTAGCTTTTGATAATGGATGCACATGCAAATTGTTATTAGATTTGTGAGACATTCGTGACTAAAAGAATGTAGATACTCTACTCTTCAGGTTCGGACATCAAATGTATTAATTAGCTTTAGAATCTCTAAATTGTGTACTTACATAAAACTTTTCATTTGGATTCTTCTGTAAATGCGCAAACTTCGTATACGTAAACACAACCGCTTTGGTTACTTCAGTAAAAACTGTCATCGTTTTTGTAAAAAATTAACGTCATAAATGAATAGAAAAGAAGGCTTTCACAGCATACATCTTTGTAGTAAAAGGCAATTAATTTACTAATATTTTTTATACCTCGCTATGATTGTCCACGATTGGATTTTTACTGTTGACGACTGTCAAAATTCGAATATTAGATTAAACTACTTGTTCATAGTGGGAGCCACTCACTTGAATTTTATTAATAATTTATCTAAAAATTATTTATTTTAAAAGATATAAATAAAGATTCTGTATATATTCTGCACTGAAGGTTGTCAATAGCTACTAAACAATACAAAAATAAAGAAAATCGGTCGAGAAACAGAGGAGAACATGGTACCTAACCGTTTTGTCTTTGCCTATTTATGTATAGATATGTGTAAATGTGGGCCTCCATTAAGAATCTTTCGCTTCAATAATTAAATATTTTGAACAAATTGTTTTAAAAATACAAGTAAAATATATTTGATTATCCGTTTCATTTGATACATTTATGGATGCTTTTGGAAAAAATAAAAGTTTTGTTTTTTATTTATGTTATAGTTTGCCCTCCACCCCCCCAAATTAATATTAGAATATTTGCTTTTCTTTTCTTGTGAACTTAAGTGAGGCTCTATATTCTCAGTTTCAATTTTTCCAAAATTTAAGCTCAGTAGTTTATTTGATGAAGGGATTGTTTTCATTTTTATATATTTTTGTTAAGATACTTTAAACAAATTATTAAAATAAATTGTGGACTCATGAGTTTGGTCGATTTTTGTATATTACTTAAAATATTTTAAACACAGTGTTTCAAAAATATAATAAACATATTTGTATTTCTCATGAGGCCTTACATTGTACATATTACTTTGAGCAACGTCCTATATTTCCTTTTTTCACAATTTGAGTCTCAATAGTTTAGGAATTTCTTTATCTACGATATGTACTCTTGATCAGGTCACCAAACTATGCGTTGATACCGAATTTCAGCCTTTTCCATTCCAGAGAATACCCTATGACAGGCGGACAAACTCAGAAGTGATTATAACCCTGAAAATGGATTCTTTGCCTAATATTATCTTTAGTATTAGGCAAAGGTATTAGTATATTAGACTTTAGTATTTATTTATTATATTTTTTTATTAATAGAGAGGTTAAAGTTGTCAGTTTTTCCCCTAGCAAGATTTGGCGAAAATCAGTGTACCAACTAAAAAGCCTAGTGTTAACATTTTTAACCTATTTACTGATTTTATTCTTCTCTCCGACTTATAATTTTGCCAATATTTTAGAAACATTATGGTTTCAAACTTATCTACTTACAGATTGGGGTAGGAAAGCTGACTTTCTCTTTAACTGCTTTTATTATTTTTTGTAATTGTATTTTATTGCACCGTTTTGAATTTTATCATTATAACTCGTTCTTTTAATATTTCTCTTCATCTAGAGTTCTCGTAAACGAGAAATTAAATGATTTTTTAGAATCTAGAGTATATTTTTTACCCTTTAGTATTGTATGATTTAAGATTGTGTTTAAGGTATATACATTTTTATTGAAATATGTTTCTACCAAGATGCTGGGATAAATAAAATTTAAAGTTTATGAGGTGAGCCGGAAATCTCTAAGAATATATACTATCACAGTTAAAATCTTATTGTTCTCACTGTTCTTGTCTGAATTGGAAAAATTCAGTTCAAATTCGAGCTCCGGCTCCAAAAAATTACACCAAATCTCATTATATTGCATAACAAATCATTTTTAACTTCTCGCTACTTTTCTCAATACTCTGATTTAGAAGTGTACTTTATTACCATATCATTTGGTTGCCATTGTTAAGTGATATTTCTTTAGGACTCAACTCCCCTTTGTTTTGAAAATAATAACAGTTTGTCTTACTTTCGTTCAAAATTAATACATTCCATGAAACCAATCTCGGAACGTCCCTCATGAGATGAGAGCCCGTTATAACGGTAGTATTTGCTTCCTGGGCTGTTACTAAAACGTTTGTATCATCATCATAGCTCAACAGATGATCCTCAGCATTAGGCGTGGAGTGTGACATGTCATTTACATATATTACAAATAGAACAGGACCTATCACACGCCCATGGGGTATTTCCAATGACAAGTTATCTTACATACATGATTGTCACATACTAACTTAAACCTTTTGCACTCTATCAGATAGATACGGCTTTATCCACATCATTGCACTCGCATTCTCGTACCCCATATTTATAAAGTTTCTTAATAAGAATGCTACGATTCAAACAATCATTTGCCTTGGATAGATCAAGAAATATACCCATTGCACATTTCGATACCTCAAATGCTGGCAGTATACCATGGGAGAAGTCATATACTGCTGTTTCTATCGATTGACCTTCCAAGTACCCATGCTGATTCTTATTAAACAATTTACAACAGTCAAAAAAATCTAACAATCTATTACACATAGTGGACACAAATGTAATTTCAGGTGAATGAATCATTGACCTGATGACGATAGCATATAGAAAGCTATTGAAACGTTGTGAGATCAACCATTTCAAGACGATGGAAGTTGAAGGAAACTTCGAGGAATCTGTTTAGTTTATTAGCAAGATTTTCAGCGGCATTTCCCCAAAGAGTATTAATCTCATTTGCAGTATACCTGGTATTCTTAAGTATTACGATATCGTTATTGCTGCCAAAAATAAACTAAACAGCGCAGCTTGCACCAACTTGTCATAATTGCTGTCCGAAAAAGTCGAAAAGATTTTCAGGGGCATTTCCCCAATGAGTATTAATCTCATTTGCAGTATACCTGGTATCCTTAAGTATTACGATATCGTTATTGCTGCCAAAAATAAACTAAACGGCGCAGCTTGCACCAACGTTTCATAAATGTCAGTTGACGAGAGTAATTTTGTCTTTAAACTTACTGTCCGAAAAAGCTGAAAAGGTGACTTATCAAACTATCCTCGTATAATTCTAATTAACAAATTGTTCACATATTAGTGTAGTGTTTTCATAAAATGTTTTTTATTCATCCATACATTGATGAACGTTTTTGAAAATTCTATTGGATAATTTTTAGCCGAGTTGCAAAAAAGAGGATGTTATCAACTCCGCGTGATTTTTTTGTTTCTTTACAGATTTCTTTTCTGGTTGTGAACCGATTTGAAGTAAATGAATTAAACACATATCTGCATGGTGTTGATCAATTTCTCCAAAACCCTCTACTGATTTGTATATTTTTTAATTTGCATTCTTTTAAGATCCCGAGGTGGTCTCATGTATTTTTCTATGCCTTGTAACATGTAGTTTTTCAGAAAATCGCCAAAACAGTCAATATATCAAAATCATCTTATAAAGTTCCAACGGGAATGGGAACTGTAGACATTAAACAGTGACATAACACTTTTCAACACTAAAAGTAGAACCGAAACTGATTCGCTAGAATGCAATTTCTTTCAACTAGTAATGTCAAAATCCTATGTTCAATTGTTTTTGTTTACGTACACATATGTGAATAAATTCCTAGCTCGTGTAGTTATTTAATCGTCGTCAACTAATTTTGAAAAAATGAACCAAAATTTATGATTAAATATTTGTGGTGGCATAATATTTGACAGTGAAGAATGAATTTTATGTCTGTATAATTTGTTGTGTGCACATGATTCAAATACATATATAGTCTGCCAACATGAGAAATATTAATACAATTAATATGTATTTCTTAGAATATAGGTTCCATAAGACAAAAGGGCAAAATTCAGAATAGTTTTCTTTACAGATATTGTATTGTATATGTTACTGAGATAAAACAGTTAAATCTCAAGAATAATAAAGTGATAAGATGAAACTTACATTGTAATTGATTTAGCTTAAATATCAAAATAGTGAAATTGCGTAACATATTCAATCAAAATCTAATAGATCTCTTATAACACTGTTTATAAATTATTAATTTCCTTATATATTTGGTAGAAATAAATATGCTAAAATGTCATTTAAGAAAGAGACAAGCAATCAAAAACAACTACTGCTTTGGGTTATTATTGGTTAAAGATATGTCAAACAATGCCGTAACAAAATGCTCATATGAGACGTTTTCGTGATGCCATTGTTATTATCCAAAACCGCTAGGATATGTTTGGTTCAAATCATTTATGACCAATTGCAACCCGTAAATCGCGGCAAATCGTTTATTGTCAGTTTTAAATTAGGAATTTGAAATCCAAATTATTCATTATGCGAAGACGGGCTTTCAGTGTTTCATGGTCTATTAAAGTTATACAGACAAAAGAAAAACTACCGGAAAATTCAAAACTAAAAAGCTTAAAAAATACATTTACAAAAAATTAAACGACTTGAAAAAATACATGAAAAAATGAAAAAATTAATCAACCAACATAAAAGTAGTACTGAATACATAGTTGAAAATAATTAACAAAACAACACTGTACAATAAATAGCACATTCACTGTTGTAAGGTACCTTTACGCAAAGTAAAAAATGCAAATAAAAGGTGCTCATTCTGTTCATATTAATTATCTAATCTATCTACTATATTTTTGACGTAGTAGATACATATCTACTACTTCTACTTACATAAGCATTACAGGATTTTAGGTTTGCTTTTACTGGCTTTAAAAATATACTAGATAGGTAAGTAATTAATTTGTGCAGATTGATTATCTTCTATTGTTTGTATTTTTTACTTTCAGTATAGGAATCTAATAGCAGCGAATTTATTTTTATTCTATAGTGTTATTTGGAAATTATTTTCAACTTTTTAATTCTACTTTGAAGTCAGTTACTATTTTAAGAAATGTTTTATTTCGATTTTATAACTATCATTGCCATTTTCTGAGTACTTTATCGCACACTGAGTGTTTATGTGGTGTATAATTTTTCAATAATTTAAAATACGAAACATGTTTCCGAGCTGAGCTTTTTTCTCATTTGAAAACCTAAAAGACTTCCCTAAAATTGCGGAGCCGCTTAGTCTGCACAAATAGGCCCAAGTTCGTAATAGCTTTGAGCTTCCCAAATTTCACCCAAAGCAATTACGTGGATGGGTAAGGCAGACAAAATCTGAGACGGAACGAATGTCTGGAAACGGCGGCATCCATATTTTTGTTTTGATTCGAATAGCAAAACGAACATCCCAAAGGCACTGGTTCGGAATCGTTTCGTATAACACTAATAAATAAGTCATAAACGATGTAAATACCCTATTGTTTTATCTCGTTAGGTGTTCCCAGATTTGACAACAGTGACAAGCGTCTGGATGGCAGCAGAACGCAAGCGCCGGTAATCGATTTCGCAACCCGACGTCGACCCGGCCAGGCTTCATCAGTAGTATTCAAGCTTTCGTGTTAAAGCTCCGTTTCTGCTGTAACCAGATTTCAGTACAACAGGTATTTTGTGTGGCTGCTTCAGCTTTAAAACCTTGCTGTGTTGTTTTTGCTCGATCTGTTCAGCTGTAGCTTTTGTTTTTCGTTTTGCACGACCTCGCAATGTTTCATTTGATTTTTTATTTCGCTTGTTCAAAAAACTGTGAAAAAAATTGGGATGTTTCCCTCCATAACGGTGGTCTTTAAATCGATGGAGGTGTACAGGTGTCAGACGTGAGTTATGACTTCCCCGTCGGATATATGAAAATTTTTAATTCGTAATTTTGAATATTGTCTCATTAAAAGATTGATGTCATAACCGACTTTTAGCCACTTTATTTGAAGTCAGATTAGTAACCCCGTGTGTTGCTTTTTTGGGGCAAGATTGACAGAATATTTAACGAAAATTTACATTTTGAAAGATAATCTTTAAAATAAGTGCAAATTCATTTAGAATCAATTGACACATACAAATATATTCTCGAATGTTATGTTATTGGAATTTGATTAATGTTTTTGATATTTGACGGTTACAACCATAGTTTTCTTGGATTGAATTTCTCAGGTTTATTAATATTCTCCTTAAGGACCATGATGATCACTTGATACTACAGTAGATAAGTAAAACTGAAATATGATAGATGGAGTGGTAGTACTGAATTTACGTGAGTAATGATTCTTTAGGCTTTTGCGACCAAAATGAAAATATCGACAATTCTCTGCATCGAGTTTTGAATACATTGTTAACATTTGATAGTACAGATTTGATTTTGGTTAAAGTTAATTAAACTAATTTATTGTGATACAGATAATTTACAAAAAAAAACTTTGATATCTGGCTAAATATTTATGGTTTAGTGGAAAATTATAAATTATAAATTGTCCGCCTCATTTTATAGAATTTTAGTTAAATTGTTAAACATTGGAACATATTTTTGGGTATTCAATTTTAATCAAATTCGTTGGGTGGTTTTAGAAACTATATTCTTTCACGAATTTTAAGATTGGATATTAGGAGTTTAATTCAAAAGGAATGTTACTCTAAATAGTTGCAGTGTCCTTAGTAATATTTTTAGTTTTGGTAACTTCAGAACTTTTACTGTAAGTTTATTGGTATCAAAATTTTAATTAAATTCGCGAGTTCGTTGAAAAAGTACTTTCACGATTTTTAATATTATCTAACCTTCTTTAGATAATAAGTTTAGTTCAAATTTTATTAGAAATAGTCACTGAGACGTTAATGTTTCATATTTGTTGTTATTGTTCATTTTTCTTAGCGATCGTTAAAATCTAATATTTTTATATAAAAACTGAATGAAAATTTTGACACTCTACAATAAAAAACCTTTTTTGCAAAATAGGAAAAAATCTCATAGAAGTAAAATCTCTTCCTCTAAAGACTTCAACCAGCTAAATGTTTATTCAGTAAACACTTAATATGAAGCCTTAAACAACAATTTTATGTACACTGAACTAAATTTTTAGACATGTTTGCTATATAACAAAAGAATGACACCTCGAAGAAAGTATTCAATGTTTTTTATAGCCATATTAATTAATTCATTTAAAAAATGTAAAAAAGTAATATATTACTCTTATACCTCAATGAACTTATGAGTGTATTTTATTAATATGTGTAATATCAACCAAATAAAAATCATAACTTTGACAACTAACTTTTAATTATATTGTTTCAAACATAATAAAGATAACATTTTTTATATGTTTATTGCATAACACATTGAGATATAACAGAGCACTTGAATAATTTGTTAACTTTAAACATAAATAATATATTTGGAAAAGAAAATCTCTCCAGCTTTTAATAAATTAAATCCAAAGAAACTTATTTTTCGTAACAACAAGACCAAATAAACTTGTTTCTGACACATAGATTATTTTCTATTTCTAAATATGAAACAACTTGGAGAAATATATTAGTTTCAGAGGTGCAAGAAAATTATATTCTTAGTGGAAATAAAAGGAAACAAAAACTTAACAACCTGAGAGAACTAAAAAATAAATAATACTTATTTTTATTTACCGTCTTTAAAAAACGTTGGTACTTTTTTTGGTCCACTAGACAGTTTCAGCTTAATCATTTTATCTGGTATTTCTGAAGATTTCTTTTATTTTTGGCCAAATACAGCAGAATTTACACTACACAACCGATTTCTACAAGTGTCAATTTTTTTCTCTACAATCTGTTGATTGTATTGGAATAAGTGAACTTCGGGTAAATTTAATAGCTGCTGCCTAATATGGTTTGCGGTTCTTGAGTTGGATGGCTAGGTGAGCTTTTAAATAGTGCAGTGTGAATTATTTTGTTAGATGTTCTACAATGCGGTTAGTCGAAATTCGTTCTATTCATTTTAGCCTTATTTGAGAAATATGCAGCATATATGTGTTCACAGTAGCAATTTTGTTATAAAGTCTGTGGGTTCAATTTAAAATCATAAAACTAATAATATTCACTTTCACTTTTCTAGAACTTTATTTACATTCGAACAGCTGATTCAAATAGCATAACAATCCCATATACGCTAGTCGTCGCGGTATAACTGAACTGCGATCGTGGCGTGCTTCCTTTAATACCAGCGTCGAATTCTCCAGTAAAAATCGTCATCACTCCTTCCGCTGCCGAGTCTTTTCGAGAACCGTTTTTTTTATCTCAAAGCGTTTGTTGTCGTACTGAGATGAAACAGGGTCGGCCTTGGGTAAATTTCGTAACACTGCCCCCCCCCCTTTAATTCTGATCGTCCCGATCAGAAACATCCTCTCCATGGTAGGGAGCGAGTCGATCTAAATGAACTACCTTCAATTTAGCCTTGGGGTTTCGACGGATCCGGTAGACGACGTCATTCAGTCTCTAGACCACCTCGTATGGACCATCCCAGGCGGGTGTAAGCTTTGGGGATTTACCCTTGCTCCGTTGGGGGTTGTACAGCCAGACTTTGTCCCTCTCCTGGAACCCGACTGAATTGGCCTTGAGGTCGTATCGCGTCTTCATCCGGTCACTGGTGGCCAACATCTGCGTTCGGGCTAATTCGTGTATTGCCAGCAGGTTATGTCGGAGCTGGTCGGCATAATCGTCGATGTCTTGGGGAGGTTCTTCGGGGGAGCCAAATGCCAAATCGCAGGGTAATCGCAGCTCCTTTCCGAATAGGACCCTGGCTGGGATCAGGCCTGTGCTATTATGTACGGCAGAGCGATATGCCAACAGGAATAGGGGAATATGATCATCCCAATCACGCTGGTTATTGCTGACGACCTTGGATAGGTGTTGTTCTAAGGTCCTGTTGAATCTTTCCACTATTCCGTCTGACTGTGGGTGTAATGGTGTTGTTCTCGTTTTCCTGATCCCCAACATCGTGCAGACCTTCTGGAATACATTTGATTCGAAGTTACGCCCCTGGTCTGAATGTAATTCCATCGGGACGCCAAACCTGCTGAATAGTTGTTCTACTAGCACCGCCGCTACCGTGGTTGCCTCTTGGTTGGGTATCGCATATGCCTCAGGCCATTTGCTGAAGTAGTCCATTGCGACCAGAATGTATTTGTTCCCCCTCTTAGACTCGGGAAACGGACCGGCGACATCGATGGCGATTCTCTCAAATGGGACGCCCACATTGTAATGCTGCATTCTGCCCTTGGTCCGGGTTTTCGGGCCCTTACTGGCCGGACAGGTGGCACATTTGCGGCACCAAGCTCTGACGTCTTCGAAGTAATTCACCCAGTAGTACCGCTGGCGAACTTTGTCTACGGTTTTATTCATGCCCAGGTGGCCTCCGGTAATTCCATCATGTACTTCGGTCAGGATGGCTGGTACCTTTTTCTTCGGAACTACCAGTTGGGACTTGGTTTCTCGTCCATCAGCGCTTTCCCAAACTCGCTTCAGCATTCCATTGTCTACTCTTAGAGAGTCCCATTGAGCCCATAACGACTTCAGCACGCCGGAGTATCTAGCTACCTCGTCCCATCGTGGCCTGGGTGTCCTCTCGTTTTGAGTGACAAGATTGGTTCGATGTTTGGATCAGCCATTTGGTCCTGGATGCACTGTTCCGTTGTCCAGTCTATGGCCTGCACTCGGATCTGCCTGATGGAGATACCCTCTCGCTGTTCTGTCTTCAGACAATGTCCGCATTCCGCTCTACAGGGTCTTCTAGATAGGGCATCGGCATTATTGTGCAAACGGCCGGCACGGTGTTCCACCTTGAAGTCGTATTGCTGTAATTTCTCCATCCATCTGGCTAGTTGTCCTTCCGGTGTCTTCATGTCCAGCAGCCATTTGAGTGCGGCATGATCTGTCCGGATTAAGAAATGACGACCATAGAGGTATTTGTGGAAATGGTCTACAGCCCTTATTATTGCAAGAAGTTCTTTTCTGGTGACGCAATAATTTCTTTCCGGTTTCGAGAATCCACGGCTGTAACTCGATCACCCTCTCTTTACCATCTTGCACCTGCGATAGGACGGCCCCCCAACCCAAACCTATGTTGCTGGCGTCTGTGTCTAAAATGAACTTGCCGGACTGTGTAGGAAAGGCTAGGATTGGGCTGGAACATAGTGCTGCCTTCAGTCGTCCTGAATGATGTTTCGCAATCCTGATTCCAACTGAAGCTCTCTTTCTCAGTGGTCTGCCGATGTAGAGGGGCGATGGTGGCAAATCCCTCAACAAAACGCCGGTAGTATGAACAAAGGCCCAAAAAGCTTCGGAGTTCATGCTTGTCTCTTGGGACTGGCCAATCACGGATGGCTGCTATATTGTCTTCGTTGGTGCGGATTCCTGACTCGGACACGACGTGGCCCAAAAACTCTACTTCTTTTTGGAACAAGAAGCACTTCTTCGGGTTGAGTCTCAGGTTGGCATTATTAATTCTGGAGAATACTTCGCCCAGGTTCTTCAGATGGTCGTCGAATGTCTGGCCCATAACTAGAATGTCGTCGAGGTATACTAAGCACGTCCTCCATGTTAACCCGCCCAGTACATACTCCATTAGCCTCTCAAATGTAGCGGGTGCATTACATAACCCAAAGGGCATGACCGTGAACTGAAACAGCCCTTTACTGTCTTCTCTCTGTCGTTTGCGTGTAGACCAACCTGCCAATATCCACTTTTTAGGTCTAGTGTGGAGAACCAACGGGAGCCTGCTAGTGTGGTCAAAGTGTCATCGATTCGGGGTAGTGGATAGCTGTCTTTCTTCGTGACGTCATTCAGCTTTCTGTAATCCACGCAAAATCGGGTGGTTCCATCCTTCTTTTTAACTAGCACGACGGGAGCAGACCATGGGCTGATGGATGGCTCAATAACTCCATTTTGTAACATGGAATCGATGTTTTCCTCGACTGCCTGTTGTTGCCCCAATGGTGGTCGTCTAGGTGGTATTCTGATGGTTGAGCCTTTCCGGTATCTATTCGATGCTGGATGATGTTGGTGCGACCGGTGGTTCCATCTTGACTGTTAAAAATTTGCCAGTGCTTTGTGATAATTTGCTTGGCTTTCTTCTGGTTCTCTGGTGTCAGGTGTATCAAATGATCAGCAAACTGTTGTAGGAACTCTTTACTGGGCCCTGTCTTCTTCGCAATTGATGATGGTCTCTACTGGCTCGAAACAAGCTATCTCTTGACCATTGGCAATTCTGATGTCGTTGTTGGACAAATTCATTACTCTGATTGGTATATCTCTTCCGGTTTTAACTATAGCTCGTCCAACCAAGTAGTCATGAGCTGAGTGTACGGGCTCCACCATTCCAACGCAGCTCACAGGATTGCTGTCTAGCTGCCCATGAATAATCTGTTCCGTTCGACCGGGAATTCTAGCTGAAGACTTTGCCACAATTTTTGTGGGGATGACTGATGTGTTGACGGGCCGTGTCAATACAAATTCCTCATTTAGGAACCGAAGAACATCATATCTCGGGTCGAACATAAATCCATGCTGGCTAATTAGGTCCATTCCCAGTATAAAATCGTCCTCAATATTCGCTACCAGGACCCTATGCCGGATCATGTTGTCCCCTTTCTGTATTGACATGGACTCGCCGGTGACTGTTCTGAGCTGGATGTTATTGGTAATTGGCCGAATTTCTGATGCTCTCAAAACCTTGGACTTGGCAATGGACACAGCAGCGCCGGTGTCGATGGTGATGGTAACTGCTCGCCCATTGATGGTGCCTCTGATGACTAGGCTGCCGCTATCTCGGCAAAATCCCCGGATGGATAACGTTTTGGGGGCTGGTGGAGGGACAGTCAGCATTCGCCCCCCTATGCTGACTGACTGACGGTCCCTGGACATGTGGCTGTTCTGTTGGTTACCTCTGGTCGGTGATCGTTCAGGTGGCCTCACTCGACAATTACGTTGGAAGTGCCCTGTCCGTCCGCAACGGTAACATAACAATATCAATAAAGGCACCATGAATGATTACCATGTCATAATATTGACCATCAAGCTCCTAAACTGCTTTTACCTAAACAAATTGATCAACGGCGTTCATATGAATTTGCCATCTCGTGCCTGGGAAGATCAACCATTTTCCGTTGTGCACCCTTTAGATTTTCTTTTTACTTCAGTTTTCTCGTTTGGCCGATGAAAATTTGACCGCATTTAGAGGTCGGATGACCTGGGGCAGAAGTAAACTAATCACAATCTCCCCATTTCATAGATTTTCTTGGCATCTTTTTTGTGTACCTCTGTGTTTTCTTAAGGTTTGAAATTTTTTGGTGTTCATCAGAGATCAATCAAGCTCTGGCGAATGTATTTCTACGTCTAAATAAATTAAATAATAATGTATTTCAGTTTTTGTTAAATGTATTTGTGGTCCTCAGAATGAGCCCTTATTTGATGTATTACATGATAAGTTGAATTATTTAAAATTTTTCATTTTTTATTTAATTCTATAAATTTGCCCCCCAAAATTAAAATTAATGTTTTCTCGTGTAATCTTCGGGCTACGTTCTGTACTTCCATTTTTTCAAAATTGTATATTCATTTGTTTGGATAAGGGGGGCGGTCGATTTTTTCATTTATCCTCCCAGAAGTAACTCAATATAAAATTTTCTTCATTTACGATATGTACTCCTGATCGAGTCACCAAACTATATACTGATACCAAATTTCAATCTTTGCCGTCCAGTAGTTTAGGCAAAAATGGCTGTGATGTGAAAAAGGTAGAAATCCGGTGCGATATTATTACGGTATCTGTATACTGTGTATACGGAACCCTAAAGATGTTGGTAAATCTGGTATGCTATTGGAAAGATGAGTAAACAAAGTAGTAGATACTGCTGTTATTAGTGATAAATTAATTGTCAAGAACTTGTGAAAATATTTGTTGGTTAATATGGTGCGTTTACTGAAAAATAAAGATCCATCCAACTAACGTGTCTCCCATAATGATAGAAATATTGTACTATTTTATTATGTCATTTAAGAAAGTACGCTTCTAGCAGGCATCTGGCGGTCGCGTCATCATCTTTTGTATTAAAAATTGGTAAAAAACCTTTTTAAAACTTATTTCCTCAATGCTACAATTTTAATGTTTTAATTTACAAATGTTTAAGCTAAGAAAATTGACAATACATTTCGAGGGATGCAAGTATGTGTCATAGGGATAGTAAGTCGTAACCGCTCTCATAAGTTTGAAATTTTAAAGGGTATATTCTTTTAATAGTTTTAAAAATATATGTAAGTTGCCAGCCTATTCTGGCGGTTTCAAGTGTCTGCCAGGCAAGTATGCAGTAGTCATGACATTTGATGAGAGTGCGAGCGCAACAAACTTTTACCGGATCCAATGTTACACACAGATTAAGGCTACATACTATTATAATAGAACATTATTTCAAAACAGGTTAGTTAGATGGATTAAAGCGCTTCAGTGAAACAGATTACGTTAGGGATGAAAAAACAACATCCTCACTTGATGGAACGTTGTAACAATAACCCAAACTTTATTATTAATAACATTATGTTTTCCGACGAATCTTTTCTCGAGATTTTTCAATCCATTGAACGCAAGACAATATGTTGTTTCCAATCGAGAATCTGCATCAGTTGCACTCCACTCAACTGATTGAAAAATTGAAAACTCGAATATTTATGTATTTAGTACATATAACTGAATTTGATATTTTATTGCGAAATGAATTTCGAAAACTAGCTCACAGAGACTCCAAATCGGGAGTCGTACTGTGTGTTACACACAGTAGCTATTTCCTGCTGATTCTTAGGTTAGAAATCACACGAAAGAATTCGCAGGTTAATTAAAATCTATCAAAGAAATTGTAATACTATGATTATGAGGCCATCAAAAGAATATTTACAGAAACCGTTCTGACTCTTTGGCAAAATTAGAACAACAAATATACGAAGCATATCATCGTCTCGCTCTTAACTTACTTTATTGCATTATTTTGTAGCATTATATATTTTGACCAAATTTCTCAAAAACTATCAACTTCATGATGTCTCAATTTCATATCACTTTGCAAAATCCTACGAAGAGTAATCCAAAAAAAAAGAAGAAAAAACATCTACATCATACCACCAAATGACTTTGCACAAGCTCAAAAAAATGCGCATGAAGTTGCTAAATAAACTTTCTTTGAAACATTTTTTTATATAGTCTGGTTAACATTGTAGAACCATCATTAGATACCTTTGGGGCACTTGTATGTCAAAAACACAAATTGTCAATTTTTATATTTTAATCTGTGGACTACCTTTTAAGTCATGATGTAGATAGTATGCTGTAAAATTATTTTTTTATGAATAAAATCGTTGATTAGAGTATAATGGTATCCATACATCACAAGCATTAAGTTTAACATAATGTCTCAGTGAGCCGGCATACTTCAAAGTTAAATTTAATGGTAGTGAGTTGCATTGCGTATCGTCATACATAGAATTTAATTGGTTGAAGAAATCATAGATGAAATACAAAAGATTGTAACATCTTGTTCTAAGTATATCGAGGTATAAGTCTGTTGAATGGTTACTTCAACTCCTTTTTAATCTAATCTAGGAAGATGACAGCTGTTACAAACTGCGATTTTTTTTGCCTTGGGGACTAATATTTTCTCCATTTCCATTAACTACCTTAGCAAAAGTAACTTATTAGCAATATTGTTTATAAGTCAGTTATGTTTAAAACACTTATCCTCTTAAAATACGTCGTGGGTAGATAATTAATATAATTACCAATTAGTTTAATTCCAGAATGGTTAAATTCGTGGTAAATTGCTGTTTGCAATTGATAAAAAAAACTAATTGGAAAATGATAGTCAATTTATATTTTGCATAACACACCGGTAAAAGTGGCTTGAATTCGCCATTAGTGTAACATTTTAATGTACAGGACGATCGTGGGATTTGATAGTTGATTTCATTTGCATTATTTAATAGAAATTGCATGCAGTAAGTATTAATTGGAATAGAAAATGGTATTTCATTCATCTAAGAATAAGTTACGTGTAATAAGTAATACGTAATAGTTGTGTAGTGTAACACTGAAGGAGAAGAACATTCAAGAATTCTAAGACTTTGACTAAATTTGTTGTCGATTGTTACTACTCGAGTGATTTTAACAATCGAATGATCGCTCGAAAGACCCATAACTCGGATGATTCTAATTCTAACGATTCTCGCTTTTTTATTCTCAGGTTCGTAACCTTTGCTACGTGTCAGCGGCTACCTTGTGTGTGAACATTTAAATTATGTAAAATTATACTATTCAATTTTTCCTAAATATTAATTTAATTTAAAATTTATTTGTGAAGGAGCTGTTATTAATAATTGAAAGAACAGTATAATGATCCTTAATCTACATTAACAGCCAATTCATCAAATTACTTCGCACTGCAATAATTGCACTGTACCCTGAAAATACAGTATTTGCATAGTCCTTTTGTCCAATGAAAGACGTAAACAAGCTACTGCATACGAGCGAGAAACGAGAACGTACGAAAGTGCTTCTATATGAACGTCTAATGGCAGAAAAGTACTTCTCGATTCGCAGAGAAATCATTGAGATTATTACTGGAATGCAGCATCGCTCGATCTGTGGTATCGCTCGTCCTCGCGCCCGTTGAATGTTTTGAGTTAAATAATCGATTATTTTTCATTGGAATACTTTGATTCCATAATCGGAATACTCGAGTGATTTTCATAATCGAATGATCGATTATATTTCATTCGAATGATCCCATCACTACAAATAACGTATAATTATTGTATTTGGATTAGAAAACTGTTTCAAATAAAATGTAAAGTGTAGTGACTAGAGAGACCCGCTCATCCTGGGCTTCACCTTTTTTTGCATATTAAACAAATACTCACAAAACCAGTGGAGATTTACGTCTATTGGCACAATATTTATAACAAAATTCTGCACATTCATTTTTTATTTCGGATATACAAATCTTCAAAAAACTACATTGACAAATGAAAAATGTGTTTTGTGCAAAAATATTAAAACGTTCTTTATCATGATGATGTGGTTCTAATAGAATTTTTAAGAATCCGATTCATGAACTCTTTATAAAGTTTTTGTCACATAAGGATTATGATACAGCTTGTATCCTCAAAAAATGTGAAGATGGCACATTTATGGATTGACGATTATCTTAAACATTTATTTATAAATAAACGCAGCAATGATTCTCGAATTGAAATAGTTTTACCTATTGAAATTGTACATCAAATGATAAAAGTGCTTTATTTATCTCACAGAAGGTAACTCCTATACATTACTTTCATATAAAGTAACCTCTAAAAATTTTGTATTTGTATTTCTTCAAAAGTGGGTTGCAAAAATTACCACAAACTGTTACTATTTCAGAATCTTAGTGTTAATTATTGTTACTAAAAATTTAGTTATTTTTCTCTAAGACCACATATGCAAAAATTAGGTTAATCAATGTTTAGAAAGTTTGCACGATCTTATTTCCATTTTATTCTCCGAGCGCATCTGTAATCTGTATGGTCTGTAGACTCAGACAACATTAATTTAGTCAATAAAATATACTCACTGACAAAGAAGGAGTTTAAATTTAATATTGTTTTGGTAAAACGTAGATGCTATAGTAAGGAGTAAATGATTAAAATTTGAATAAAAAATACCAAGGAGTTTAATTTTTTTTAATAAAGATTGTTAAAATTGCGTTTGTCCACCGTGGTTATCTATACATTCCACAACACGTCTTGGGATTGATTCAGTAAGGTGGTCTATTTCTACTTGAGGAATATTGTCCTAAGCTACATGTATTTCATGTCTTAAAACCGCCAAAGTCCGTGGGTGCTGGGGTAAATTTCCGAGTCTTCTACCCATCATATCAAACATGTTCAATAGGTGAAAGATCTGGGATCTGGGCGGCCATGATAACAATTCACATGGGTCTCTTGAAAAAAGTTTAAACTAACTCGAGCAACATGAGGTCGAGTATTATCTTGTTGAAATATGGGATCCATGAGCCGATCAAGGTAAGGGGTACTGCTCCACTACTTTCTGAAGATAACGTTGCGCTGTCATGTTGCCTCGAACAAAGACTAAAGGTGATTTACTTCCATGTGCAATAGCACCCCATACCATAACGACTACTGTTGGGTGTACATGTCGCTCAACATCAAATTGAGGTTGACGTTTTTCTTCTCGACGTCGTCTAACACTTCTTCGGCCATCATGTTTACCCAAGCAGAATCGAGATTCATCAGAGAAGACGACCGGATACCATTCCACATTCCAATGTTGTCGTTCTCTGCCCCTATTGCTGTTGAAGCAGCGGTCGGAGGTAGTACAAGATGGGGATGCAGTTCCAAAGATCTTACACGGCGCTAAACCGTACGGATACTTAGAAGATGGCACTGTTCTCCTAAACACTTATCAGCTAAATTTGGAGTTGACGAAATCGGTCTCTAAAGCCTTAGACGTCGATCTTGAACTTCTCCTCCTCTTGGAATATTAAATTTAAATATTCCGTTCTGGGTGTTGGAATATCTTTTAATTACATGATCTTGAATACTCTTCTTTTCAGTAAATAACTTAATTGACTTTTTTTTTTATTTAACGCATTTCACTAATAATACTTGCTTAATCTAAGCTATGCAATCTAGCTGTGCAAATGCTAGATTACATGAAAGTCGTCGTTCTCACAGAGGCGAGTAATTTGTTGTTAGTTATTAGTCGTCCCGGTACTTTTTAATTTTAGGAACTATTTTCTAGAATCTAGATGTTTTATAATTGTCAATTTTTCTATTTTGTTTAGAAAGTGTTGTCTATATCTTCTTAGTGACCAGGACTTTACACAATATTATTTGTTTGGGTTTATATTATATCACTTTTATTCCAAGGGAAAATATTTTTTATTTAGGCGAAAGTTCTACACCTGTCTATACAGCAAAATAAAGGGCATTTTGGGACTTAAAAAAATGTGTTTTTTTTTCAAAAATTGGTAACTCTCTGTTAGTTAAAACTAGAACATTACTGTCGCATTAGTAGTTTTTAAGGGATGCCAATTTAAAAAATTTAAAGAAAAACCAGTTTAGTCTGATCGATATTTTGAATGTTCATAGAATACATTTTACATTGTCTATCTTCCACTTTCATTGTAGTGCTGGGAAATTGGTTTAAAATAATGGAAAAAAATACATTAAAAGTGCGAATCTGCCGCAGACCACCAGCAGAGCTGTCAAGATACTGAGGCGGTTCTAAGATTTCTTTGAGGAGGGTCCATAAGATGAACATTATTATCAATTGTATGTTTTTTTCTACGCAGTTTAATTAGTTATTATTTACATTGGTTTATTAGGTTAATACTTTTAACGTCAAATTATTATTTTTCCACCGATTGGTTCCTTGGCTTTGTCAAGACATCGAAAGAAAAGTAAGGGTCTCTCGTTTAAGCCAATATTTACAAGCATTATTAACACATTTACGGTAATGTATGGAAAAACTCAATATATACAAAGTGCAGTGTATTTTATTTGCTTTCCAAATTATAATTTGTATATCCCGATCAAATTATCGATGTTAATACGGTACGTTCTGCAAAATATTTTTACAAAATATCTATTTTCTAATTCGCTTTAATTTTTCCATTGGCGGTGGTATGATTGCTTCATCACTTTTCACAATACGAGCAAAAGCAAACAAAACCCATATTTATTGGTTTTTAATATTCGAATCATTTACTTCTACACTTTCCTGTTAAATTTTGACACTTAAAAATGTCTGTTAACTGGTTAGTCCCGATCGGATCATTGAATCAGTTGAATTGAAAGTATCTATTATATACTTACGTATTGTTGTACTATATCAGATATATTAGCATCCGAATTTTCGTTTTTATTATTACAGAAGGTGTCACATAGTGGTAGTATATAAGTTAATTTCCATGAATCCTATTCGTTGTGTGTTTTGTAACATTATAATTATTTCATAAAAACTACTTTGGAAATTCAGGATCGTCTCTCATGTCGGTCCATACGCTTTTTGGGGACCAGGTTATGCTTGTTAGTTTCTTGATATGATAGTCTCTTCTGAGATTAGGGCGTATGAGTTTTAAACTGTGTATTTACCTGCTGCCTTCTCATATTCAACTGCCGACTCTACTTCCAAGAATACTTCAGGTATTTCTTGTGTCTTCATCTGTATTGCAATCATTTCTGGGGCTTAATATCGGACTTGGTAGATTTGGCTAATGTACTCCACTATAGTCTTTTTCAGTATATTAGTGGTTTCTTAGGGTTCTCACAACTCTTTCGATTTTCAATTGCAGATTTGATTGTTAGGTTCAATACCTTCTGCATTCCTCTTTCTAGGAGTTTTGCCCAGTTCGGTATGTTCTACACGCAGGATGTATGTTATCATTTTTAATAATCTTCTTTTTTGCAGCATCCATTTCCAAGCATATTTTATTTTGTTGTGACCCTCCAATTTCTTTCGCGCAGGTTAATATTGTGTTCATTAGTGCTTGATATTATACGGAATTTTCTTTCAGGGTGTTAGTATCTATGCTGTAGGTGGATGTTTTCCTGATGACTTTGAATCTTTTCAGTTTTGTATTAAGGAAAATTCTTGCTCTTAACAAGCCTTTGGTCGCTTCCTACTCTGAATATGTTTAGAATGTCAATTTCATTACTGAATGGTCCCTTTTGGGGACCCCCTTCTATAGGTGTTTTTCTGAGTGTGCAAATTGCACTATTCTTTGTCCTGTTTCGTTGCGTTTACTAAACCCAAAAGATCCAAATGCTCCATTGATTCCTTTTGAACTTTTCTATATATACTTTAGAAATTACTGAAAAGATAACTCTTTAAATCAAAAGATTATTCATCCGATAAAATTTGTAACAGATTTTATAACTCTTCCTGAATTTGAAACGATATTGCAGACAATATTTTATGTGTTGAAATTGTTTCTCTTGAACTCCCTTGATATGTTGGAAATTTTATGTAATACATTAATGGAAGTTATTCGCGGAAACAACTTTTCTACCTTCAGGAAACTATTATGGGATTGGTTTAAGCTGAGACTCCGCTTTTTGCTTTTAAAATATATTAAATATTAGATGATTCATTAATAATCCTATAATAAATATTGTGAATTGTTCGTTGGGCCGCTTTCCTCTTACCTTGGTAGAATAGTTTCGAATAATTCAATTTTCTATCTGACGTTATTCCTTAATAGGACTAAACATTTATAAAAAGGCAAGAATTGTTGCGTTGAAAGATTTAAAAAAATTCATATAGTAACAAGATGACGTGAGCAGGACATTTGAATACATTATAAGGTAATTTGTGTAATGTAAATCTGTTGGCTATTTACGTACTTCATTACAACATTTAAGTTATATACCACATATCAAATATTTTTACTACATTTTGTAATAAACATTGACTTGTTTATTGATGTTTGTAATTTCAACAATAACTTTTTCTAAGTCATTGTTCTGTTCTAAATTTTAACAGTCACATGAAAGGTATGAACTTATTTTCATTATGGATTAATTACGAACGTAAAATGTGTGTGGGCTTAACTAAATAGGAAACGAAGAATTTATAGGCAACAGAGTATATAATTGCATAGTTACTACATGCTGTTACTTATTTATTTAGGTGGTGATAGCTATTTTTCTGAAAGTGTTAATAAACTAAAAATATTAAGAACAAGGTCTTGCATATCTAATATATATCAGGTTGTTGTAAAGTCAGGGAGTCCCAAACGTGAAAGTACATGCTAAATAATTTTTCTACACTCACCTCTACATTTTTCATATAGAAAAACAATAACGAAAACAACGCCGAAGGAAATCTATATACAGGGTGGGCCATTTTAATCTTTGCACTCGAATTGCTTCGTTCCTAAGCATAGTATAAAAAAGTTTATACAAAACTTATTCAAGGCGAAGGGGGACACCTTTCTGGTGTAATTAAATTTTGACCTTGAGCATCATTTTCTAGGTCATTTGAAGGTTAGGGTGTTTTTTAATGGGAACCCCAGTTTTTGACACCGTATTCGGGAAACGCGGTAAATTTTACGTCTGAAGTGATGTTAATACAATTTTTTGTTACCTTCAAAAGGTTATTTTAAGGTCAAAAGCTTAAAAACCTAAAATGGCTATTTTTCACATTTTTTTGACTAAATAACAATGACACAGGTACCTGAGTGATAATTATCGCATCTCACTCTGTCTTTTTTGGGTTTAAAAGAGACAGCCTTTACACTTACATATGTATATTTTCAATTGCTTGGAAAAAACTCTCTGCCTTAGCGCAATCGCAGTAAGAAAAAAACGAGACTCGTTGTTTGCCTTTCGTCCATTACGGACCTCGCTAAAACTCTCAAGGAAAAACGTTTCCCTATGTGCTCGCTAGTGCAACCACAAAGTGCGTGTGCAGCTATTACTCACTTATTGTAAACACCCTCGTGAGTGCGCATTGCCTCACAGTATTACCTCTAGTTGTGCCTAAAAACCCAGGGTTAAGGCATGCTACCCGCGCCGAATGCAGACAAATACATGGATGGCAGATTTCCCGAGGCTTTTACTAGATCTAACTCGTAGACAAGGTAAGAGTTTTCTTATGAAGGGCAATTGAGTTTTTTATCAAAATAGAACCACTCAATAAAATAAATCATTTAAGATTTTTTTTAAATATGTAATAATTACTGCTGATTTCGTTTATTCGTTTAATGCTTGCGCTAATATGGTATTTAACATGGCGTAAAAGAAGAAAACAATATCTGTACACTTGTTCTACCAAAAATATTAGTAAAATGTAAAAACCAATAGTTTAACATATTTCCTACATCAAGGTTATTATTCTTAAAAAAAATGGTATCTATATCACCTAAGGCGTAAAATTTCTTGCTCTTGTCAAAAACACGGGTTGCCATTTAATAAAAATACTCTGACCTTCAAATGACCTTAAAAATGAAGTTCAAGGTCAAAATTGATTGCACCAAAAGGTCTCCCCCTTCCCCTTAAACAAGTTTTGTATGAACTCTTTTTCATATCATGCTTAGGAACGAAACGATTGGGGTGCATAGATTAAAGTGGCCCACCCGGTATATGTGGAGAATCACAAGTAATACATTTTTTTCATAGTGATTCGTTTATATGTATAATAAAAAATATATAAAAATTCATTCTAAACAATTAAAATATTTATTTGAAAATTTTTTAAAATGTATTCAATTCTTTTTCAATTGTAACTTATGTAGTCAATAGTATTTTCGTATCTTTAACAAAAAATGACCTGCTATTTTTCGTTTTTTTTTTGTTTATTATTAGCTTCTGTAATTAATAACATATACACCTACTATAACAACTGAAAATATCATGTTGTTATAATTTAATACAGTACAGAATGTTTCAAATGAATATCGTAGTTTTTAAGATGTGTACTATTTATTGCAATAACCTACAGGTATAAGTATACATCAAACGAAAGAACTCAAACAGTCTTTCTTATAAGTGTTCAGCATGAGCACCAATCTTGATCAGTGTATCTGTAGTAATTGTTGCAACTACTGCTTTAAATCTGTTGCTTAATTTGGGTAGCTCAACTGGTTGCGAAGGCATGATTAAAGATAAAAATCACAATGTGTCTGATCTAGGGAACGTTGAGGCTATACGAACCAAATCTTGTCATTTGGCCCCCTGCCGTATACAAAGTCGTTTAACCTACCGCTTACTGAGGTGGTGCATAAAAGTCGCTGAAATTGCTAATGCACACTACCATTCAGAGCTGATTTGTTTCGACTAGGCGTGAAAGAATCTCTTAATAGTTCAACATGTTCAACAGGTGCACTTGGTCGTCCTGTACTCTTCCGTTTGCAAAGGCACTGGATTTCGCGTCGTCAAACTGATGATACCATCTTCGAATGTGTTATCACTTACAATGCAGCTCAATATGGAACGCCCATTTTCTTGTGTTCACAGATCTAGTTCTTGCTAATCCACACCTCATTAGCAGTATGTTGTATTAAGCATATGGCAAACAGTAAAACACAAAAAACTTTCTCTTCATTAGTCGCCATCTTTGCTATTACCGCTTTCCAGCGGAAGACAAAAGAAATTTATAATTGTAAGTAAAATGAAATAAATACTTGAAAGTCTTAAAAACTCAACATTCAGAATAACAGAAGGGGGATGTATAACTGCCATAAAGTCTCCACAAATAGAAATAATTTTATTAGCTTTTGTTTAGAAATTTTCCTACTTGAATCATACGAAGGAGTACCCAAAATACAAGCTTTAAATTTTTTGCCAGGTAAGCCTATCACCTTCAAAATACTCTCCATTACAATTAATACCTTTGTCCCTCCGGTGGTTTCACTGTTCGAAACATTTTTTGTAACCATCTATAGAAATGTGTAGCAACTCTTCCTTCGTTGTTTTTTCTTGGCCACTTCAATATTGTCAAATCGGGGTTCGTCCATGCTCTTTTTCATGTGTAGAAACAAGCAAAAATCACTCGGAGCCAGGATTGCCGAATAAGGTGCACGGATCAGCGAACCAAGCAATTTTTAGACAAAACTAGCTAAAAGTGATGCCTTGTCGTGGTGAAAGATCCAGTCTCTTGTCTAGTCTTTTTTGAAGAACACTGTTGCTCAATCTTCTTATAACTTCCAAATAAAAGGTTTGATTAAAGGTCTGATTTGGAGGAACAATCTCTGGATGAACTTGGCATCAAAACATCAAATCAGCATTGTTTTAATATTTGATTTGACGACATTTTTGGGCGGAGGGTGACGTCATTCATTAGCTTGACTGACATTTGTAAAACACTATAAATTATATTAAACATTTATAAAAATAAACAAAGTATTTTCAAACAAATTCTGGCTTTTGAGTGTTTCAAAATTTTGTTCACAATAGCCCTGTGGCATTCTTGGGGCATCTTTAAGTGAAAACTTGATGAATACCTATGTACTAATATCAAAAAATAGTACTTCGATTATCCAAATAAAAGGAAAACCAGATTCATTCAGATTCAGTCGAAAAAAAATTCCTTTAAGTCGTCAAATAGTTATCTTCCCTAACTTCTTAGATCACTGGTAGATAATAAAATAATTAAATATACTATTCAGTATCTCTCACATGTAATTTACTATACCACACCACTGACACCACCTTAATAAAATAAAGTTCAATATAAAATGAGAATCCATCTTTTAAATAACTAAGCTCATTTTTTTAAATATCAATTTGTGTAATATGGAGGTTGGAAACCGTTATACACTTTTTTATAGGTCCATCCCAAATCCAGATAGCTTTCAATAATATTTTTAGTATCAGTAGCAAGAATTAACACCACTTTTAACTTATAAACTAGTTGACAAGCTTAAGTGGGTACAATTTCAAGTAGATATTATTAGAAAATAGAATATATTGCAAAAAAGTGGATTTCCTCTCAAACTATTCTCATACAACACAATTTATTTTAACAAAGAAATATTAAATATGGAACTTAGTAATACTAAAAGTTATTCCGTCAATAAGTGATAAAATTTAGAATATTTTTTTATCTGTTTTTATGTCATAGTTATGCATTACGCATGAATCATTTTTATCAATGTTAGGTAAATGTTAATTTGTGTACGTGGTAAAGTAAACTTAATAAAATTTATTGTATTTTTCATCGAGTATGATATAAAGATTATGTGATGAAACTGTCTGCTTTTGAAGTTATTAACAACCTCATTTCACAACAAGAAAGCAATTAATAACCGTTTTTGGTTCAGAAACATAATTTTATGGTAGAGTTTGTTATGTTTTATAGAGAAGGTATCCGAGGAACGGAGTTCGCCTTGCTTGGATGAGGATTATTGTAATTAATCTGGTAAAATCAAGTCTTTCGATTCAGTGACCAATTTGGAATAGATTATTTATAGTAATGAACGAGCGATCCGATTTTCTACTGAAGCCTTAAATAGGAAATGTTCCCCTGGTGGTTATTAATTCTGAAGTTACACGGTTGTGTAAACGAAACAATTCGTATAAAACTTTCAGTCGCCTACAGGCGAGTTGCATTTCTTGAGATCATGATTAAAGTTTATTTTAGTCACAGGTATCGAATTGTTTTTCTTAAAAATTACAAATACGCAAGTGGTATATCCAAAAATTTGAAAACGAAAACAACACCCATCGATAAATTTTCCTAGAAGTTATTTCTCGTCACTTGGAAAGTGTTGTTTATATAAAAAATGCTTGATTTCATTCCATAGTCTCTCTATTTTTAGGTAATTTGTAGAAGTTTAGGATTAAGTAGTGCTGAACAAACATTAGACATTTGGACAAATTTTAAGATTATTTGTTCGTTAATTGAAGGGGGGGGGGGCGAATTTCTAAGCAGGCGGTAAGCTCGTTCGGGTAGTCACAGAGGGTGAAGGTAACCTATTTATTTTTGAAATATCGTCATCGAGTTTTAAACAGTACGTAAATACATATGATTTTAAAAGTACACAAGGGTAGACCTTTGTATATTTAACTGGATACCCAATGTGTAGACATGTTTGTTTAAAAAACTGGAGATTGCGGAGAGGTGGTAACAAAACAAAAAGGAAATCCTCTATTTGGCTTCTCATTAAACGACATACGTTCTAAACGCCACGAAACAACACATTTTTTGAGCAATGTTGCCATCAAATTTGTTGTTCAAGATCATATTGACATAAACCTCAGTATAGAATTTCTAATAAGTAAACAAAATCAATACTTATTTTATACATGTTGCCACTTATTATATTACCTCTAGATATTTTTGAAATTCATATAGGAAATTTTTCTAGCAGGAATTAAGTAATTTTAACTCAACAAATTCTAATATGTAAGTATTAGAGTTCATAAGTACTCTGAAATTACTCTATCTATTGATGAAAACCGCATTAAAGTTCATTGTGTAGTTTAAACGATTTAAATATACACAAGGACAGGCAGCGTTAAGAGACCTTGTTAGGGTTCCGTATATACAAAATACAGATACCCTTATAATATCACTCCAGATTTCTGCTACTGGCACATCACAGCAATTTTCTCCTAAACTACTGGACGGAAGAGGTTGAAATTTGGTATCAATGTATAGTTTGGTGACTCGATCAGGAGTACATATCGTAAAAGAAGGAATTTTGATTTTAGGGTTACTTCTGGGGGAAAACTAAAAAAAAATCGACCGTTCCCCCCTGATCACCGAAACTACTGATCCTAAAATTTTGAAAAAAATAGGATATATAGAACGTTTGCCTGAACTTTACAGGAAAAATAAGGAGAAACCATTAATATTAATTTTGGGGGTAAATTATAGAATTAAATAAAAATTTAAAAATAAAATTTTTGTCAAACACATCATGTAATACATCAAATGAAAGGTCCCATTCTGAGCAACACTAATATATTTTTTTCATATTTAAAAAAAAATAATTAAAAAGATATTAACGAAAATATACCAAAATTTACCCATTCCCTCCCCCCTTATCTCCAAAACTATAAAACGTAAAGTTTTGAAAAAAATTAAAGGTATAGGGTCTGACCTGAAGTTTACTGGAAAAATAAGGAGAAAACTCTACTTTAAATTTTGGGGGGCAAATTACAGAATTAAATGGAAAATATAAAATTAAAATTGTTTCTAACCCATCATGTTATATATCAAATGAAAGGGCTCATTATGACGAAAACAAGTATACTTTTTCATATTTTTAAAATAAATTAATTAAAAGATATTAACAAAAATATAAAAAAATACCAATTCCCCCTTATCTCCGAAACCATAAGCTGTAAAATTTTGAAAAAAAATAGACGTATAGCCCCTCACCTGAACTTTACTGGAAAAATAAGGAGAAACCCCTAATATTCATTTTGGGGAGCAAATTATAGAATTAAATGGAAAATGAAAAATTATAATTGTTTCTAACGGATCATAATATATCAAATCACAGGGCTCATTATGACGAATACAAATGTGTTTTTTTAATTTTTTTAAAATGAATATTTTAAAATGTATTAAAAAAATTACCCATTCCCCCCTTTATTCTCCAAACTGTAAGACCTAATTTTTTTTGTTTACGGGAAAAATACGAAGAAATACCTAATATTAATATTGGGGGCCAAATTATAGAATTAAATGGAAAATAAAAAAATATTTTTTAACGCATCATGCAATACATCAAATGAAAGGGCTCATTATGAGAAATACAAATATATATTTTTCATATTTTTAAAATTAATTGTTACAAGATATTAACATAAAGATATAAAAAATTCTCTTTTCTCGCTTTATTTCCGAAACCATACTACCTAAAATTTTGAAAATAATTAGAGGTATTGGGGCTCACATGAAAATTATAAGAAAAAATATTAGAAAACCCCTATAGTAATTTTAGGGATAAATTATACAAATAAATGGAAAATAAAAATGCAATTTTCAAACACATCATGTAATATATCAGATAAAAGGCTCATTATGTGAATTACAAATATATCATATTTTTTAATCATTTGTTTAAAAGATATTAACAAAAATATTAAACATCGACTTAATTCCCATTTTAGAAACTACACTATTTAAATTTTGAAAAACATATTTTATTTGTATTTTTAAATAATTTAAATAACATATTTAATAATTTATAATTTAAAACTTGACCTATTTTGCCCTTTATGTTCCAATCTACAGGGCCTCAAAATTCAGACAGTAGATTATAAAAGGCTTCTCTGAAAGTTTATTAGTAAAATTAAACTCTAATGTTAATTTTTGGGGGCCAAATTAGAAAATTAAATACATATGTATTCTTGTAAAAATCTAGCGTATCCTGAAGCAGATAAAATAAAAAGTCTATGTGTGGAAAATGAAATTGTATTTTTTTATAAATTTAAAACGCACTCATTCCCTGCTTGTGTGAAACTGGAGTATTAGAGTCTTAAAGGTGGTACGGAACCCTTAGTATGCGAGTCCAACTCGCACTTGACCAAATTGTTTTATATTATTTCACTGACAAAGAAACCACAACAGCCAGAAGGAGATGTTTAAATTAAATATTGTTTTGATAAAACATAGATGCTATAATAAGGGAAAAAATGAAATGTTTGACGGGATCCAAAATCGATTGTTGGTAATGTTAAACTGCCTAAAGTACATGTACGTCGAATGTATCACCAGCTAAGTGAAATTGAAAGAGATCGAATTATTTGTTTACGGAGGGCGGGTTTTTTATTTAGAAAAATCGCTAACCACACGAACAGAAATCCAACTACTTTTATGAGATGTTGTCAGCATGGTTTGATAATACCCAAAATCGAAGAAAAGTAGGCACCGGACGTCGAAAGGGCAGAAATGAAGTTGAAGATCGACGTCTAAGGCTTATGGCCTTTAAAGACCCATTTTCGACAACAATTTGGCTGATGAATGGTTAGGAGAACAAGGCCATCTGGTAAATGTTCGAACGGTTTACCGCAGTCTTTTGGACTGCAGCATTATCGACACCATCTTGTGTTACCTGTGAGCGCTGAGCATCGACGACAACGACCACAGTGGTGCAGAGAACGACAACTTTGGAATGCGGAATGACATCAAGCCGTCTTCTATGATGAATCTCGATTTTGCTTGGATGGGCATGATGGCTGAAGAACAGTTTGACGACGTCGAGGCGAAAGACTTCAACCTCAATTTGAAGTTGAGTGACATTTACACCGAACAGTAGGCGTTATGGTATGGGGTGCTATTGCACATGGAACCAGGTCACCTTGAGTCTTTGTTCGAGGCAACATGACAGCGCAACGTTATCTACAGGAAGTTGTGAGCCGTATGTACTTCCTTATCTTAATCGGCTCATGGATTCAACAAAATAATGCTCGGCCTCTTGTTGTTTGAGTTAGCTTAAAGTTTGAAGAGACCCATGTGAATCTGTTGCCATGTTCGCCCAGATCCCTCCATCTTTCGCCCTTAGAACATGTTTGGGATATGATGGGTAGTACGCTCGAATATTTACCGCAGCCCCCACGGACATGAAATACAGATAGCTTGGAATAGTATTCCTCAAGAAGAAATAGACCACCTTATTGGATTAATGCCAAGCTGTATTGGTTAGTGTATAGATAACCGCGGTGGACAAAGACAATATTAACAAACTTAATAAAAAAATTGTTTATTCAAATTTTAATCATTTACTCCTTACTATATCATCTATGTTTTACCAAAACAATATTGAATTTAAACATCTTCTGGGTGTTGCAATTTCTTTGTCAGTGAGTATAGTTTGCTCATATTTTTTATTTAAATTATTTGATAATGTGTAATTTATATGCGTCTAATGATTATACTGAAACTCTAGAATGAAACAAACCAACTGTTTTCATTAATAATTATTAATGAAAAATTGTTGTCTCATTATTAAGAGATTGGTACAAAAACTGTTACTCGTTTTCTATTTTTTTACTTTTCATATTCATTCCATATTCGCAGTAGTACTGCACGGAATACAATCACGAATTCCTCATGTGCATGAGCAAACGCGAAACCCTTTTAGGACGGTCTGTTGCATGTGTGGTTGCGTTTCCGTGTAGTTAGCCATATCACTGTAGACATTAAGAAACCCTTTATGTCAGTTCCAAGAAAAGCATACGCGAAGAGTGGCGTGTGCTATATAGTTAATTTGGACTTGCGTGGAAAAAAGTACATTTACAGGACTGCAACGATATCATTTTTAATATCGGGAAGCATGTGAAACGTTAAAACTAACAGGTTATTTATAAGCCCAAAGCAATATAATAAAACCGTTTAGTTCTCATGCTTTTGAATAAATTTTTACCATTTAATATATTGATTTTAATTAACATACGACTATTGTTGTAGAGTTATAATTAGGTAAGCAATTCCTTCCCCGTTTCATATTTATTATCCGTGGGAATTAGGGCTAATATATTTTGTTATGAGACTGAAATTTGGACGGCATTTCTTGAATTTTTTCACAAATTTTGCACCCGCAATGCACACAATATATAATGAGTGAAAATTGAAAAAGCTTTATAAAATTACATATAGCAAGAAACAATTTTTTATTGCAAAATTCGTTATCAAAACATACATTGTAAGCATAGAGCAAAAGTGGCAGCAGGACCCAAAATGGCTGACAAGAATACTCATTTTTTAGTGTAGTTTGGTCTCTAGTAAGAGCCCGTCACTCTTACTAGAGATGGGGCGAAACGCGAATATTTTTCCTATTGTAAAGACATCTCAAAACTCTGAAATTATATAGTATTAGTATTATGTCTCTAGGAGGGATAACATATAACCAATATTCTTTCCACTTATAGGTGATTGAAACGTTTGATGCAGGGTTAGTCTTATTCCCAAAAATTACGTTCAGAAATGTTATGATTATTAACTTTTATAATGGCCCTCGAAGATCAGACTCAATGATTACCTTATAAAATAGGACTAACTGATATTCATACTTATTTTTAATTGAATTACTAATTTAATGGTTTTATGTGAGTTACGTCTCTGTCAGTTCTTATTTAATATGTGATCTGTACTGCTCGTCTTGCTGAAACCCTCTATTTGCCGACTCATAAATACATAAAAAAAACAAAATCCGACTTCAAAAAAGGAACGTAACTAAAAAGAAAAAAATATTATTTTCCTGTCACAATCACATATTCTTCTGAAGTCGGTGCCAAGTTGAACAGGAAATTTGCAAAGTACAACTCATTAATACACTTTCCCAATCACTTTAACTTGGCACCACAGAATCCAGTTTAAACGATCCAAATTCCTTCAGCCGGTTTCCAGTAATAGCTGAGCACACATAAAAAACATAGATACAGACGAATTGAGAAACTTCTTTTTGAAGTCTGTTAAAAATGTTTCTGCTGCATTTCCTGTTAGCGCTCTCCTCTGGTAGTTCCGGTATTCTCCGAATTATTTAAAAAACAGTAAGGTAAAGCAATGCCTGTAGTTATACATACATATACACAACTCACCAATTTATCTCCAAACATGTGAATAATCCGAACATTAGGTGTGCCCCATATTCGGCAGTACTGTTTATTCGCGAATCTACTTAAGTTTCTTTGTTTTTGTATTTTACTTTTGAAGTCACCACTCTTTTCTTTATATTATCCAGACTTTTGGTATTTTTCTAATATTAATTTTGTTGAGTATCTATATTGTTGTTTGTTGTTTCTATAATACTTTTCTTCTAAAGCTTCTTCATCATATTGTATATGTTTTTAAACTCTTACTCTTTTTTTCTTGCGTTAGTTGTTTCCTGTGACTTTTAGAAACTTTTGAATTAGTGTGTAGTAAAATGGCATTATTATTAGTTTTTCAACATAATGATTTTTTCCCAATTTGACTCTAATTTACTTAATTCTCATATTGTTTTTCTTTACTATAATGTAATTTACAATTAACCTCAGTGTTTTCTTGGTGTCAAACTTTATGTTGGAATAATATGTTGGTTATTTCCTCTTTCACCATTGTTGTTATGACATCAGCCCGAGGGGTTCTTTTTTCTATCTGTTCTTCTGTTTATATTAGGACCCTGACAAAAATGTGTGGTTTCCATTATTCTTCACCTTTTGTCTGGTTAGGCCTCTGGCTGGGGATGGAAGTAGCGGAGTTAATTGACTTTTGCAAGGTTTTAATTACAATTGCAATATTTGGCAAATATTCAGTAGTTATGAACAATGACTAGAAGAGGTTTTGTGATTTTATGCTGCACTTTCACCACATCCAAACTTCTAGTATACGAATAGGACGAGCACAACCATATCTATCTCATGCTTTATCACTTCCAAGTAGCTCCAAATTTGTCACTAACTGATGAATTGTGTTCATTGTTACGTTGCTAAATCGTGAAAAGTTCCAGTATTAAATGGGTACATGTGGTCTATAGAAGTGCCAAATTACAAGTTTCGGAAAAGTGTGACACGAAATGGCGGAAAACTCAAATCATTATGTTATGCATTATCCATCATATATAATATAAATTAACTTATTTACTCAGCTAGAAACTGGAGTGTACATAAATTTCATAGTGTCGTGTTGTTATTACAGTAATTTTTTCATACATTTCTTTAAAATGTCGAAAATAACTAAATTACCAAAGCATTACATGTCAATATTAGTTATGCTAAAAAAAACTATCGCTAATAATTGAAATAATGGAAAGTTAAGCTATCGTAAACATTTCTTTGACTTCATAAACATAATATTTTCTTTTATCTTATCCAGAAATGATTATTTCCTGTAATAAGCCTTAATTCATTTATATAAGGAAGTTCAAATACCCCATTCATAAATGATTTGTGTGTATAAGTATGTCGGACGCAACAACAATTAAAATAAATAGAATAGCTTGTAACAAGACTTGAATACGTAATGAAAATAACTGTTTCCGAAGAATCCATTGTTCTTATTTGAAATAAAACCAAAAACACTGTTACTTGTTTATACGGTTGAAGATGTCAGGCATTAGTTGATATAGATGAAAAATTCGAAACTTACTGAGTTAAAATATGAATTTTTGGAATGTTATATTTGATTATAGTGTCGAGTGATTTATATATAAGTATATTATTTGAATGAAAAGTTATAACTGAATTGTTCCAAAAAAGAATGACGATATGCTGAATGTATAAAATTACTAGAAAAATATATCAAAGCATTAATTATATTTAAGAAAACATCTGGCGAAATTTAGAACCTACGGAAAGTGTCTGGCATTATTAACAATACTCTCCGAAACATGTATAAATCATCTATATTTTGTTGTAGAAGACCAACTATTTTATGTACCTTTAACACATTTTACCTGTCAAATGCGTAGGGCTGCAAGCACTGGGATCTTAATATCTACTTAGTACCATATTGTTTTCTTCATTTTTGCATGACGACCTTAAGAATGCTTATTAGTTTAATAATGGTTCTTCATTAAATAAAATATAATAAAAATTCATTATTTACGATAAAGCCAAATCGCAACACCCAGCTGTTTAACTTAGAGCAGGATGGCATTTCATATTATAATATTGATATGTTGGGGTGACACATACATTGCATATGCTGCAAATATAACTAATTAATTATATAGTTTTTGAATTTTTGGAATAGCAATTACACCACAATCGAAATGGAAATGCAATAAATAATTGTATATATGGGAAGATGAAAATAGGGTGAGAGGAATTATAGATATACATGATGATAAAAATGTTAGAAACGGAAATGATTTATAGAGTAGCAATTTATATATGATGATATATATGGGTCACAGTCAGAAGATAGTTAAAAATTTCATGAATCAAATGCTAATCATTTTGCAATCATTTAGAAAAAATAAATATGTAGGGTAGCCCATAGCGGTTGCTTTGTTGTCAATCAATAAATATAAAGCCATTGACAACGAAGTCAAAAAAGTTTAAAGGATAGAATGTCACGATAAGATTTTCTAACTCGAGCAACATGAGGCCGAGCATTATCTTGTTGAAATATGTGAAAACATATATGCTATATTATTTTTATGTTTTTTTTTGGGCAATTACACCACAATCGAAATAAGTAATGTCAATTTAAAAAAAATTTTCATTTTGCAATTTAAATCATGAGCCGATCAAGGTAAGGGAGTACAGACGGCTCCACTACTTCCTGAAGATAACGTTGCTCTGTCATGTTGCCTCGAACAAAGACTGAAGGTGATTTATTTCCATGTGCAATAGCAGCCCATACCATAACGCCTACTGTTCGGTGTACATGTCGCTCAACAACGTCTTTCTCCTCGACGTCGTCTAACCTTTCTGCGGCCATCATGTCCACCCAAGATATATCAGAGAAGACGATCTGATGCCATTCCACATTCCAATGTTGTCGTTCTGTGCACCACTGTAGTTGCCGTCGATGCTCTGCGGGCAGAGGTAGCACAAGATCGGGTCGATAATGCTGCAATCCTTATATGGCAGTAAACCGTTAGGACACTTACAAGAAGGCCTTGTTTTCCTAAAACCAGTGGTCAGTCAAATTTCGAGATTCATTTGTGCTCCTTCGACGTTCTGTGCCTATTCTTCTCCGATTCTGGGTATTATCAAACCACGCTTGACAACATTTCATAACAGTAGTTTGATTTCTGTTCGTACAGTTAGCGATTTCTCCAAATAAAAACTTACCTCCCGTAAACCAGTGATTCGACCTCTTTCAATTTCACTTAGCTGGCGATACATTCCGCGTACACAAACTCTAGGTATTTTAACATTACTAAACTTCGATTTTGGACCCCGTCAAATAGTTTTTTTTTGATAAATGTAAAAAAATTCAAAACGACTACAATATTAATTGATAAAAAAAGTTTACATGAAAAAACATTCACCAAACTTAACCAAATTTTAATCATTACATACTACGTATTTTTTAATCACCCTGAAATCCACTAAAATTAATGGTAATTGTATTGTGAAATATTCATGTCAAATAATGTACAAAACACGGTTACTACAATAAACTGAAATAAAAACACGTCCATCATGAGAAAACTGACATCAAATTCCAGGTATTTTCGATATTTAACACCCTATATTTCGAAAACTAGTCATTGAATCTATTTGAGCCATGCACTCTTTCTGTCAGAACATCAACTCGTACAACATTCTAAAATTTCAAAAAAATTTACGTAAGTTCATTTCTCCGTAAGAAAGATGGCTGGTTCTGTCATTATAAGCATTAAAGACTAAAAATACCTCAATATTCTTGCCTTTAAGATTTAACCCTATCAATAAACATAGTGTCAATTATTAAAAAATTCTCTTATTGTCTTCTTTTAATATTAAATATCTATAATATTTGAAATCGAAAAAATAGTGTAAAATAAAAATGTAGTGTCGTCGGAATATTTTCAGTTGACCACATGAATAATAGAAAATATACGTATGGATTTCGTTCTACAATAACTATTTTAGAAACTAGCTTTGATGTAGTAACCCAGCTTTATTTATTTGGTTGAACGCAAATAGTCAAATTGAATTATATCCTTATTAACTAATATCAATATTTACAACATAAATTGCGGATCGAATTCTTGAACCTGCAGGAGGTCGGTAGAAGTAACATTTATAAATAAACTATCTAAAGCAAGGATAACTGCTAAAAGAGTTGGTAACTATGGAAATAGCGAAGTTTCGATAGGTTATGCGAATGTTTCCAGGTTTTAATCTAAGCACTTAACATTGGTATTTATGCCGTAGTGTTATAGGGAATATAAAAGTATTTTGTTCCCTGGTTGCTTGTTTAAAATGAGAATTACTTTATCTGTGTACTGCCGTGTTTATTATTTAAACATATGAAGACTACATTTGCAGGGAAGCTTTGCTTTAACCAGTGTATTTAAGAGAACTCCGTAATATTATTAATTATTTGTACATCGTGTTGTATATGCTTATTAGTTCTTTTTGTGCATGTTCACTAATTTCTCAGAAGCCGCTTAACAGATCTGGAAAAGATTAAATATTGTAGGAACGTAGATCCGAAGTGTTTTCATAAATATTTCTGTGTCGTGAAAAATACCGTTTTTTCGAAAACCGGGAAAAATCATAATATACAGTGTATGCATGTCTACGGATTTATCGGAAACTACTTACTGTGGGTAGTTTAAACTGTCTTCTAATAAGACAGATCTCGAGGTGGTCCCTTATATTTTTCAATTACGTAAATCGTACTGTATTTTAGAAATTAAAAATTGTGTTTTTAAGATTGTCATCGATGCAAGCTTTACACGTTAAATTTACAGAGATTCATCTATGTTTAACAGACTTCAGAAAAATAAATAGATACCTTATAATAATTTTAATACAAATTATCTTCACTATCACTTCATAACGACATCCAAACTAGACAAAAATAATATGTAATTTTAACTTTTTATTAAGTAAAGAAGGTAAAAGAAGACGAAGAAGACGTTCGCACGTAATATTGGTTCATGCAATCTTTCTCGTACATACATACGACTGATCAGAAATATCCTAATTTCTCATTTGACCAAAAACATATTTTTATGTTCAAATTTAGACTCTAGAGAATTCTTAGTTCCCGCAACTATGGTCAGACTGTTTTATGGCCATCATTGTGTATGACGTTACTTGTCTGGACATTTTGTCATTTCGTCTAATACGCTACCCTAAAACTCACGCTGTAGTTTCTCTCAGACAATATCTTTTTGCTTCCTATGTATTCTTTTACCTTTTAGATTTTTGTTTAATATATCACCACGATAAATTGTAGTCCGACGTTGGTTAACTCAAAACCTTGTTAAATTTGGGCATAAATCATTATGATTCTCAATATACCACTAAACTCGTGGTTATCAGTTATCATGTCATATTTCCTCTCAATTCAGAGTAAGTATCAGAACATTGTTCTAGATTACAGAAGATTTTGAGCATCTTTACCCATACAATATTTCAAATCTTTGCTACTTGGAAGCTCACGTAAAAAGTCAGCTGAGATTGTTAAATATTGAAAAAGTGAACCAATGACTAGATTATTCATAATTAAAATGTGTAATTTTCTCAAACATCTTCTTTCGAAGTAAAATATATATTAATGTTAAGTAAATCATCATTATCTTGCCCAAAACAAAGTGCAGTGTAATCTCCTCGCTGGCTAGCATAACGGAAGAAATAACACTTGCATTCCAGGTAGTTTCAAGATTCGTCGGCTAAATTTTCGTACTCAGTGTAATAGAAAAAAATATATATAAAAAATGTCAACTCAACCGTTTCATTGTCGAGATTTGCCTGAATTCAGCTAATTGTTGAAAATGGTCTAGAAGTATTTTTTTGCGTTTCCTAGTATAAAATTTTTAGATCCTACAATTAAATGCCTGAGACAGATTCTTTTTTTTTTCTTCTCATTATGAAGTATTAAGTATTATTTTCTAGTTAAAGTTTAAAATATATTTTGTTTGTCGATGAAGTCTCAAGAATAGTTATGAAACGATTGAGTTGATATTCTTTATATAAAATTTTCATATTAGAATGAGCCGGAAAATGTTGGAACCTTTGTTGTGTCACAGACGTATAAACAAAGTTTTGTACCCTAACACCAAACCTTTCTTTTTTTCACTCAACGCATGTTTCAACAGCGAAGCTGCCATCATCAAGGAGTAAACCAAAATCTACCCCTTACTCCTTGATGATGACATCTTCGCTGTTAAAACGCGCGTTGAGTAAAAATAGAAAGGTTTGGCGTTAAAGTACAAAACTCTGTGTTTATACGTTGATTACAATGAGTGCGGAAATTTAGCCTACAAATCTTGGAACTGTGCGTAATGTAAGTGCTATTTCTCGCCTTTAGGCTATCCAACGAGTTTATACTAAACTATTGATAGTTTTAATAACTTTTTACTTTTCTTTTGGTCAACATAATATGAATTTTACTTTTACAACCTTTACATTTAGTTTTGATTTTATTTTAGTTCGAAACTAAATGTTTAATGAAATTATATATTTTAATTAAGAGTACCACAATTTTAGAGTTCGATTGAAAATTAAAATGATTTAATGCTCAAACCTAGGAATCACAGGGTACCAGCCTTACATTAGCACGTTTAGCACGACACCTGAATTGAAAGTCTTGTGGCTCGTTTCACTGAAATTCGTTATTCATTTATCGTTTAATAATTAATTCATGTATATTGTTCATGAAAACGTAAACAGAATTTTGGATAAATTTAAAAAATTTAATAAAAATGTATTATAATTTATCTCAATTCTCGTTCCCAGACTGACTCGTACTTGACCTGTATTTTAAGTTATTTATTCTAAATCCATTAATTTTTTCATTTCTCCTAGTCGTCCTATCGCATATATTGTTTCTTCAACAACACGTGTAGACGCGTTGCTGTTAGTTTGGGTGAATTTCCAAAACAATTATTCATGACTGATCGTTCCCGCAGTTCTGGATATCCGTGTTGAAAAACGTAATGTTTTTCAAAAACCGTTGAATAAATAAATAGTCGTAAAATATAATATTGTTGTTATTGGAGTATCGTGAACTGAATATGACTCATTTAAACTGCTGGTAATCCATACACCGCCACCGTGGGCTAATATAACAACGAAAACCTACGAATGAACGGTGTATGTTTTGTTTATTCTTCAACGTTCGAATGTAGTTTCTAAATATAAATCGGTGATCATTTATACATTTAACAGTGTCTAATTTATTAAGCAAAATTAATTTCTTAATGAGAATATAAACGTTACGAAATTAATATAACAATTTGTTTACCAAACGAAAATAGAAGTTCAGGTATAATATTGGATTATCTCGTTAAAATATTGCAATAATATGGAAAATGCTAAAATGAAAGTCCTGGTAACCACATCAGGTATTCGTTTTTAATTTAGTGTTATATCCTAGGGGTCGGCAACTAATTTTAGGTGTGGTCCGGATAGGAATTTTTATGGAGATCCAAAAAATTATATTTCTTAATATTTATTATCACAAAATATGAATTGCATTACATAGACATGTTGTATTTAATATCAATGGCAAACATTTTTTGCTGAAATATGTTATTCCTAACAAGTCCATAAACATAAAGTAAAGATGCCGCAACTAATTATTGCTATCTTGATTTAATTCCATTTACATTCATTTAATGATCTCTCCTCCGCAAAATTTTATAATAAATTTAGTTTTTATTGATATAGATGCAGTTTTCAAATCTAATAAACTTTGATAACAATTTGAGTTATTATTAAAAATAAAGGTACTTTTAACCAGAACTTATCTTTTTTGTCAAACCTAGTACATTGTTTGAAAAAGTGGCATGAATAGTTATTATACAATTTTTAGTGATGTGGCATATTTAGATGCATTTTTTAATTCTAATTACTTCTGTTCGATAACACTTTTAGACAATCAAGAATATCACGTTTAAGCAAAATTTATATTTGCTGACACATCTCGAATACAGTTGAAAAAGTCATATGTAATGATTACAGTATACGTTTTAGACGATGCGGATTTTTTTATGAAGAATAACTTTTTCTCTTAATATTGTATTGTATTTAGATGTATTTAACGATACCCAAATTTATACTTAATTGAATAGATCAATGTCAAATACAATGGTGTACTGAACAATCTTGATTAAATCTAATTATTGCCCTTAAAAGCTAGAGAGACTTTCTTAAAAGGTAAAAAATCTAATTTAATTATATTTACAGAAATAATGTAAGAGCCGTTGCCCTTTTCAGGGTTAGGCAAGAACATAGAAGAATATGTAGATAATGAAGAAATTGCCAATTCATAGATGATTTGTGAACGAAGTTTTTCTTAAATGCTAATATATATGCAAAAAATGTGTTCAAACAAACAAAATAATTGAATGTAGGTACTACAATAAAATTACAAAAAAAGTATGGCACTGTTGAGATATGTACAAAAGTTTTATAAACTTATACCAGTATGGTTTAGTTTACCGTACTTCCAATTCAGTATTTGAAATAAAGTTGAAACGAGTTCATTAAACAGTTACTACTTGTGCATCATAAATCAGATAAGGAAATTGGCACAATCTGAGTTTGCGAAACAAAGTCTTCTTCTATCACACATGTCTATTGTTCTGTAATGTTCCGGAAGAACTGCTTTGAAAGAGTGAAAGAAGACGAATAAAATACTAACATATGTATAAATATGTTATGGAATTCCACTGCTTTGAAACATTCTCTCATGAATGCAAGAAATAATTCTAATAGGCCGTTTTCACCATCGAAATTGCGGTAGCTTTAAATTTTGTTTTCATAGATTATTATATTATGTTAAACGTGGAATATAAACTTTGCTGCTTTGAATGTCGTTATGAAGTAACAATGATTTTTTAGTTTCCTTAACTTAATTGTCAATTTTCAGCTATTATTTATTAATCTGAAATTATGCATTTTAATTCTCGTTTTCATACATTTGGGCTACTTTTCTATAATACTAATTATCAAACATTTAATGAATATCTTTTTAACTAATAAGGTAATGTAATGTATAATATCCGATATGAAGATCTTCAATTTATATATTTCCTACTTTTTGAAAATATGTATTTACATTACTTTTATGTTTTTTTGGGCAATAACACCACAATAGAAATAAAACGACGTATATTGCAGGAATACCAAACGTTTCAAAGTCTATTCTGACTTCGTTGTCAATGGCTTTATATTTATTGATGTAGATTGCAAAATGAAAATTTGATTTATGACATTTAAAATTGACATTAGAAAATTTGTTGTTTTTAGATATACAGGTAGCACAAAAAATTCTAAAGATCATGAATTATAGTTAACCAGCTTTCAAATTAGAAGAATTTGAAAGAGTTGTCTTTAGAATTTATAAGTGGTGTTCCTAGGTACGACTTTGTTATAAGATAGCGCATTCGCCAAAAATGCGATCAAAGAATTCTTTTGTTTCAGTGATCCCATTAACGTCATAAGGGAAAACCTAGGAAAAACCTTATGAACTATCCCGATATTGGGTTGTTCAAAAGGAGGTTACCATTAATAATTTCTTCCTTAATTGTCGGTAACCAGATACGATTAAATTCTAGAGAAGTAGAAGCGATACAATCGTCTTCATTCAAAAGAATTAAGGCAGACTCTTTTATTTTTCGTTTTGTGTTATGTTGTTCTTTGTGAAGTATAGTTGAATTGTCAAATTGTATTTTATGGCCTAGGTCTCAAGCATGTTCACAAATTTTTGATTTTTCAAATTGTCGTTTCTTTATGCAATTCATGTGTTCATTTATTCGTACGATTAATGGTCTCGATGTTTCTCCAATATAAAATTTATTGCATTCGCAAGGAATCTGATATATGCAGTTTTTTGAGTTTTGGGTTTTGTTTGTTGGTTTTGTTTTCGATATTAAAAATTTCAGTGTATTTATTGTTTGGAATGTTGTTTTAACATTAAACAAGAAATACACTGAAATCTTTAATATCGAAAACAAAACCAACAAACAAAACCCAAAACTCAAAAAACTGCATATATCAGATTCCTTGCGAATGCAATAAATTTTATATTGGAGAAACATCGAGACCATTAATCGTACGAATAAATGAACACATGAATTGCATAAAGAAACGACAATTTGAAAAATCAAAAATTTGTGAACATGCTTGAGACCTAGGCCATAAAATACAATTTGACAATTCAACTATACTTCACAAAGAACAACATAACACAAAACGAAAAATAAAAGAGTCTGCCTTAATTCTTTTGAATAAAGACGATTGTATCGCTTCTACTTCTCTAGAATTTAATCGTATCTGGTTACCGACAATTAAGGAAGAAATTATTAATGGTAACCTCCTTTTGAACAACCCAATATCGGGATAGTTCATAAGGTTTTTCCTAGGTTTTCCCTTATGACGTGAATGGGATCACTGAAACAATAGAATTCTTTGATAGCATTTTTGGCGAATGCGTTATCTTATAACAAAGTCGTACCTAGGAACGCCACTTATAAATTCTAAAGACAACTCTTTCAAATTCTTCTAATTTGAAAGCTGGTTAACTATAAATCATGATCTTTAGATTTTTTTGTGCTACCTGTATATCTAAAAACAACAAATTTTCTAATGCCAATTTTAAATGTCATAAATCTAATTTTCATTTTGCAATCTACATCAATAAATATAAAGCCATTGACAACGAAGTCAGAATAGACTTTCAAACGCTTGGTATTCCTGCAATATACGTTGTTTTATTTCTATTGTGGCGTTATTGCCCAAAAAAACATAAAAGTAATCAAGAATATGCTACAAACAACGTTTAGAAGACAATGTATTTACATGTTTACTATTCCTTCAATTTGGTAACATTTAAAAACTTCCATTTCAGATTTACTCTGGATAGTATTTAAAGTTTCAATCATATTTTTACAAAACTGGACCCTGAATGTTTCACTTAAGAATACTTTTTCATAATTTTTAAAAGGGTGATAGTGGCATTTTAAGCTTCTTTTCAAACAAAATACAAAAGTAAAATTTCTCAAAAAAATCAAGCACATTTTCCATTTATAATTTATGTACAAATTTTCCTTTTTTAACCGACTTCAAAAAGAAGGAGGTTCTCAATTCGTCTGTATCTATGTTTTTTTTTAATGTTTGTTCACCGATTACTCGGAAACGGCTGGAGGAATTTCGACCATTTTACTGGATCCTGTTTGGGGGGATCGCGAAGTGGTCCCATATTTTCATTAAAATAGCTTTTACCGTTTCTTAGAAAATGGGGAAAAACTATTTTTACCTATTCTCATATACTCTATGCCTTGGTGGAGGAGCCGGTATTATTATAAAATTTGAAAAATTCTATTCGGAACGTATGACAAATTGAAAAGAGATTGCATTAGTTCCGTGATATCTCGTTTTCGCGTTTCTTATAGAATGGGGAAAAACGTTTTACCTATTTTCTTATATTCTCTGTCTTGGTGGAGTCGCCGGTATTATAAGATTTGATGGAGTTAATGGTATTAACTATTCTGAACTTGGGGTAATTGTAAATAAGATGAATTAATCCAAATAAGTGTCAGTTAATATAAATATATACTGTGTGTATTCATAAATCAAACGATTTCTTTTTATAGAAAAAAGTTATTTTTCACAAACAGATTTTTTACATGGTCTAAAACATAAGCAGTAATCATTCCATGTCAATGTTTATTAACTGTAGACAAGGTTTGTCTTCAAAGAGGACTTTTGATTACAAATTAAAGTATCTTCATTTCTGTTATGATATAAAATTGTTATCAAATATAAATAATCTAATACTATAATACGAACAAGGTTTGTTTATATATATTGAGTTATGGAAAAGGGGCTCTAACGATTTCGATGAAATTTTCGTATTTATAAGTTTCAATGGATAGAAATCGATTGGTTAGGGTCTCATATTTGGGAAAATCGTTTTGCATAGAAATTAAATAATTAAAAAAGTTATTGACAGTTTGCGACAATCAAGATAGCTGATTTGTAATTTAAAGGTGTTCAATACAGGGTGATTTGGTAACCTACGTTAGAGTGAGATTCGTCTTGTAAAAATTCTTTCAATACAGGGTGATTTGAGAGTGAAACTGCTCTTGTAATCATTTTTTGAATACAATTTGTATTTGTATGTTCCGAATAAGTAACTATTTAATGCCTACATCATTTTTTCCTAGCATTATATTTTTACACCTGGAGATTTCAAGTTTTCAAAGTGATAAAATTGCGAAGGCAGGCGATTTTTGGATGAGTAAAATCTTATGAATTTGCATATTAATTTCACGCATATGAATATAAATTTGTGGTGTAAAAATAAAATTATATAGAGTAGTTATTAAAATGTTAGGTGATCCATAAAATTTGCTATGCAAGATGGTTAAAATATAACGTCGAATGTAATTATAGCATACAGGATGGTTAGTAAAAAGCAAGAAAAAAAATATAAGGTAGCTCATAGCAGTTGGAAATTAATGATATTTGACATACAGGGCGGAGTACAAATATTATTATGAAGGATGGTTAAAAAAATGTTAATATAAAAAAAACATAAAAATAATTATTATGAAGGATGGTTAAAAAAATGTTAATATAATGTTACAGTTGTAGGATAACTCATTAGCAATTACAGCCATTGCATCACTGAAAATTGTAAAATAAATACATTAAAAAAAACAAAAACCGACTTCAAAAGAAAATTAACTAAAAAGCACGAATTTTTTCGTGTGATTTCTATCCCAGGAATCACAGGGAAACGGCGTTACACACAGTACGACTCCCGATTTGTAGTCTCTGTGAGCTAGATTTTCCTGAAACTCCTGGAGGTCGGAATTCATTTCGCGATAAAATATTAAATTCAGTTATATGTACTATATACATAAATAATTCGTCGAGAATTAAATCAGTTGAAGGGAGCGCAATTGATGAAGGTTCTCGACTAGAAACAATATATTGTCTTGTTTGTGATTAACTATGATTATTATTTCGTTTTACTTTATTATCTCGTAATAAAAAAATGTACAAAAAAATTAAAATTATAGATTTGCACAATTAGCTTAATGGGGTCACTTAATTCTACTTAATCGTGGATGGAATATGCATTTCAATGATAGAGATATATTAAGAGGGTTTAAGGTCTCATTCGAGAATGTTTACAATCAGGCCTGAGACACAAATGATACTGACAACAGAAAAATAAAGCATTTCAAAAAATATTCATACATATAAATATATGTTCCATATTTGTAGATTAGTTTAGTAATTCTGTTCTAGTTGTTAGATCACGATATTGTTATTTTAGGCAAAGAATGCAAATTTTTATCTTAACCTTTCAAACTCTGCATACATAAGCGATTAGTAATTTTATTGTTGTTAAACGAAATACGTAACTTTCGTGTAGGTATTTATCTTCAAATTATTGCATATGGTTTGAGAATGTTCTGAAGTCGTACTATTATCTGAATCTGTGTTGAAAGTGCTTGTTTGTGTGTTGCCATTAATATTGGAAATTATTATTTTTTGTTTACAGATGAATGTGGCCAAAGCGGTGGCGAAGCGGACAGTGACGAAGACGTCATCACTGATTATCACCTCATACCGACGTTGCAGGCGGAGATGCTGCCGAGGCCAGGGGGGCCGGGGGGCCCACTCCCCACTATTAGCGTGACGCCTCATTCTCCAGCCAATAAGACTTACCCCGTACTCGAAGATACTCTTCAACAAGTTCGAGAATTGCATGAGAGCGTTCAGCAAATGAGAAATGTTACTACTCAGAGTAAGTGTATTGTTTTTTCAAGATGTGCTTCTTCGAGTCATTTTATGAGGAAATGTTCCTATGAACATATGTCCGCAAAACGCTTCGTTACCGATGTACAATGTGTTGAAACCTTAAGGTTTTTTCAGTTTTTTCTTCTGATTACTAAAGTTTTCGAGATGTTTAGTTCAATTTTAGGGCATTAATGAAGTCTTTTTCTGGGGCACTTGTTCTTTCTGCTCCTACAACTTTTTTCAGTACGCCCCTGGCAATTGACAAAAAATGTAAATGAATCTCTTATGAATTGGCAATCTTTTTTATTTCTTGCGTTTTTTTGGTAGCTGCCACTGTTTTTGTGCAAAAACTGATCAATATGTGTACCATAGAAACAAACAATCCTTCTGTTATTTATTTTATTGACAACTCTAACTTAATTGTTGTTAATTTACTATCGTTGGTTTTTACTGGCACTCAGTGATAGTGTGCGTGACTCACGAATTTTCACCAAAATTTCGGTTTATTCAAACGCAGAAATGGCTGACATGCATTTCGTCTACTGTCTCTCCACTGGCAATTCCTTAACAGCGTCGAGAAGATATGCTGCACTGTATCCTCCACCTATCTTAGAAAACATGGTTTTGATCGCCACCGGGATATTAGAACACTATAATTAGAAGAAGCTGTACTTAATTTAATTGACGAGCAACCCGATACCGGCACTAGGAAGATTGGTTTACAGCTACATGTTGATAATATGACGGTATTTGTCGTCTTAAATGTACAACGAGTTCAGGCAATGTATTCTGGTGATTTTCGTAACTATCTCGCATTTTCGTTTTGGATGCTAGATATGATTAGACAACCCCCAGAATTACTTGAGTATATTTTATTCATAGTATTAATAACCACCTCAACCACATATGGGCGGCAGAAAATCCTCATGCTATCGTTGGAGCTCACCACCAGGAACGATTTTCTTTAAACATGTGGATTTGAACTATTGGGGATCACCTAATTGGCTCACATTTCTTTCCACCTACATTAAATGGAGATACATACACTCAGTTTCTAAGTGAAGAGGTCACATTTCTACTTGATCCGATTCCTTGAGGTGTCAAAGCGGGAATGTGGTTTATGCACGATGGCGCTCGTGCCAATTTTAGTATGAGAGCACGTCAATATTTGAACGAAACATATTCAGACCGCTGGATAGACTGAGGTGGACCTCAATTCTGGCCAACTCGTTCACCTGATTTAAATCCGATAGACTTTTGAACTTAAAGACATTTAAAACGTTGGTTTATAATGGAACTCCTGTTTAAGACATAGAAGACTGGCATTATTGTTTCTTGTAGAGTTATTCAAGATTCTCCTGGGATTTTCAATCGAATACGAAGATCTACGTGTCGACGTCTAGACTCATGTGTTAAGGCTGAAGGTGTCCATTTTGAGCACTTAATTTGATCTCTTCTTGTAGGTAAACTTGTTTTTTAATGATTTTGAAATAACAATAGTATATTGCATCACAGAATGATTGTTTCTACGGTAGCCTCTGAAAAAAAACTGAAATATCTGAAGATTTCAACACCTTGTACATCGGTAACGAAGCGTTTGCGGACATATGTTCATAGGAATTTTTCGTCATAAAATGAGATCTGGAAATCTTTCCCATTTATTCATTTACACCCTGTATTATTGCATACTGTGTGGAGCAGCCAAATGGAATTAATTCATTATTTCAGATAATTTACTTGTTTCATTGAACCCGCTTTTAGTAAACACTTACCGCCTCCAATTTTATATGGGAAGGAATAAAAAACTTATTTTCCGTTTAGGTCTCGATAATGACAAAGTAAGAAAAATCCAATAAAGTTACCTTGGCAGTTAGTTTTAGCAAATTGTGTGATTATAACTCACGGTATAAGATTATCTTATCGAAACTTGAGGATTTAAAGGTAATTTCATTTAACAGCCACCAGTGGAGCCACTATAATGTGTACAAATTATTTATTAAAAAGATTTATTAAAGTAAAAAATATGTGTATACATAAGGATAATATTTAAATAGAAAATAGTGTATTTAAATTTGCACAATTTTTAAAATATAACCCTAAAACCTCAAAAGATAGAAAATAATTTGCTCCAATAAACTCTGCACTTGTTTCAGATTAAATTATTGCAAATATTCACGCTGTAATTAATTAAGATTCTATCTTATAATTTTAAACCTGGAAAAATTATATACATCAGAAGAGATACCATACGAACCCAACTGAAAATAACTTGTCTATTTCGTAAAAAAAAATCGGAATTTGTCATCTATATCCCAACCTGCTATTAGTAAAACAGAAAAGCATTGTCGCGAGCTTGGGCAAACAAGATAGATAAAAAGCTCCTTGGATGCAGTAAGTACTGTTAGTACATATGTGGCACACCAAAGTCAAAGCATTCAAAATATCATTTTGAAATCACTACTTTAAAATTACATAAGCAAGATAAAATGTTCAAACAGTAGTTCTTAAGTATATAGACTGCCCTTACATGTAAATGTGATACGACATAAATTTTACTTTTATGTTTTTTTGGGGAATAACACCACAATAGAAATAAAACTACGTATATTGTAGGAATACCAAACGTTTCAAAGTCTATTCTGACTTCTTAGTGTATTGTCCTTGTGTATTTCTATTGTGGTGTTATTCCCCAAAAAAACATAAAAGTAATCAAGAATATGCCACAAACAACGTTTAGAAGACAAACATAAATTTTAGTTCCTTAAGTTAAATATAAGTTGCCTAAATTTTCAGTTGAGAACAAAGTTAATTAACAGATTTGTCATATGAAAATATACTTACTTATTCACCAGGTAAATACAGCAATTCTTTTTTAACATCTTTTTATGATAAACTATGTTATTTTTGTGCAGTACTTTATTTTTTATGTTTATTGTCAATTACATAAATAACTGGCACAGCTCTTAAAAATCAATTTTTTTTAACACGTATATAACTCATTCCATTCATTCGTGTTTTGGATTTTCTTTTATAAATTCAAATCCTATTGCATGCGGAATTTGCCTCAAAGAAGTTTTGCACCCATGATACAAATGAAAATCTGATAATTGCTTCAACATTGATTTAAGTTCATATATTGCCCTGAAAAGCAAACATTTTAAATATTCTGAAGATTAAATAATGAATTTTACTTACTATCAAAATACATTGTTTCTTATTTAACTCTACTGAGATTCATTTATATCTGGCACTGGTTTTTTACAATCATGTTTTTTTTGGGACTTTTTAGTGGCATTTTTTTTGTTAAAACTTTCTTGATTTCTGTCAACTTTCAACACTGTGTACACCTACACCAAAGCGTCAACAACTTTCTATGATGTATAATATTATCACTGCCATACCTTATTCTAAATGTTGACTGTCCCCATAGTAATACTGAACATGAACAATATCTAAAACACTAAGTGTTTTTTCTATGATCTTCTTGATATAATTTCTCAGGTACTAAAAGGTTTCGGCATTGTTTTATAGTATAAATTCCCAAAAACTAAAACAGCACTAAGCTTAAAACACATTGAAAAAACAGGTATTATAGGCAAATATATACTGTTAAAGCCTGAGAAAAAGTAACTTTCTATTTATAAAAAAATATATGATAATTAAACTAATACCGAATAAGATAAATGTATTCAATATTATTCAAATAAAATATATCATTTACTAGTGTATAAAAATTCTTCAGACAAAATTTTGTCATCTAATAAAATGAAAAAAAAATAGTGGCAACATTACAGAGATCGGCCACGATAGTGCCAATTGAAGCGATGGAATTTTACCAATATAATGGCGAATGGCCCATAAGCAAATTTGGAAAAAATTATTTCAAAATTGGCAGCAATTAATTACCAAAATGGCGTCAACGCTCTGGTTGGTGAACTGAACCATACCAAATTTGAGGTAATATTTGAGGATCAGGAAACACTATATCGAGTTGACAAGTAGGCGCATCATTTGTATTCTTCGAAAACTAAAAGAAAGTAAAAGGCATTCTTAACCAAGGATGATATGGGACATGAGTTTTGTGAACAAATGCTGAAAAAGTTTGATAACAATATCCTGAAAAGGTATATGTTTGTGCAGGGAGTGTTGGAAACTATATCTTTAGTCACTTTCTCACTGAGGACAATTTCTTCTTTTTTAGTCAGTTCTACCTGTTCCTTTATTGGGTGGTCTCTTTGTACTAGTGATTCGCCTCTCTTCCAGTAATATTCTTTGGTTTATTACTTTGGTTAGGATTTTTGTAGTAATTTTTTGTTGTTAATGAACTTTGACTATTTAAATCCTGATCCAACATATCCTCAAGTTGTAGCGAGCCCAGCCTCATTACTAACTTAATCCCCGACAGTACTTCGACAAAATATTTGCACGCGAGGATCAATAGAATAGCCAGCACGTTCGTACGTTGTTGCACTTTTTTTTGTGGGGATATACAAAACTTTTTGTTAGCCGACTTAAGAAGCTTCACACTACAATTCTATCAAATGTTGAAGAACGTTCGAGCACATTTTATAGACCTTCATGTTTTTTTATTATCAATAATAATATATACTTAAACTCGCTTTTGAGTGTGTTGTAGTGAACTTTGGTAATCAGATCATTTTATTTTATATTATTTTTTATAATACATTTGAAAGCAATAACGTTTTTGAGTAGATAAGGGAGATACCTTTAACAGGATATCTCACATCACAACCTCCCATAATGAAGGATTTTTCTCCTTGAGGAATGTCAATTCACAATAATGAATTTATTCTATTTGGCTGTTCCACACTGTCTATTATCTGTGGAAACTTCTATGACGAAACCGCAAAGTAAATAAAAAAGAACGGTCCCAGACAGTTAATAATATACATAATACTAAATTCTAGAGTACCTATTAACTTCTCTCTTTGCATTTACAAATCATCTATTCCTATTTGGAATATCATCACATAAGAGCATTATTGAGTTTCCAATGTCTTCCGTATTCGTTTTTCTTCTAACCCATTGCCTCGTTTATTTATTTTTTGTTTGGTACATAGGACAAGGTTTTATATTTCATAATCATCAAGCACATTTCCGATTTTGAACATATTTAACAGTCAAAAAGTAGGTTCTCAATTCATCTTCATATATATATTTTTATATGTGTCGATTTGGATAGTTTAAACTGTATTGTATTAAGGATGATTTCGAAATGGTTCATATTTCTGTGTATTTTGCATCAGATCGGAAAGTCATGTTACTCGCGCCTTCACCTGTACTAGCATTTTGCAAATATCAAAATTAACGTTAAGCCTATTATCGACAGTTATGCTGATTAACAAATCCATTTGGGTAGAATGTCGCTTTATCAGACACTAATATATTAACAAAATTATCATCATAATTGTTGTTAATCGTTCAGTTCTGTACAGAGAACTAATCTTTTTTTTTAATCCGGGTAATCTTGCTCAGGATACATCCTGATGTAATTCAATTGTACTAACTAGTATATACGTACTGAGTCTGCTAAGGTGGTTGGTTGGGAAACACATTGTTTTAACTTTTTAGACAACCGCAATTCTGGATGCTCCACCGTTTCACCGACCGTTGCAAAATCTAGTACAATAATAAACCCGATATGATTAACGTGCATATTCTAAAATCGGTGAAATGTTTAAAAAATATATTTTTTAAATTATTATTAAACTTTTGGACTGAAATCAGGCAACCCATTGGATTATTTATTGACATATTACTTTCATTCAACAGCCACATTAATTGATAAATAAAACTAAACACGGATTCACTCTTGAGATATCCACAATATTAATTTGCATTGGTGCAGTGATGGTTTGTTATTTTAAGGGTGAAATTAAATTTCAGATTTCCAAGGATATAATGCTAAAGACCTAGCCTTCGCGCTGAATCCACTATTAGCTCAAGTTGCAAGACTTAGTGCGAGTTGTCCAGTATTAAATGAAATGGTGCCGGATCTCGAAATTATTGGTGGATCTTTGGGATCGTCACCTTTACATTTGCCACCCAGTCGGAAAGGAAGCGGTAAGCTTGAATTAATGGTTGCCATTTATTTTTTTTTGTAATTTTTATATATTTTAGGTACACAAGACTGGTTGTGTCAACCTGAAACACAACGGCGACGTTCCTGGACGGCTTTGGAAGACTTGACGGGAAATAAGGATAAGATGAAACATACTCGTCAAAGAAGGTAGACAGACTGTGTTATGATATTATGTTTCATTGACTTATGTTTATTTAGGTTAATAGAGTATTTAAGAAACTCAGGATACTTGTTTAAGAATTTTGATCCTTTTATTATTAATTCGTTCTCTATTAGTCTTTTTCTTCACTATACACTTACAGCTTTCATTTATATGTTGTTGTTTTTCTTATATTCTATTTACTCTTCTCTCTGTCTCTCAATCAACAAGTGTGTAGGTTGCAGAATACTGTAGAAAATTGTAAAAGCTACAAAATCTGAAAAATCTTACAAAGCAAAGTGAAATTACGTTAAAAATACACCAGATGAATTTGATTTGTCTTGGCTAGTTCGGTGTTGAAAGTTCTCATTTAACAATCCATCTCACCCAATCTCGCAGAAAGCAGAAAGAGGAAAATATCTGCAAAATGTATATATCTGTTGATTCCAGAAATAAATTGTTACAATTATAGCTACAAAATGTAAAGTTAGAAATGGAAGTAAAACAAGAAGATTTCATAACTTCTTAAAAATAATGCACCACGAAATGAAAATTAAAATTATACAATTAGAATTTATCATGAAAATTTCTAGTCAAGACAGCTATCAAACTAATTCCATTATGTATTGTGCTACTAATACGAATGAAAAATTGAACGATTTTGAACTATTCCTCCTTGACATCTTATCATGCTTACAGAAATGACATATATGATAAAAATAAATATGTCATAAATTGAATAGTGGAAAATAAAGTTGCGTCTTTTTCAAGATTCTACTCCAAAATCACTAATGATATCATATTGATTGTACATACATATATGTATAATATATATTGCATACATAGATTTCGGTTATAAGGCACTTGCTACCTGTAAGACATTTAGTTTCATAAATAATTCTTTTGTCAACTATTTCTATTAGATTCTACAACTAACTACTGTAAATTTACTGGGTAAGGCAATTATCCAAAATTAATTGTTGTTCTGGAACTATGTGTAGCAATTGTGAAACTGATGGATTTTCCCTTTTTCAGTATATCTTTAAGTAGTATGGAGTCAGAAGCTGATGAGTCTTCACTTATTGACAACGTTGATGGAAGCACAGTTCGTTTATTAGGACCAGATGCACCAATAGTAGTCAGGTCCAGAGGATCGAGAGGCACAGGTGGTGGGGCTAGTACACATTCATTGAATGAGGCTGATCTACAGGTAACTGATTCAATTAAATTTGCATAAATTTTTCGATTATTTATAGACATTTGTTGTTTAAATATCAAATGTTTTGTTGTTATATTTGCAGAACGATTTTAATAAGATAAAAGCAAAAAGGGAAGCGGAACAACTGCGTCTTATCCCAGCTAGGTTACCATTACAAAAGTCTATTTCAACACCATCAATCATAGCAGTTAGAGATTTAGCTCCAGAACCGATTGGGGCTCAGCCGATTTTACCACTGTGAGTATTTGATCAAGTAATATTTTTGTATTTGATTTTAATAACCAACACAATTTTTACAGTGCATAGTTTTTTAAACAATTTTTAATAACTTTTTGCTAATATCGCATGTGTTAAACAAATTTGTAAACCTTCATTATAATGATATTTTTTGTGAGGTATTTAATTGTATATAAATTTTAATTATGCTAACTAGGGTAATGCATTCAGTGTGTTATTTAATATGTGTTTGTAGTACATGAATCGCCAGTTTCCGCATCATGTAACTGAACTGTTAATAGTAGTTAATAGTATTGAAACAGTGTTTTCTTCAACACAAACATATTTTTGATATGCCATTGGGGTTTCGCATAGCAGGGTGGCATATAATGTTCTTAGAAGTTGATTTCTGGGGCTATTCTGCGCTGAAACAGTATATTTTACATTGATAGGTGATTGTTTTGTTTTATTATAAGTATAATTTTCTAAGTGGCATTTACTTCAAACAGATAAATGTATATAAGGAAGTTATAATGTATTTCGTTAAAATAACATTTAACGATGTCCAGTAATTGGAGATTTATTTACCGAAATGTATATCAAAACTTAGCAGGAGGATTCTAGAGCCTATGAAAAATCATTTGTATTTTATCAGTATGTGTATCAGATTGCTCATATATCACATGCATTGGACAAAAAATACTCTCAAAGTAAACTTAATTTTTCACTATAATGAGTACAAATGTTTTTCTTAGTTTTTTTTTGTCCATTACAACTGATGAGTAATTCACCAACACAGCAATCTACGTGTAGCAGTGTAGGATCTATAATATAAATGACCTCATGCTCAATGGCAATTAGGACAAAGAAAAAAAATAGAAGTTTTTCAATTGCAATTATATGGAAATCTACAGGAAGCAATGATAAATTTCCTCAGAAGTAAATCGATCACCGTATTACTAGCATGCCCAGAAGAGTTAATGGGTGTATGGCGCATCAAATGGGTCTGGAAGAAAACCTGTCTGCTACCACCATGAAGGAATCAATAAAAAAGAAAATGAGCCTTGTTTTTGTTAGTAATGTTTCTAGTTTGTATTGAGGTACATGAGTTCAAGTCGTGGAGAATTTGATATCAAAATTAATACTTATGATATGATGTTTATCATAATATTGTTTAAGAAAATTTTGGAATGTTATTATGTGCACTTAAAATGTAAATAAAAATGTTAAGCATAAATGAATATCTCAACGTTTAGAGGGCCAATCTAAAGATTGTGCATACAAATATAACGAAATCAATTAAGTGTTGCATAAGAACATTGCTGTTTTGAAAAGCTGACCATCTATTCGTAAATATGATGAAGAAAAATAACTAAAAAAGTTTGATGTTTTACGTTATTCTTTCAACACTATTTTTATAATTTCATAATCTTTATGTAATTGATCGTAATTTTCTTCATTAGATATTATAGACTATAGACTACTGACTGTTCAATCATCGTAACTTCTCAGAGTGGCAGTAACCAGCGGGTGGGAAGGACTTATATATATGAATAGAATAATGCATTTTGTAATCGTTGAACCCATCTAAATCCCTTGAAACAAAAATTTCAACCCCTCTACCAAACTAATTATTACTGGGTGTTCTGATTTCTGTGTCAGTTAGTATATCTTGTAGAGTCAACAAGTTTCAAACATTGAAATTGTTAGTACATAAATATTTTTATGCCTTTTACAAAAAACTTTTGAAATATTCATATAATATTTCAATATATGTGTAATATTTTGTTTTGTAATATTTCTCAGGAACATAGGGATATTTTAGAAATATTTCTTAAAATATTTCATGCATTGTAGGATTAAAACTTATTTCTGGATGATATTTCATTTTATTTTGTTTTTCCATCTGAACACTGTTGAATATTATTAACTTTCCGTAAGTTCTTTTACATTTAAGTGAAACGGTGGTTCTAATTTCAAGTAATGTGTTAAGAAAAGTTTAGTAAAGATACAACAAAATTACTGGTGACTAAACATAAAGAATTGATAAACTTTGAAAGGAATATAATTAAATTGTCACAAAATATCACCGAATGCATTACCCTGTCACCACTCCCACTGCTAGAACAGTGTAGTTGCATGTGCTTGGCTTGGTGTGTAGGTGTCGCCCGAGTGGAACGGAAAGCGAGACTGAAGAGGAAGGCACTCGTACAGGACACCATTTTGATGCCCATTCCATTGCACATTTGCACCAGTAAGTAAATAAACGTATCCTCTATAAAAATGCACTTTTACATATTTCCAGTATTTTTTGTCTTTGTTGCATGTTTCATTGTACATGCTTATGTCACTTTATTTATTCGTTATATAGCTTTAAATATCTTCATAATATTCTACCGTGAATCATAAACCAAGAAATAATGTGTGTTCATTAATTTAAAAACTAAATGGTCATCTGTACTGTAAGAATTGACGAAGTTTACTACACTTTTTGATCTTTCTAGAATAAGTAACATTTTAAACAGTTTTTTCTTAATTCTAAGGAAAATACTCAGGAGTATTTTATTAATTTTAAATGTTTGTACGAGGATTGTTTGATAGAAACTAGGTGCCGAAATGTAGTGTAGGATTTGAAAATCCGTCCTTACCTGTTAATTTAATGAAATAATATTCTAAGGACTCGTTCGTTGTAGTAAGTTGCAATAAACGTCTGACAACTTGTAATATGCCGTATTGATTCTGATGTTCTTCGGATTGTTTTTACGTGGGATTGCTTGATCTTGGGTCCTAATCAGAAGTCAAACAGTAGTTCAACCCTAAACTGTCGACATATCTTGGTTTTCGTCATTGTTATCATATTTTCAATGTAGAAGCTTTTCTCTCCATTTGAGTTTTTGTTCAGTTGAATGGGGTGTAACTGGATCAGAGTTTCCGGAAATGAACCCAAAAATTAGAAATTGGTCTACCCAATTGCTTGCCTATATCTGCCAGTCCTCTTCGTTCTTCACACCATCGCAATATTCAACGTTCGAGAGAGCTCTTAGATTGTGATTATGAAGCAGGTCACTATTGATAAGGGTGTTCTTCAACAGTTTTCTTACATTTCTCTAAAATTTACTCTAAACTAGGTCATTCTTAATTTTGGAGAGGTGGATTGAGCTTATTCCAAAGTATTTATAAGTATTGCATTCTCCATGGATTCAACTGAGGTACCCTTGCTACATCTTTCCTTTTTCTATTTTCCGATCAGATTGCATCTGGATATAAGTAGGGAACTCTTCTACTAACTTAAGCAGTTATTGTTTTGTGGTTAGCATTAACTTCGTCATTCACATAGAACTGGTTTATCTTTAAGTATTTCAAGTTCTGGTGTTTGAGACCGAATCGCACGACTTCCATTTTTGTAAGTGTGGGTTCATAGTAAGGAAAAACAAAAGTTGGTTAAGATCCTGGAAAATGACCTTTCTGATTGGAATAGGGTCAGTTTGTATGGAACAGACGGTTTCATTCTGAAAAATTTTGGTTTTATACGTCAAAATGTTACTTTGCTACTTTTGTTATAGGATTAACAATATATACCAATATTGGCATTATTGGATCAGACAATTCACTCATCTGTCATATTATCACTGCCCTATAATTGTTAATAAACAAAAGTTATTGTGAACACAACAATTTTAATTAATGGAACTGGAAAAACAGCCATACAATTTATATGACAGTGTGATCCTTCGATTGTACACAAATTGGGTAAGCAATAGTACAAGCATCAGCTTTTAACTGACAAGTTTATTATCTTGTTTATGACATGTTTGGGGTAGGGGACTTATTGGTCATTCCATCGTTTTTAGGGAACATTTTTCAGCGTAATAAATTATTTTGCAATTTAACAGACCAAGATATTTTTGGGCATTCATTAAAACGACATTTTCTTTGTTGTCAGCCAAAAGTTTCTGAAATTCATATACATTATTGTTTTTCCAATTTTAGTTGACCAAGCAGTTCTTTTAATGGGACAAATTCAAGAAAAAAATGTGTACCACTGTATATGGTATGATAACAGAACTGACAATTTGGTGCATATATACTGTTATAAAATATTTACGACGTCCATGGAAAAATTAACAAACCTTTTGGATTAATCATGCCGACAAAAACATTAAAAAAACGGCTGAAATAAAAACGAGAGATATGATTATTCTGAAATTTCGATCGATGTAAAGTGCGACTTTCGACAAGGTTCTGGATATTTTATGACAAATCAAAATTAATCGTGGAGATCTAGTATCTTGGATCTGCCCTATAAAAGGCGAGCTTCGTTCGAGTTAGCCAGTTTACAGTTTTCGGCTGTAATGAATCGAGAAGCGAAAGAAGTTATCAAGTGTTGTAGTATTAATCATTGTATTTTGTTAATAAAGTGAATTCGTTGGTAAATAAAGAAGGTATCATACAAATTTTGTGAATTGAACCTACGAAATTTATAGCAGTACTGTTGTTTTGGTCTCGTGAACTCTATGCGCACCTACTACACAGATACAAATACGTTAAATGCTGAACGGGGAAAATCTTTAGTGGATTCTAGCTATCTAATTTTCCCAAATCATTCAACATTTACCTTATGCGAAGTGTAGTTTGCATATATTGCAATTATTCTTCGGTAAATGTCCATTGAGTGACAAGACTCAGCTATCAAAGTAAATTGTAGTTTTGGGTTTAATTTTGGACAACTTGTTATTCTTAGATCTGATTGTTCAATTCACCAACAATGCATATCAAAAAGCCAAATGGAGACTATTGTGACAAACAACAACAAACAAAAATAAGTTATATTACTGGGTGTTCTGAGTATCTCTATGAAAGTAGATCAAATGTGACTCTATTCAACAATCCTCGTAGAAAATTTACATTCTCAGTGTTCTTAAGGGTAATAGAATAAATGTTTAAAAAATATATATATATCTAACCTTCCTCTTACTGTTTCTTCTAGAATTCGTTTATCTTTTTATGTGTAATGTTCAGTATGATCATTCGTGTTTTTTCTCTTCACAAACACACAACATAAGTATTACCTAGATAATTTATAATTATGGAATTTATTATCAATTTTCAATGTATTTTTTTCGTATTTTAGCGTTCCTTATGATCGGCATTCTGAAAAAAGGAGGAAACGGGGCAGCCTTTTCTTCAGGAAAAAGAAGGTGAATTCGAGCCTACTCGTTGGAGTAAACGAAAATTACAATTTAAATTATATTTTAGGATAAAGCGAAAAAAATTAATCATCAATGGATTTCTGGTTGTTATGCTACTACTCAAATTTGTGATGTTTGTAACAAACCTCTAAGCAATAAGCCAGCACTTTATTGTGAAAGTAAGTATACCTAATAGTATCCCATTAAGAAATGTAACTGACATTTAAATGATACTAACATCATTATCATAGTTGTCGTTATCTAATAAATGTAATAAAACTAATTGAATATTAAAATTTTATATTAAACAAAATAATTTATAACGAATACAGAACTGATTCTGCCGAAAACTAATTAATTAAAACAACTTATTACAATGATTAATTTGGAAAATTCGAGCTATTTATATTCAGTTTTTTCGCAAATCGTATGTAATTGTCATGTAAACTCTTTAAATAATTAATGACGTTATCTTGTACTATCTTTTAAATAAATAATTTTCGGTAATATGATTTTCATCAAATTCACAATATTTAATATAGGTAAACGTTTTAAATTTATCTGTTTGTTTCAACTTGTTGCCTTAATATTTTTTTTAAAGTTTAATTTTCCATCAGTAAGGCTGTTGCGTCTTGTCGCATCTGGATCTTATGTTACTAGCCACATGATAGCTTACATACTATTTTTTTCTGTAATTATTCTTGGATTTATTAGTTTTAATTATTTTAACCAGGTTATTATTTGTTTTAAAGTCGGTGTTAATATCTTACTTAATATCTTCATTAAAACAAATTAAATTAACTTTTTAGATAGAGAAACCAAATATTATTGTGGCATTTTTTTTTAACAAAAAAAAAAACAGTTCCCATTATTCTGAGCATATTTTGAGAATGTTTTACTTTTGAGAGAAATTTAAAATTGTACATACTTAAAATAAATGAATTAGTTGGAGCTTCCACAATCATTGGAAATATTGGTCAACAAAATTATGTAAAATGTAAGGTGCTTATTGTTTACTGAAAACTAATAATTTTGTTAGTTAAGTGATTCTTTAATAATGTAAAGGAGTATAAAATTGGCGCCGACAAGCTTTTTTGTGTTTAAGTTACTTTTGGGTTTATACTGGATTAGCAAAAAGACCTCGATTTATTCTCTTTGGCATTTTTATCATTTGGATGAAATCCATATACCATTCATCAAATTGATATTTTTGCCTTATTTATACAATAGGTATAATGAAAACTAAAATATTTAAGTATTCTGATATGGTAACTGATTCTCTACAGCAAAGAATAACTGATACCAGAACTACCTCAAACTTCCAATCTTCCCATTGAGTGGGAATAAGTAAGGAACTCCTCATCTACTTCTATTATCTCAAGGAGATCTCATTAATTTGATTTATAAGTTAAATTTGTTCAAGTAACAAGTAGAACTTTTGGGGTCCTTAAACAAAAATACGTTACTTTTAATATCCAGACGAAGAGCAATATGATTTTTTTTATGTATTACCTGGTATTTTGTAAGAATATTTATGGCTCACTGTGAAGGGAATTCAAGAATAAATTAAAGGTCGTTATATAAGAGAATCATTCATATTAATAGGTCATGCTGCTAACATCTCTGCAATAGAAAATGATACCTGGACAAATATACTGGCGGATTAACCTTGGACATTGATATGAGACCGTCCCTGAAGCAATGTATAGAAGAAAATTACAAAAAGATAATATAACAATAAAGTAGAACTATTCTTGTGTAAAATGTTCTAATATCATTTCTGCTATAGTAACTCTAGAGTCAAATGTAGTTCGTTAAAACTTTTCAATGTTACAAATAAATAGTGAATATTTACTGACCAATTAAGAAATTTCACAAGTTTCCGATAATAAATAACTATTAAAATTCTTGTTTGTGATTTACAAGGATGTTTTAAAATTATTTGTAATTCTATTTCCAATTTTCATCGACTTCACATGTAGTCTACTAATTTGATAATCTCGCCTCCAGACAATAGATGCTTGAACTTGGTTGTTAAGTAATTTTCGGTTATTAGTGAACATTTTTTCTTTGTTATATACTCTCTGACAAACCAATGGCAACAACCACAAGGCAATGTTTAAATTTAATCATATCCCAAATATATTGTACATGAGTACAGGCAGCTCCACTACTTCCTGAAGATAAGGTTGCGCTGTCATGTTGCCGCGAACAAAGACTAAAGGTGACCTATTTCCATGTGTAATAGCACCTCATATCATAACGTCTACTGTTCGGTGTACTTGTCCCTCAACATCAAATTGAGGTTGAAGTCTTTCTCCTCGACGTCGTCTAACCCTTCTTCGGCCATCATGTCCACCCAAGCAGAATCGAGATTCATCAGAGAAGACGGCCTGATGCCATTCCGCATTCCAATGTTGTCGTTCTCCGCACCACTGTAGTCCGTCGATGCTCAGCAGTCAGAAGTAGCACAAGATGTGGTCGATAATGTTGCAGTCCAAAAGACCTTATACGGCGGTAAACCGTTCGGACAAGATGGACTTGTTCTTCTAACCACTCATCAGCCAAATCTCGAGTTGTCGAAAATCAGTCTCTAAAGGCCATAAGTCTTAGACGTTGATCTTGAACTTCATTTGTGCCTCTTCGACGTCTCGTTCTTACTCTTCTCCCATTTTGGATATTATCAAACAGCACTTGACAACATCTTATAACAGTAGTTGGATTTCTGTTCTTGCGGTTAGCGATTTCTCGAAATGAAAAACCCGCCTGCCGTAAACCATTAATTGACCTCTTTCAAATTCACATAGCTTGTATGCGATACATTCGGCGAACACGTACTCTAGGCATTTTAGCATTACTAAACATCGATTTTGGATCCCATCAAACACTTTGTTTTTGATTTAAACTTTTTTTAAATATAATTAAGTCATATTAAATAATTAGTTATTTGGGATATGTTGGACTCTAGTTAATACATTATATTTTATTGTCTCAAGTGAAAATACTGAATAAACTTTAAAATACTACTAGTATCGAAATATTTAATCTATAAAATCTTTTTAGGTTGTGGCACGACTGTACACCAGAACACTTGCAAAGATAATATTCAAGACTGTGTAAAAAAAGGTGCAAAGGTATTTAAAGCTTTTTCATTATTCTCTGTAAAGTATTAAACATGTCATTTTCCAGAATACAAGTAAACTGTCAGGTTTTAGTGTTCCTCTAACAGGTGCTAAAAGCTTTAGTTCGAAGCGAGGTTCAACTTCTTACCCTTCACAGAGCAATACTACGAGGTAAGCGACTGTCAGTTTTGCACATATAATAATGTTTATCAAAATTTTATTATCTATAGTATTTTATTTGATCTGATTCACATGGATCAAATCAATGAGCTTATTGATATTTGTGTAGGTTATTTAATATGTATTTATGTTAATTAGTTATCCTAGGAAATAATTAGATTTTAGTAGTTTTGGCAATTGGCATGGTAAATATTGTAAAAACTATTAACGTATCAAAACTTAAACCTGCATATTTTCTAAATTCTTTAAATTTTCTAAATCTATCATAATGAGAGTGTATATTTCTAACTCTGAGCTTGTTCTTTGTATAATATTTACTCTCATTATACCAATTTGAACAACAAAAATTAATTTTAATCAATACTGAAAAAATTCAAAATCGTACATGTTACACACTACCTTACTTGGTTACTCTCCATCTCATTAATTCAATCTTTGCTTGGCTTCAAATACTAGTTTACTGTTTAATTGTGTTGCTTAGCTTCCTAGCATATTATTTAATTATTTAAAATTAAATAACCTTTAAAATTAATTTCTTGAAATTACTACATGTAATTAAATGATTGTTTTTTGAAATAATATCTTAAGGTAAAATTACAATTGAAATAAAATTTGTTTGATTTTAGGAAATAAATAAAATTATACTTTTCTCTCTCACATATATACTATTTTAAGCATATTAAAAAAGTAATTTCTTTGTCTAAACTAATCTTGTTTTAAGATTACTTACCAATCGTATTTTCGGTTATTGTGATTTATGAACCTTCATCTATCTAATCTGGTAGAGGCTTATTACATGTGTTTACAATTTAATTATATACCATAATAGGTTTTCTCAGAAGTATCTTCTACGTATTTGTTTCCTATTTTTTTAAAAGTTATTACTTTATGTATATCTCTACCGTTGTAATTTTCTTTCTCGGTTATTTGTTTGCATGAGTTAAAATCTATTGTTGGTCTGTATTGAGTTCCATTTTAATATAATATAGGTTTTATAATGGTTACTGTTACTATAAGTACAAGGCCGGTATTACATTGTAAAAGAATTTTACAAAGAACTTTTATAAAAGATTTAAAAAAATGTGTCCGAATGTCAAAACATATGTCATTAAATGGCAGGTTACACTACATTTTGTATGTATTCAAATTGCAAGGGGAACAACTTTGTGCCGTTATTTCGTTTCCTAATATATATTAATGGAGCACAGACCAGATCACATTAATTGTTATAAAAATTATTTAAGAATAGATCAACCTATGTATCAAATGTTGGTGACATAGATGATTCCTTTAATTTCTACACTATAGAGGGGGTCTCCGATTCTCGGCAACAAGTATTGTAATCGAGGTCTAAATAACACTTTTTCGGCTGTAAATTCAGATACAATTGATACGATTTATGGCCCACTATTTAACAAAAAATGTAGCGTCCACTTTGTTCAAGTAGGTACTAACTTCTTAATCCGTTAAGTTTTGCTGTCTCTACATCGAGGCATGTGTACATTCAGCTAGAGTTAAACGAATTATGTCAATTTCATTTATAGGCTTCTAATTTTTTATACCTATTTTAATAGTCTGTATTTCTAACATTATACAAATTCGAGGTTTTTTTGTAATCAATAAATAAGGTTCTTATTGCAACAGGTAAATGCGATAAGACTTTTGGTACATAGAAATCCTTTATATAAGTTGAGCCATTACACTATGAAATATATCTTTGACAAATATGTTTGATAAAAGATATTTTGAAAAATATTGTACAATGTAATAGTGACCTAATTTTGATGATCTCAACCAGACTTTGTCACCGATATTCAAAAGATTGGATACATTCTTTGTAGTGAGAATAGTCTAGCTCTTCAAAATAGCTATCAAACGCAGATTACAAAAATTTATGGTTGGAAAATCTTTTACTACCGAGCAATTTTTTCGAGTTGGGAAAATGAACCGAGGCAGTTAATTTTTACAAAAGCAGGGCATAACAGAGCAATTTGAATAGTGTGGACATTGGTATTACATTCTTAAGTTAAATACACAATAAGTTTACATACTTGTAGCCATTTATTATTTTTCCTTTCTGAGAGAATCAATGAAATTTATACCTCGCGCATCTCAGAAGTAGTTGTCTTCGTCTTCTTTAGAGCCGATTCTCCCCGTTGAGTATATTGTTTTTCCTGTTGCTCTATCTCATTAATTTGAACGAAGTTTTTATGAAGGTGTTTGTTTGCTTGTAGTTGTACTAGGTTGTCGCGTGTTTTAACATATTGACAACTGTTCCAGTAAGATTTTTGAAAAGTCTAAACTGAAATTGTTCTTTATAATGTGATGAGACCACGGAAGTCTGGCTGTTAATTTGCTCTACATCTAAAGGTTACTGATGATTATGTGATGACATCAGCATAGCGGATATATCTGATTTCTTTTGATTTGTCTATTGAAATAAGTAGTGTTTATATTGTTCAGGCTTTAAGTGTAATGATTCATTACGAAATCAGTTGGTTTTCAGTAATATTGTCTAGTATTTCTTTGATGGGTATACTAGGGTACCTTAATATTTAACAAGCGTTGGCAATGTCGTCATCTGCCTTTCAGTTTCGTTAAGGATATGGTGTCTTCTGCAGCATTTTGTCTTAATAAACTTGATTATTGTTATTTAGTATTCCTTTGTGATGAATTTATTGGTTTTCTGTGTTTTGCTTACTAAAATTTTCTGCTCATTTCCATAGTGATGAATGTATTTTGTTAAGTAGACTGAAATCTTATTCTTTGATTATGTTCCCAGAAGGTAGTTTTTGGAAATATTTTAGGTTGTGTTCCACGTAATCGCGATATACGCGTTTTGGGTGGCACTTTGCGTCAAAGTGAGAGCCTCAAACTATCAAACACATAAAAAGAATTCATTTTGTTCTTACTGGAAAATAAATGCGTGAGATTGTAGCGATTTTCTGTTGTCGCATCGTTCAGTTGGTTTGTTTAGCCTTTAGATGAAGTTTATAATTGTCACATTGACATATCGCACCGCAAAACGCGTTTACATGGGACACAGCCCAACAGTTGTCCTTGATGCTGGGGTTTGTCGTAACACGTTCATTATCCAGGCAATATTTCTACCATGTACATACTCATAAAGATTAATTGCAGGTTAACCAATTTCCATATTTTTGCTTAAAATTTTTATGAAACTGTGATCGCTTAATGATAATACTGATTTTCAAATTTTCTTATCAGGAGAAACATAAATTTTAAGTATGAAAGTTCACAAGCGGTGTTAAAATTTTGTATCCCGATTGGAATTAATTTTTAATTATCAAAATTATTATTTTAATCCTTAACTTATGGATTACTAGAATTGGAAGTAGAGAATATAATAAAAAGGTTATTTAATGAGTTTTAGAGCGTTAGGGTATTTAGTGTGTGGTGTTGTATATTTGGTGTAATAATTTTTGAATGGGTAAATATGAAATTAGAATTTAAACGGTGTTCAAATGTACATAATTAAATATCATTTTCTCATATTCCTTTAGGAGGACCTAACAATTTTTATACTTCAATTGTTAAAATGTCAAAAGACAAACTCTATTTTTATTATATCATAAAGTATGCTTTGGTATTCTTAATTATTCAGGTTCTAGGTATTACTTTGAATAATATTTTGGGTTTGACAAATAGAATGTTACTAAGTTTTTGTCGATATTTCCGCCTTTGGAAGTATGAGAATGATTGATATTTTTGAATGGTAAATTAGGCCGAATAATTATTTAAAAAAACGGGTGTGTGGCTAATATGTTGCATCTTACCTGCCCCTCCCCCAATCAGGAGGAGTCAGCTGTGTTATTCGCCGTGGCGCAGAGTCGCGACTAAGCTTGGAGTGAAGTAAGTTCCTTCCTTAACCTCACTTCCAGCATTACGTATACTGTACTCATATTTCCTCTAATCTTACTTAGTTAAGTGACGTCTTATGCCATAACAAGTATCATAGAGAGTGTATGACTTAATCTTTGTTAGTATTTTTAGTTTTTTTAGATTGCATTCTCACGAGGAAGGGTTTCTTTTCAAATTTTCTCTTTGGGTTATTTGCAAATGCTTTTACCCGCTATTTGCTTTGGGCATGCCATAGTCTTACCTAAATACTCACCAAATCAAACCCACAACATAATTTGTAAAATCTGTTAAAGCAAATCATTTAAACTTCGTGTAAATGTTTCTCTGGAATATTCCTTTGTAAACAGACGTTTTAATTTGTAATTCAATAGATTTTGTTTTTCAGCCAATTGTTGTATGATGATAAAGAAAGTGATTCGCATCACGGACACCACGATTCTGCAAGGTAATTATATCCATGATGTACAAATTTACGAAAAGTCACATGCACTGCAGATTTTCTCAATTCTACCTAAATTAAAAATTACTATTAGCAGGAATTTTTTTTATTATTATTATTTTGTATAACATTTTTTCCACGCAAGTCGACGGAATCTTACAAACAATTGGTTTTTAAAATAATACTTTTGAATGTATTATTTAAAACTTGAGGTTTAATATTTTCAACATTCTCAGAAACGACGTTAAGGGTATTATTTTTGACGAACTCGACGTTGATGAATATTCTTGTGTTTCCGGCTGTGTCTTTGTTTGTTTAATCCGACGCACAGTGGGGCTACAAACTATAAATTGTGGCCTACAATTATAGACATAAAATAACATAACATAAATTTATTAGGAAAATGTAAAATTGTCAACTTACCTTTCTATATCTTCCGATGGGACTGTTAACGAAACTTTGCATTTGCATTTAATAATCTGTCACACTGACATTATTATATTGTGGAACTGAAAAACACTGACCCATAAATCAGAGAATAAACATATTTTCAGTATGCACAAGAATATTCGTAAGTATAAAAGTTGTTGAACTCGCCAAAATTGAGGCAATCACGAAGTTTCAGAAAAGTAATAATCTTGAGAAAAGGCTTATATACCCGGGCTAATTTTAACGCGAGTATTTATTATAAGAAACTTCTAGTAGTTTGTGAAACAAGCTTACAGACTCCAAAATTATAGGATATACATTATTATTAATTAAATCTGAAATAAAAATAAAAAAGATATAAATATACTTACTCTTAGTTCTAAGCTCTATGAACGTAGAAATGAACATAGAAAGTGCGCTATAATCTAGGTGGTTTGGATCATAAATTATTTTGTTTCCAAAATTTTCTGTTCATGAAAACAGTAAAACAATAAATTGTAATAATAATTGAAAGAAAATGATTCGTGTAAGAAAACATGCCAGAAAATAAAGCGATCTTTTTGGAATATAAACCTGTAAAGCTAAAACATGACAAAAGTTCACTGAAATATTCAAAGATAGTTTAAAGAACTACAAGTTCTGTGGAAAGAGAACTAACATAACTTCTTAATTAATATTCATATAAGTGCAGTTCTCAAAATCATCATCTAATTCAGATTGAAATAATAAAGATGACCAGACAAAATAGCAAACAGAATAATTGCAAACCGCAACTTGTCAAAAGCAGAGCCAGATTAAGCTATTGAGAATCAGGAAAAGTAGTATGGTTCTCCAGTAACCTTTTTCATCCCAGCATATCACAGAATGTGGAAAAAGATAATTGTAGCTGAAAATAAATATCAAAAGTCAATAAACAAAGAATGTAGAATCACATCTGAAATTTTTTTTAACATATGGGATTGAAATAGCTAAAATAGAACACCAACAGAAAAAGATTTCCGAAATAAATTATAGAAATCAATAAATTAATCTGGCACTGATATGTGCAGTAAATGCCAGGATAGGCAGTATCAACGAAAATATTAATCTGCATAACTCAAGGAAATAGAAAAAGAGAGAGACCTAGAAAAGTTAAAAGATTTCAAAGGTTTTGCCATCAGTAAATGTTGTAAACTTTCTTAAGAAATAAATTACATCTGTTTTGAATGATGTTTAACGACTCATTTTAGCTAAAGACAAAATCCAAATTACATGAATTAAAGATATTTTCGGTACAGTTTATAATTCGAAACGCCATACTAAAATAAAGTCAAGAGGAATTTAAATAAAGGTTCAGTCAGGCTAATTTATGTTTGAATTCAGGGTAGATATGTATAAGGTTAATCCTGTTAAAATTACACACATTAGTATAACGGAAAAACAGTTTTCATAAATTTTTCGTAATTATTTTTAGTTTTCCTGATGATGTTCCAATCGTACCATTAGAATTTTTGTCGGATTTTCCTATAACGGCTGCCGATCTTAGTTCCGATTTTAGTCTAGGTCTACACGAACCGGAACCTGATTCGTGGTCTCCGTATGTCGGTAAGGATATATCAAAGAAACTAAAAGAAAAAGAAGTGAAACGGCAAGAGCACATTTACGAATTCATTTTAACTGAAAAACATCATTGTATGACTTTATTGGTCATGCAAAAGGTAAGTTTTAATTACTGAAATTCAAATAAGTATAGTAATATATTATTCCAGGTTTTCGTCGATGGTTTTCAAAAATATTTCCAACTAGGAACAAGCCTTGAAAGAATGTTCCCAAGATTGAGTGATCTCATAGAGATACATTTAGAGTTTCTTTCCAAGTTAAGGCAGAGGCAAAGGGAAAGTCCCGTTGTGTCTTCTATTGCCGATATATTATTAGAACAGTTTTCAAATAATTATTCTGCCAAGCTTAAGTCTGCTTATGGTAAGAGTTCCACGTTTTTTTTAATGTTATTCACTTACAAAACTGTAAATTCTAGTAATTAATGCAGGAAAATTTCACAAGTTTCCTTTAATAAGTAAGGTTGATATTTTAGTCGATGCTGTTCTAGAGTAGTATTTTTCAAAACCCGCGAATTTGCTACAGACTGCCAGGACATCTGAGTGTCGCTCGTTTAATGCAAAATCCATAAGCGTTGTTAATAAATTTCATGGTATTGTACCGAAAATACAAGATATAGAAAGTAATATGCATTTTATGATCTTTCAAAAGATCAGGACATTGGTAAATGCAAAATATTTCTCTAAATTATTTAAACTAGAATTCTGCAAAAACTACGTAATTCACAATATGGATTTTGAGTCCCATTAATTGTCATAATTATGAGCTATCACTTTAATGAAGATTAGTGTTTCAGTTTTAAGTGCAACAAAGTTGTGATCAACATAAAAATTAAGTTTCCATTTTTTATAACTACTAATTTATGTAAATATTATACTGATATTCTTATTTTAGGTGAATTCTGTAGTAGACACAGAGACGCTATGGAAATCTATAAGTACTATCTTCAAAGTGACCAACGCTTTGGAGAATTTGTAAGGCATTGCCAAACGAATCCGCTTCTGAAGAAAAAAGGTATACCGGAATGTATACTGTTCGTAACTCAACGTTTAACAAAGTATCCTTTGCTGATCGAACCTCTTATCAAAACCAGCAAAGAAAATCGTCAAGAACAAGAAGCTCTGCAGAAGGCCCTCCAATTGGTGAAAGAAATTTTGGTGGAGGTCGACGCTCAAGTTGCAGAGAAAGAGAAAGAAGATAGAAAACTAGAAATTTATAATCGAATCGATGCGAAATCTTATACCGTTCATAGAGGACACAAATTCAAAAAGTCTGATATTTTACAAGGAAATAGATCACTTAAGTTCGAAGGCCTCGCCATGCTAATGCAAGGTCGAAGCAAAATGCAAGTCGTCTTAGTTATAGTTCTTTCTGATGTATTATTTTTTCTTCAAGAAAATTCACAGAAATATACGTTTTTTACACCTGATAATAAGGTAATATTAATTTTGGTAATGAAAATGGTAGATGTTCTTATGCATTTTCTTTTTAAGGCTGGTGTAGTGTCACTTCAGAAATTGTTGGTTAGAGAAAAGGCAGGTCAAGATTCGAGGGGAATTTATTTAATATCTTCAAATCCAGCTGATCCGGAGATGTTTGAGCTAAAAGTGCACAAACCAAAAGATAAACAGTTGTGGATTCAAGCCATAAGGTTGGTGAACTTGTATGCTATAAAAAGTTTTAAAATATATAATTTCTTAGATAAGTAGTAGATTATAAAGGTTGACTTAATGTAATTACTTAACTGGGAAACAGCCAGGTGGCTTGAGGGTCTTAATACTGAAGTTTATTGTGAGCAATATATTCAATCTGTGTGCGACTGTAGCGCCCGAACATATATGAACTAAAGTAGGTTCTTGACAGTTGTCAAATAGCTGAAAGTTATTTTATGTTAACGTCAAATTAAACTTTTATCGAGTATCGAAAACAGGCACCTATGATGCCCAAAGTATCTGCTGTGTACTCTGGCTTCGATGCGGCTTTCCCCACCATGACATCGCACAGAGCGAATAGTGACTACAAAATGTAGATAAACAAAAACAAAATTATTCTCATAAGACAAATGAAATTATTCTGAAACCATAGGTCATGATTGATCGATTAATATAAATAATGATTTATTTGATGAGATCTATGCAATTTTGACTTCTGTATCGTACATGTTTTTGAACTCAATTCTATATACATTTTATGGAACGAAAACTAAGACGTTAGTGTAACTTTCTTTACTCTCAAGCAACGCCAAAATTAGGTTGAAATTGAATACACTGCTATATAATTATTAGTTAATCTTAAAATTATATTATTCATTATAATTAATTTTAAATTTTATTATTAACCCCAAATTCATGGTTATTTGAAATTATATATAGATTTTCCAATTTTCTTTGAACTATGTAATAAACCACATCTTTTGTAATGACACTCTAATTTACTTCTAATTAAAATTCTTATCAAAATTTGGCATAAAGTTTCACTTACAGAGCTATTGTATCCTTTAATTAGCTCAAGGCCGTAGCCAAGAATTTTTTTTCGGGGTCGGTTTTCGGGTAGGGGTTGGATATTTTTTTTGATTTATGATGGGCTGATGAGGACTGCAAAAGTTATATTTTTGTTCATGTATTTCCAGGATATATAAAATTGTATAAATATAAAATTTATTCTTATGAAAAACATGATTAATTGGTTAAAATTGAATCTTGAAACAAGTGTTTGCCAGAAATTCAGTACATACAATTGTTTGACCAATTTGATGTCACTTATATGTTCAGGCTATTTTTCTCTGTTTAACCCAATACTAAAATTCCATAAATCCGCCAGTTTCAACTGAACTTACACATAATTTGTATAAAATATGGCAATTACTGAGATGAATTTAAATATTTATTTGAAACAATTTTTAGCTTGATCTTTTGAAAAATTTGTCATGACAATGTAGATTGTAGAACGTCGTTGCCACAGATGGCAGAAAGGGATATCTTCAACCAGACTTTTTTTATAAATAAAAGTATATGTATACTCTTGGAGGCGTTTTACTCCACACCTCTTAAATTTTTCTATTTTGTGTTTAATTTACTAATTGATAAATATTGGTATCTATTAAACTGCAAATATTCACAAGTCTATTTTAATATTGTAATAGCTGTATTATAATACCTATAAATAAACCGTAGCACTAAAAACTGGAACGCATTATTAAAAAAGTATTTGGGTTTTTGACCCTCCTGGACAATTTATAAAATTCGACTTAAGAGGTTGTACACTTTAGCCATGGATATAGTTTTCCAAATATTGATATTTGAACAAGATTACTTGAAGTGTCAGTTATAAACATAATTGTTTTCCATTATGTAAGAAGATAATGCTGTATACCACGGTTATAAATTTATTCCTAAATATTATTCCGTTTTAGAGAAGCAGTCCAATCGTGCCCAGAGGACGAAGAGGAAAGTGTATCAATAAGTGCTGAAGAACGCCAAAGTATAATAGCAGCCAAACAAAATCAAGTGCGGCATTTAGTAGGTAAGTTAAAAGAGACTTTAGTTGATAACCATTTACTCAGTAATTTTGAATTATTTAAAATCATTGTAAGGCATTTTTCCTACTTAGTCATACAGTAATCAACCACTACAAAATCTGTGTAAAAAATGACAAATCTTGCAAAAACGCTATCTTGTATTTATCCGTTAAATGGTGCGGAAATTATTTGGCTTTTAGTGATTAGTTCTGAATAAAATTGATCTAACATCATTAAGAGGTTTTGTCCTTTTTCATTTATGCAGTTCATATACATATACATGTATGTTCAAACTTATTGCATATAGTATGAAATGAATTTATTTATTACACATTAAATTTGCAACATTTGTATTTTCAAAACTTAAAATATGAACATACCAACATTATGTCAATTGAATATTTCCCCATTGAGATGTACAAATTCGAATTCTTTTCAGGAATAAATTTCTGTTTTTTTTTGTGGTTCTTTCCGGAATTGCGGTATATTACAATTGTGGTAATGACTATATCCCGGGAATTTTTGTTTGTAATCCATTTAAACATATTCTTTTCCCTTCTATAATAATGACACTTCGTTTTGAGAACATGGAAATAAAGTGCTTTTACCTGAGTCCTGTAATGGAAAGTAAGCTTTCAGTTTATCAAAACTGTGGAAGTTTCCACAGAGGCCATTACCCATACTCCTGGATTTATTCCAAAAGCTAGTTCGACTTTAATATTGTTGGTTTGAAAAAACGATTCGCCAAGGCTATTAAGGGCATCAGTCAAATTCCTCCAGCCTTAAATATATATTTTCCCACGACTTCCAAATCTGTCTTAAGAATTCTAGTATTTTTCACTATATGGTAACAATTTTATTTGTTGTGATCCTTTATTTGACTAAAGTTTATGGGTACAGTAAGGTGAAAGTTATAAAGTATTTACGATATTAGGTTAGGTTGAGTATTTTCTAGAAATTTACTCATAGATAATGAATGAAGTAACAAAAACAATTTGGTATTTATCTTTGAAATAGTAATCTGGTGAATAAGATTTGAATATGTTTTAATGTTTCGGAGGATCGTTACTCTGAAAAATCCATCTTAAATTACTTAATACAGGGGTCATTAAGTCCGGCTCTGCCCAGTAATCAGTAAAACGTTCGATGGCGATACAATCATCGCAGGTAGAAGTCAGATGGAGCTTGATCTGGTGAATACGGGGGATGTGGAAGCTATTCAAATCGTAGATGAAACAGCACTTTGTTCTTTGTCATAAGAGGCTGTTCTGCTTGTCTAGGGCATCCCATCGATCCAATTACGTAATATATTAGTCGTTATTGATCGTCTGGCTCTTCGGGAGAAAGTCGATGAGCCGCCATTGCCTATTGACTACTGTATCTTCGGAAACTTGGACCGGCTCTCGCTTTTTCTTCTCCATTCGACTGAATTCATGTTTCATCCATTGTTGTCTACCGAATACAAAAAATAGCTCCAGACAGCGCCCAGAATCATCAATTCGTTGTTGTTTTTCCTCAACTGAGAGCAAACGTGTTCATTCCCAAATTTAAGTTAACGATGTCAAATTGTGATACGATATTTGTCATTGCGAATACTTTTAATTTTTTGTTCGTTTTGTGTAATACCATTGAAAACGGGGTCTGATTTAGACCTTGAAACGTTTGGATTTTTGAAATATACAGACTTTCAAGTTATGTGGTGTTATTCCCAAAGAACTCAGAAAAAATAATAACGATCAGATATAACAATTTATAGAAATTGTTTGATGTTTTCGGTCATAGGCCACTTCAACAGGGCGTGTCTTCGGGGGATATTCGCCCGCGTTGAAAATCAACAATTTTCAAGCAGTTGCGGTATTTTTTCTATTAAAAACAATTCATGTAACATCGTTTAAACAAAAATAAATGTTTGTACACGTGTCTTTTGTAGGCTGGTGCTACTGAATAACAAAAAAGGGAATGGCATTGGCGGGGCTATCTGTTAACAATCTTAGAATTTAATTACCTATGTAATATATAACTAATTTAACCAATTTTCTTATATTCCTGCAATAATGAGACATCAGTTATCAATAAATAACTAAGCCGAAGATCAAAACCACTTCGTAACGAGTGAGGAACGCTTACATGCAATAATTTTGAACATTTAATAGAACTGTTTTCAATTAGTTGTTTCTGATTACTTGATTTCAATAAATAAATAATTTAAAAGAATGTGCAACGTAAATTTATAAAAAGTAGTTTGTATAATATTTGTTAAATATAATTAAAACTCATGATGTCTTTGCATTGCTCTGTTTTTGAGCAGAAGCAGAATCGGACATTGAAGGTAATCAAACTGAGGAAGAAATGCATGTCTTCTTGAAAATGTAGATGAATATGGTTATAATTTATTCAATATATTAGAGCACAAAATTAGCATGTTTTTCTTTTGATACTAAAGATCAGTAAGTTACTATGATATTTTTTAACGTGATTTGTTGTATTGTTAGGTACGCAAAAATTATCTACAGGCAGAAAAAGTTAACCACTGTAAAATATTGTTCTTCTATAGCTGATGTATGAATTTTGGGTGAGTTTAGGAAGCATTCCTACAACTCACCTTAAACCTGGTCGAATTTAAACAACTAATATCTTTTAACATTCGTAGATTGTGCATGAAGCTGCTTGCCAAATTTGATATTTGAAAATTGCTCTTAATTATAGAAACTAATAAGTGTGATTATTATGGTCTCTTATTTAAGGTATTTCTGAAACATGATTTTCCCAGAAGGTAGATTGAAAGAAATGCAAAAATATATTCCCCCATTCGTATTAATTTTAGTAAGCTGCAACCATAACATTTTAATAGGTAGAAGTTTGTATGCATTTTGGGAGATATATTGAGAAAATTTCAGAGATCCACATTTTTTGAGTCAGTACTTTGGACAAAATAACATTGTGCTGTACTACTTAAAAGTTTGCATCGATACCTGTAACATTAAGAATATATATACATGAAACGACTTGAGGGCAAATATTTTAAGTAATAGCAGATCAGGTGAAAATAAATGAAAAACCCTTGTACATTAAAAAGAAAGAAAGAAAATGTTACACATTTCGCATCCAATTTTAAAAATGTAAATATTAAACAGTTTATATGGCTTCACTAGCCACTATAACAATTGTTAACAATTCGTTATTAAATGGTTTTTAAATCAAATTATAAATCTACCGAAAATTTACCGAAAAGATATGAAATTTTTTCAGTGTAAAACGTTTATTTCTATTGGGGATTGCTAGATTTTTACTAAAATTGGATAAGCCGTGCAGTTTGGTACAGTTCTTTTGTTGAAAATTAGTCATTTATCGTGTAAGTACATGTATCTAACAGAAATAACATTTAATAAATTAATAATTATATGATGTTACTTTGTGTGTAGTTATTTCTAATTCATATATAACTAGTTTTTTATCCTTCCGTTTTTTAACTTTGTGTACTAAAGAATTTTGCGACTTATAAAAATTCATTAAAAAAATAATTTCTAATAACGAAAATAATTTTAAAAAGATTTCTTCAAAGTTTTGGTTACTTAAACAAACCTAATTCTTTAAAAACATAATTATTCAATACAAAACACAAGTGTTTATTTTTTGTATCCAAAGTTATTTCTTTACTTAACTCGCGCTGACTATCTGATTTCATGATCAATACGTTGTCTCATTGGCAAAAATTTACTTAACCGGTATTTAGTTTTGACTTGGCTGTTAAGTTCTGTAAACCATAGTATGATAAGAATTTTTTGTTTCATTTGGTGTGTATTATCTTCACCTAAAATATGCACTCATACGGTTTACATAATGAATTCTGGAAGTATAAAAAGTTCAGATATCTTAAATAAGGACCTCCTTTTTGATTAAACATTGTTACATTTTTTTACTATCTAACTTTGATGTTATAACATTAATTGAATATATTCATTTGACTAATTAACATTATATTCAAATGTTATGAAAATTTACATTATTTCATTTGTGTTAACATTCATTTAAAATTTTATATTCATGAAAAATGCATGTTTTTTGTAACTTTATATTTTATCATGGCGATTTCGCATCAAATCAAATATTTCCAATGTATACCTTCAAGACTATATTTAAATGGAATTATTTTTATTTGCTTCAAAATTTGAATAAAACATAATTAATGAACAAGATGAATAGGTTTTGATGTGTAAATGTGTCCAAAGTTCCCTCTTAGGCCTGCCATTCATTTTGTTTTAGCAAGTTTTCACTATAGTATTTAAATGTTTTGTATGTTTTTCATGAAACATGAGTTTACAAACACTACTGAACAGCTCAATTCTCTCAAAAAAATATTTTAAAAACACCATCAGGGAGCGGTTATTTGATTAATTTGTAATTATAAACTAAATACATGTTAGTTTAGATTTCATCGTTAAACAATTTTTGCTTGCCAAAACAAAAATGTTTATTTTGGGTTATGAAATAATTTGCATGGACTACCGGATGGAAATTTTTGAATTTTACTAAAGTAACAACCATACATTTATGAAGGTATATTTTGATTTGTATAGTTGGAATTTCTAGAATCCCACAGACTATTCTGTTTTATTACTGTGAACATATAAAAATTACAAATGGTGTTATAAAAATGTAATCCTTAATATTTAAAAGTTGCATGATTTTGTGAGACCCTATCATAAGTTTTTTTTCGAAAACTAATTCTTAGTTTTATTGTAGGACTGTTGAGACAGAAAGATATTGAACAAGCTTTATTGTTGGAAGAAAAAATGGCTTTACAATTGAGACTTTTGGCATCGGCAGGTTTAGATCCACCATCACCGCCCTCCTATAGGCATCTAGTGAGCGAAAATGTTGATACTGGGCAAATGTGGAAAGAAGTCCTAATGGCTGTTCAAGTGAGTACAGAATATTTAAAGTTCACATACAACAAACAGCATTAACTTGTGGGACTATCAATTAAAATTACATTTTTAAACATTATTCCTCTACATAATTTCTTGTTAAATCAATGCTCTTCTGAATAGACATAGCGACAGAAAACCACCATGGAAAAAATTTTATAAAAAAATATGTGATCAATTAAAACTTTTTATGACTGGACTATTATCTTTGTGGTTCATTAATGCTAATTTCTAAACTTAGGTTATTTTGTTATTTCGATTATTGTTATTAACTAACCTCCACACAAGGCCGTAGCCAGAAAATTTTTTCGGGTGTGTTGGACAATATTTTGATTGGTGGTAGGCTGATTAGTACTGCAAAATATAAAATTTATTCTTATGAAAAGATGATTAATTGGTTAAAATTGAATCTTGAAACCCAAAAAATTCCATATTCCGGGGGGTTTGAACCCTCAGACTCCCCCCCTCTCCCCCCGGCTGGCTACGGGCTTGCTCCACATCGTACGGTTTGTCCAGTCATATTATTTCAGATTGCTTGTGTCCATTGCTCCATCAACCCCATTTCCGGTTTACGCTCATTTTACTTCGACCACCTTTCGGCATTCTTACGCCGCACATGCCCGTACAACCTTAGCCTTTTACATCTATTGTATCCAGTGTTGTAGTGTGTAGTTGTCGACATTTCCATCTTCTTTTTGACTACTTCTTAATTCTGTCTTTAATTTCCACATGTTATTTTCCAGTGCCCAATTTCTGTTGCCGGTAGCTTCTAATTTATTTGTCCTTTTTAACCTCCGACACAGAAAAGGAGTCCTATAAGTTTAAGGTGTATATCTGTGTCTCTCTGTGGCATCTTAGCTGGACCGATTTTGATGATTTTTTTGTTTGTGTTTGAGTGAGGCATTAGATTCACAATTAGACCCTCAAAATATCTCTACGATCGGGTTCTAGGATATATGTTTTTTGAACATCCAAACATTTGGACAGATCTTGCTGAAATTTTTTGTATGTGTTTGAGTGGGCCCGTGGACTTGCTTAAGTGGAGCAGGTACGCAAATATGAGTATTTGTTACTTTTTTAGAGGTTTTTGTGTCTGGGATTATTGAAATTTTTAATTTTATCTTGTGTTACCCATGTTTGGGCTCTGTAAATTATATTATATTAATGCTTTCTACTATTGATTTATAAATTCTTATTTTCCTATGTTTTGTGATTTGTTTCTTCAAGACTATTGAGTTGAGATTTCTGGGGACTCCTATTCCTAATAGCTGTGTTGTATGTTCCTCCTTATCTAATTATTACTCCAAGGTATTTGTACATTACAACTCTTTTGGCAATGCTACCTGACAAATCTATGTTCTCTGTTTATCCTCGTCCTCCCACAACGATATATTCTGTTTTTGAGGCGTTAATTGTATGACCCCAATATTCACACAACATATGTTATTTTCTTAGCATATATGACATGTCGTCATAGTTTTTAATCACGATCTGATCATCCGTGAGCTGGTGCATACCGTCGTCTACTTGGAATTCCATGTTTCTACACATTCGTCTCTACTGGTCTAAAGCTACTTTTAAATATTGCAATAGATCCTGTGGGTTCAATTTCATAAATTTGTACACTCACTTTCAAAAGTGTTTATTTACCAAATAATTCACGTTGTTTACAAAACACAATGACTAATACTAATGCGACAGCTGATAACTTCTGTCGTTTCTCGATTCAATACAGCCAAAAACTGTAAACTCTCCAACTCGAACGATACTCGCCTTTTATAAGGAAGATCAAAGATACTAGATTTCTGGGATTAATTCTGATTTGTCACAGTATGTCAAGAACCTTTTCAAAAGTCGCATTTTACATCGATCGAAATTTCAGGATACCCGTCGCGCTTCTCTCGTTTTTATTTCAGCAGTTTTTTTTTAAATCTTTATTTGTGGTTTTTTTCGGAATGATTAATTTAAAAAGTATTCTTTTTTTTCTGGCGGCTTAAAATTAATCTTTTAACAGCTTTTTTAGTCAAAAAAATGTTTTTCTCTTCGATTGTCGCTTTATTTACTTCCCTTCTCCAATAAATATAAACGTTGCGGCCCTTATCTTGAGTCACTAGCTATTTGTTGTATGCTTTATTTTTCTCTGTTACTAGTGTCTCTATGTCTTCACTCCACCATTCCTCATTGCTTCTAAGTGCACCTTTATTAATCTTTCCCAGACCTTCTTGGACCGCTCCATTAATATAAAGTATCATCTAATTGTATGTCTCAATTCCCGAAACATATGTTAAATCTTTTAATTTGTTACCTGTTCTAGTTCTCGTTAATCCCTTTATCTGAATTATTGGTATTTAACTCTTACTTATTCCGTCGTTGGTTTCAAAGAAAAAAGATCCTTGATTTTAGCACAAAGTGATCTAAGCTACATTTGGGTCCTCTCTTAATGGTTTTAGTAACTAATCATTATTTTTAGGTCCTATGTCTGGCATTATAATATTCCTCTTTTACGCTATTGTTTTCGCAATATACTCTTATTACTACTACCTCATATTTCTTCATTTTTAATTGTGCATATATTATTCCATCATTGATCGCCTCATCGCCCAATTTCTTATACAATTGTTTACATTCAGCAAAGAGTAGAGAGATTACATCCTTTCTCGGGTGGTATATTTTGGGAAAATTTTTTTTTTTTTTCGTTGGTACATTATATACTCTTAATTAAATATTCCTGAATTTCTGACAATTAACCTCATAACTCCAATTACACATTTTTACCGTGTCTCAAGGACCAGTGTCTCTAATTAATACTATAGAAGCTTTTTTTGTAAATATATTAAAATTTACTAAGCCACTTTCCTAAGAGCACTATTGCACATTTCTCATCAGAGGCAGCACTTGCGGTAGGTACAAAAAATAGGCCCTCTTTATTTAGTACAATGTTATTCAAGTGATATAACTCTAATAATTTTAAATTATTAAACAAATAAAAAATTATAATTTTAAGTTACCTCATTACCAACAGAGCATTGTAGTTTTGTAAACTGTACTTCGACTAATCGAAATCTAGAGAAAAACGAGTTTTTTTTACCATTTGTAAAAGCACATTTTAGATTTTAAGAGTTGAAAGTAGATATATGCTTCTAAGAGAATGTTTCTTAAAAGATAAAATAAGTAAATATCTGTCCAGTTTCGGCAACTATTAGTAAAGTTTGTTTTTTAATCATTAACAAAATAAAAATAACCCATATTTTGTACTTAATCATATTCATTTATCATAATTAATTTTACTTTAAAATTAATTTTAATTTTTCAATTATTTTGAAAATCTGTTCGAGTTTGAAAGTTTTTTTTTCTTGAAAATTTTAACTTACATGTAAGCTATATTGAAATCATTGAGATTCGCCAATTTTAATTTCGCTACTGGAACGTTGTTTACTGCTAAAACATTTTTGATGTTTAATTTTACATGTATTTGAATGGGAAATAGATTTTATTGTATCTACCGGACTACTATCGCTGCTGATGAGAAATTGTTCATACTTGAGGAAACTGACTTATGTTATGGATCCCATTCAATAATGATAATTACTTTCAGGAAGTAAGCCAGTTGGCTAGTTCTTTGTACACCACGGGCACAAATTTATCGAGGAGTGTCAGTTCGGCTGGAGAACATCAGAGTGATAATTTCGTTTCGCCAATATTACCAAAACGGGCGGAGACCTTCGGAGGTTTCGATAATTGTAATCAGGGACCTTTGAAGTTGTTGTCCAAAAAAATTTCAACTGGGACGCCAGCTGGTACTCCTGACTTAGATAATCTTAAACCTGGTGATTCTAGATTATTTGTAAGTATTCATTTTATCTCTTATAACAGAATTTCATATCACATTTCTTTCAGGAACGGTTGCCTTATAGAAATTGTGTGATAACTGGAGGGCCTTTTACAAACGGTAATATTATAGGTATAAATAGCGAATCTCAAAACCAACAAAACCAGCAGTCACAATCACAACAACAGCAACAAAGTCAACAGCAAGTTATTGCCGCACCTGATGGTTCAACGTTATTATCGCTAGGAAGAGAACAGCAATACGCGGCGATACAGTTGTCGCATTACGTCTACACACTACTTTGTATTATATCCCAGCTAATGACGACAAACGAGAGGTAAGACTAATTCAACATCTTGAAAAAATTGAGACTCCTTATGTACAAATTTGCAGAGTATTATTGATTATTAAAACAATTTAAAGTACAAACTGAAACCGACATACCTTCTTCTAACTACTTTTTCAATTAGAATATTTTTTTTATAAAAAGGTTATACATAAATTACAAATCACACATGGGTTACCTACATTCTCGCCAAGTTACACTTAAAAACATCATCTAATTTGTTAATAAAAAAAATATCAATACTTAGTATAAGACATACGAGGAAGATAGTGGTCATGTGGAATGTACAAAATGAAAAAAGAACAAAATGAAATGTATTGTAGTTAAATGCAACCCAAATTAGTAAAACATTATTGATGCGAATTCTTGCGTCTAAGGGTTTTCTCGGATGCAAATTTCAGATTAACATGAAAATTTCCAAATAACATGACGAGCGCAAATGATATACTGTACAATATAACCTATTGGTTGACAATTATTATGACTGGAAGCCGGCGGCTAGCTCTATTGAAATTCCTCGAATCTTTGAGAATCCATGAAGGAAGTTTCTTGGCGGCTCTTTGCCTTTCCAGAGCCTTCTGAGAAGAAATATATAAATACGGGGAGCTGACGAAAGGATTCATTCATTATTCGGTTGCCGTCTAGTAAACAGCAGGTGTTCAAGATAAATTGTATATAGTTGTGTCAATATACAATTAGAGGAAATAAATTATAAATAAAGAATATCTTGGGGTTACATTATGCGAAAATGGAAGACATAATGAAGAAAATAGGCAGAGGACAAAATATGACAAAAGCATTACATCCTATCCTGTGGAATAATAATTTGACAAAAAAACAAAAAATGTATATAAACTATTTTAATATAATAATAGAATCAGTTATAAGGGTCAGAGGTGTGGATCATAGATAAAAACATGTATCAGAAACTACTTTCAGCTGAGATGGCATATTGGAGAAGATGCTGCAGCTTAACTCTATTTGACAATGTTAGAAATAAAAACATTAGACAAAGAATGCAAAGAACTAAACGAGGAAGACCACGAAAGAACGGGCTACAAATTATACACAAGGCGATGTACATTTATGGACAGAAATGGCTAAATTCTTCAAAAGCATGACATAGGAACGGCATACTAACCCCACCAGCCCATAAGAAGAAGCCCAAAAAATTCTAAACCAAAAGTTAACTTAGAAAATTAAGGGGTATATAATATAATATGCAGAATGTGCAACAAAACATACATGTCGGACAAACTAACAGGAGAATTTATGACAGATTAGATGAACACAAATTAGCTGTCAAAAAACCAACAGACGACATGGTTCTACAACTACAAAATCAATTTTGATAGTTGTAAACGAATAGCACAAACAACCAATTTGACAAGACTGGTCCGAGAAGCAATTGAATTCGAGGAATATTGACAATTAAATAAAACAAATGTCTTCTGTTATCCTATCCAATACGTTAAAGACAATTGTAAAATAAGAAAAGTAAAACAGAACCAGTCACATACAAAAAAAAAACATCAACAAGTTATGCAAAAGAAACGCTAGTGAAGGATGTGGGCGGGGCCAACACCGACCAATCTAAACCATTCAGTAAAATAAAAGCGAATATGAATTAAGAGATATTGTATAAAATGTTTCAAATTTAATAGTAAATCGTTGTATTAAAAAATAATTTGTTGAAAGTTTTATCATATTTTTATTTTTTTATTTACAATGTTACAGTCAAATTCCAAACCACACTGACTTTAAGTAAACCAACACGTGAGGGTTAATAAATTATCCAATTTCATCTGTTTACACCTGCCAACTTAGTACGGAAAAACAAAAGTTTGGCAATCAAATTTGTGTTTTCATGTTTGGTGCTCCCGTTTTTTCCAAACTTTTAATTAAAATTAAAAAATATTAAACTGTTTGTATTTAAGGATGACTTTGCAGGATGGGCTAGTCTCGGTATCAAGTTTGTTTCAGTTACATATGTGTTTGAGTTTACATTCAAATTAAATGTTACATGCAAACATTTTTTAACTTAATAAAAATGAAAATTTTAAATTGGATTGTAAGTATTTAGTTTTCACCAGTGTTATTTATCTTGTAGCTTACAAGCACAATTAGCAAGTTTGAAAGGAGGTACAGATTCCAAGCAATATCGGCATAATCAGCAACTGGAAGAGCTGAGAAATCTACAAGACAAATTAAGTGGTGAAAAGGCTGCCTGGGCAACTCTGAAAGACCAGGAGGAAAAAATGTTGGAACAGAAAAAATCTGAACTACTGAGATTACAGGTACTTTTATGAAATATTTAAGTAATTTAGTCTATATATTTAAACCTTTGTGGATTTAGGAACAAATTAGAGCAGAACAAAATGACATAAAGCAACAAAGAGAACAGCTTTATAGAAAAATGGAAGTATTGACCAGTCAGGGCCTGCTTATTTCTCCAAATGTCGCTATACCAGTTGTAGGACTTGCGGATGATAACAGTAGCAAAGAGACTTCAGAAGACAGTAGTCCCCAATCTGATACTTCATCGACTGCTAGCGCCGTTAGTTCCACAGCTTCTGGGGTCAGCAGCAACCAATCAACCGTGGATCGACGGAAGGATTCTAAGTGGAATAAAAGTAAGAATTGTTATTAAATAATTTTTGAATATTATGTGAACATTACTTCGTTTTTTAGCTAATGCTACAAGTAGGTCCCAGCTTCCAATAAATTTGATTTCTGCAACTAACCAGCAGAAAGTTCCTCAGAATGTTTCGATAAAACAGCAGATACCATTCAAACTGGTCTCAAAGTTAGGTGGCGAAGTAACCAAAACCGTTAGTGGTCCACAGCAAATGTTACCACTTAAATTAAGTCAAGAGGAGAAAACCAGAAGGTCTAGTACTTCTGGTTATCATCGCCTTGGATCTGATAATAGTTTCAGCCCTCCTTCAGGAGAAACGGTAAGAATTTGTGATATTTTAAACTAATTTTTTAGTAATTTTTTTGTAATGACTTAAGATCATCGCGCCTTGAACAAGGGCAATAAAGCAAGAAGAAATCGAGAAATATAAAGGAAAATATTAGTAGATGTTTTGTCTTCTTCTGTTTGTACATAGTACTGCAAAGTATGGACTCAATCAGGGGCGGATCCAGACACGTGGGGCAATTTCATACTTCGGAGGAGAGGGGAAATCCTGTTCTAAATTTACCAAAATATTATTTTAAACCCAGATTTCCAAGGGTTTAAACCCATAGAACTTACATTCTTCTACCCTCTCGGAGTTAAGATTACCTCATTTAATATTAAATTTACTAACTTTGTGGTTCTGGTAGGGGGGCTCGCCTTCATCTCCCCCCTTGGGTCCACCCATGGATGTTCTGGAATTTCGTTTATTGATGTTTTTAGGTCCTTCTCCACATTTTCCGTTGACAGCCATATGGTTAGTGTTCCACATTTTCGTGAACTTCTCTTCTTTTGATGTTGTCTATTGTTTGATTGGTTGTATTTCTTATTCATACATACTCTTGCTGTTACATCATACTACTATGCTATTTATGTTCATTTGCTTAAAGTGTATAACGCAATTTGTGGATATTTCTATAATGATCACCCAATCTCTGTCTATACTTGAAGCCATTTATTATTATGTGTTTTTACCTTGCCAACAAGGTTTTTTGTATTTAGCTATTCTTCAATTTTAGTGTACTTTAATTTCACAAGTTTTATTCTGATATTTATTTTTCCTCCTGTCAATACATACATAGCCTTACTCTATATTAAATATAGTTATAAAAGATGCACAATTCACCTTACATAGAATATTTATAGAATTTCAAAGCTTCCATAATTCAGGAAGTTAAGCCATTTTTAGATATCTGGTATTTATCAGATATCTCAAAATGGCTAGACTTTAATTGATGCAATTCACAAAACTTATGTCAAGATTTTCGCTGTTGTAGAATTTTGGTGAACTGTACATTAAGTTTATACTTGTCTAATTATTCTTTGTTAGTTTAATTAAGAGTAATGTCTATAATTTGATGGCGAGTCACATAGATGTTACATATAATACATGTAATTTAGTGATAGTTAAGAAACTAAGGTTAGATGGGACAAGTATATAGCGTTCAGGGCAGTAGTTGTTCGTACAGTCATTTAGTGGCTAGTGAGAGCGAGAAGATTAAATTTCATATCATTTCATACAAGGATAGCATAGTTTGTTAAATAGTTAGGATGTCCGCAGTGGCTATCCTGGAAGATCAATCATTTATTTGTTTTTTATGTAATTACACAATGAATTACACATGATCAATAAGAACTTGGTGTCACGACTAATCCTCCCGTGAAAGTTCTCTTGTAATTGCTAAATTGCTAAATTTTAAGATTTATATAAAACAACATACCTACTATGTTGTGATACATATTGAAAAGGAGTTTAAAAATGACACTTATTTAAAATCTATTATGGCATTGGAAAAAAAATTATAGTTATTAAAACGCAACACTCTGTTTTTTAACACCTTATACTTAAACGGTGCAAAAAACGATAAACATTGCGCATTTACCAACTTTGTAACTTTTATGGACAGTAACTCATGCAGCACCAATTTGATTCGCGTTTAAATATCTTAGGGTTGGGATAGTGTAGTTTTATAAATATTGTCTAGAGTTTTCAAATCTCAGAGTTTTAGAATTCAAATTTCGTGTGTCCCATTTTCCTTTTGTGGCCGTCTGCTTATGAGCATAGACTGTTTTAGCCGCGGGTGATATTTAATTTTTCTCCTACCTATGTAACTGATGAACTAACACTGCTAAGGCTTTTCCCGTCTCCTTGGAACGCCTCAAATAAAACTAAATCTATTTTTAATATGTTAAGTAGGGACTTTTAAGTTGCTTCAACCCCCATATAATTAACTGAAACCAAGACTTCATAATGTCTCGTTTGGTGTAAATAATTGCAATATGATTGCTTTATGTTAGTTAAAGATGTTCGAAAGCGCCCTCGAGAAGAGGACGACAAATAAGGTCACGCTATACTTTAAAATGAAAATTTAAAATCAGCTCCAATCTGGAAAACTTACAAAATGCCAACACCCATTACCAAAAATGAAATGCTTCCTATACGAATGCGTGAGAGTGCAATGTGGCAATGTCCCTGATTTTCTTTATCATTCTAATTTCTGCGAAACACTTCGAATTGTAAGTGTATAGTGTAAGATATAATCCTATTAAATTGAGTAAATTACGCAGACATAAAGGTAAACTGAAATACGATTGTCTAAATATGTGTTACTGGAAAATGGCAAAAAACGAACTAAATGCAAGGTAAAGGATTATAATGGATTTGAACGAAATATCATGCGGGATAACATCAAGGGCCGGCGTATTGTTGAATTTGAGTAGATCATCTTTTAATTTGTTAGTGTACGAATACCAGATAATAATGTATACTGATAGAATTTGTATAGAAGAATCTGAGGAAAAAGCATATGTATTAAAAATCTCATTTTCGGCATGATTTTTTAAAATTCAGTAAATACTCATAGTTAAATATTTGTAACTATAGTTGATTGAAATCCCTAAATGTGTTATTAAACAAAAATTATTAACATTGATTTAATACTAGTTACTGCCATATTAATATGGTGTTAAGAAGTTATTTTAAATGCCTAAAGAATTTACATTAAATGCATAAAACGTGACAATTTTGTATTTTACTAATTTCGTAGCAATAATGAAATATTTCACTTCAATAGACGCACTTCATTTTATTACCGTTTCTAAAACAAATCTGCATTCCTTATTATTTTTGCTTTTGGACTACGAATCAACGTTGTAGATATAAGTTACATTGAAACTCCGCGCGGTTGGTCAGATTATATTGCAAGCAATGGTAAGTCCTCACCGAATGCATTGTGGGCATAGTTCACAGTCTCCTATTTGAATATGAGTTCTGGTAAAATTGTATTTATTTTAATTAACTAATAAACTAGACGGTAACTGGCCGTTTTTTCTATTTTATGTGAAAGTGGAGAATTTAAAGCTATCTATTGTGAGGTTTTTTGTAACTTTTTTAACATTTCTTAAATGTAATTTCACATATTTATCCTATACAGACATCGTTACCCCATAAGAATCCTATTGTCGATTATCTGTAAAAGAAAATGGGAAATCAAATGTATAACATCAAACGTTTTTCTTAATCTACCGTTTATTACAATATGCTTTTATTTTTGTTATAGACACCCACATCTGTGATGTACGCGCATAGCAGGACCGGATCGAGTCCAGCCATGATGCAAGGTTCACCCCCGAATTCAGCGCCTTCGAGTCAGTGTCAAAGTCCAGGAAGTGCCAAAGCGACACGTACGCACACATATCCAAAACTACCGGATAAATTTAAAATTCGTAACGATCAGCAATCTCCCGCCGAAGAGGAAGTCATATATTTCTGACGGTTCTCCAGTAGAACGAAGAATTTTATTTATTCTCTCATCCACACGAAAGTATGAATACATATTTTTTTCGAATCTCGACGTATTTGCTTACACCTAATAGCAAGACAATAATTTTTTCTGCCAAAAATTGGAATAGTTGATGACAAACGACGATTTAGTTACTTGAAAAAAAAAGCTTAATAAGACTGGACGAGATATTTCATTTCAATATTTAACGTTAATGAAAATATACAGGGTAATTAAATTTACATATACTCTAATTACTTAACTTATCCTGTATGTGTATAAAGCGTATTTTTTTGTTTATCTATTTTCATAAAACGATATTCACATTATTGAAACTTGAAAAAATCAGGAATTGAAATTTCCAAATCGGAAATGTAGCATTAAATTTACTTCAAATTAATATAAAGCATTATATTATGGACCTAAGTAATGAAGTTTCAAATGATCTATTTTATAGAATATGTAACAACGAAATAGATTTTTTTCTATCACATTTAAATAGCAGATGTATTTATTATATTCATAGGCGTTCATGTTCATTGTTTTTATTAAATTGATCATCCTATACTGGAAAAAGTATTGTAACGTGTGGATGTCCCGACTTGACCATACGATGTATGGCATCATACTCCCTCTAAGGCACACCATGAGCGCCTTTAGGGGAAAATTCACTACACCCCAGATATCCTAGACATCAAAAGGGTTTAGCTCTGTGGGAGCCTTTGCCAGGTTTTCAGACCCGTGGTTGGAGTCGTGGCGGCAGTTCCCGATGAATTTCCTGACCGTCCGGGCTGTTCTTAACAGGACGGCTTTTTGCATTTGTTTGTAAAGATGTTCGTCCAGACCTAGGTATTTTAAATTGTTTAATAGATGTTTTGGGACTAGTCCTGTCGTTGACATAACAATTGGTACAGTTCGTGTGCTGTTCATGTGCCACTGAGTCTTTATTTGAAATTCCAAATCTCTATATTTGATAATTTTCTCAGCCTGCTTGATATTTATATTATTGTTGTTTGGAATTGCTATGTCAAATAAAGTTGTTTTCCGGGAGACTATCTACCAAAACTATATCTGGTCTATTGTGAGCAACAGTTCGATCGGTCAGTATCGTGCGGTCCCAAAACAGCTTGTAGTTGTTATTTTCTAAGACAGATTCTGGTTTGTATTTATAGTATGGTAATCTTACCGACTGTTATAATTCAAGTTTCAGTGCTAGTTCCTGGTGAAGTATTTTCGCCACAGCATCGTGTCATACTTTGTATTCAGTTGCAACGAACGCTTGACAACCTCCTGTGATATGCTGGATAGATTCCGATGTTTGGCAACCGTACCTACATCTGTCGTTGTTAATAGAAGGGTCTTTAACGTTATTGGATGTTATTATTGCTGTTGTTATTTCGGGTTACATCAATTTAGCATTGCGATATATCAGATATCCTTTTTCTCTAATAATATTCAGCTTAGTACTCCGGAACCACAACATTGACCTGTCAGGGACCCGCAACTTGCCGCATTAACCTTGGACGATGACCACTTATAACTCACAAACACAGCTTAGCAAAAAAAGTTTTCAGTTCATTTCAATTTAAAATCATCTTTTTGAAGTCTTGATGTTTGTTTAGTAAACTTCTTTTTTTTATCAAACGTACAATTAATAAAATATCTTTCTTATATATAGAGAGTGGTTATCACTGAGCCGTGTGGGAAGAGAGTCGCAGAGTTACAACAACCGCTGGTCTGAGGAGTGTCGTATTTTAACAGTTGCATATTGAACGTTCTTACTATTGTATTACCATCTAAATATTGAGTCTTCAGTGCTATTACCATCTAAACGTTGACTTTCAGTGCTTATTTATAAAAATAATATACACTTATAAAAGTGGTATGCAAGAAAATTACATAGCTTTTGATTTTTTGACATGCAATCTGTAGATTAGGTGCTGGTGCGATAATCCGCGTACCAATATTGATATTGTGAACAGATACGATAGCTACAAGAATACATTAGCTAGCTGAAGTCGTCGGTTGTTTGACTTGTTTTTGAACTTAAGTTCATCATATTTCGATGGGAGATGGAAAAACTTTGTTATATCGTAATTTTGTTCATACAATACGGCCGGTGTGAATGAATAAACAGTGCTTTTCTGGGTTACAGATGAAACCTTCGAATGTAATCCCAATACACCATGGCAAAAGAGCACAGAAAACCACAGTTTATCCAATACAAAAATTATTGAATTAAAATTTTTTATAATATACGTTTTTTAAAACAGAAGCATAAATTTATTATTTTTTTTAGTCCCATACAGGTTTCGAATCCCATACTGATCGTCCTGAAAATTTCTGATTGATAACTTTTAATAGCTGTGGAAAAACGAAAAACTTGTAGCCCATAGAGTAGACATTTTATACATGAATAATTCATCAGATAAAAACTGTGGTTTTTGCAACGAAAGTTACTGTCTACACTTCTGACTCATAAAGTGTATGCGCTTCATGTTTTTCATTTTCAATATTACATGTTTTTTATAGTTATTAGAAATTCACAATCAGAATTTTTCAGCACTATCTGTATGGCGTCAAGAACCTGTTTGGGGTTAGGAAATATTATGTAATTTTATTCCATTTAAAAAACGTGTCTTGTTTGTATCAAATCTAGCGATCGTTTTTCGCTCTGCTTTTGGCGTCGCTTGAGTTGAGTAGTGCCCCCTTGACAATGTAGAAATTGTCACTTAACGCAATATTCATTATTAATATGAGGTGGTATATACGATATTTAGGGCGAGAAGCACACACATTCTTTAACTTGGGAGTCATTCCATATTGTGACTTCCAAACAATTGTGAATTCAGTCAGAATGGAATTTTGAACCCATTTTTCCTATGATTTTTGACCTAAATGAATGTTTTTTAGTTTGCTGAATTCAATACATAGGTGGATGTGTTCTGTTTTAGTTTTTTTTTAGATTCTGCATTCGAATATATTGTTATGTCAACATTAGGACAATATTATTTAAAACATAGCATATTGTGGCAGTTAATGTAGTAGGATGATATTTTTTTATTTCACGAATTCGCACAAGTTAAATTGCGAACTGGTTTAATTACAAATTTGAATACGAAATACTATATACTATGTAGTATATAGATTTAAGTTTATTAAAATCATATCAAACTTTTGAATGTGTGTGTCGCTGTTTATATTGCGAAAAACTAAATTTCTTGTCCTTTAATAAATCACCTAAGATCATAATAGAATTGTTTAACAACATGACTTCGAAGAGAGTAATGATAGCTGTTGCAACGGCGTTGAGTGTAAAAAATAAAGGTTTACTTTTGGGCAGCAAACTAAGTTCCTATTCAGAAGTAATTATTGCCCACAAAACTTAATGAAAACTATCAAAGAGTAATAGTTGCTCAAAACGAAGTCATACTCTCACAGTTATCTTACATCTGAAATTTTACACTGCAATAGTGAAATCTCATCTCAACTTGATATACGACCTCCTTCTACTTGAACAGTGTATGCACAAAATTTGTTTCTTAAGCTACAAATAACAATATGGAACAAAAAATAAATCATTAACTGTGTCAAATGTATCACAATAATAATAATGCAACTGCATGGTTCTATTCCTTCAAATTGGTTCAATAGGCTGATATTAACAGAACAATATATTCATTTATTAACTTTACGTAGGTTCCGTTTGTTATTATTAAATATAAATATCTTGACACAATAACAATATCGCCCATGTTGTATTTGAACAATAACATCGCTGCGATTGTTGAGCTCTTACAAGAGAAATTAGTATACATAGATGGATGCTCAAAACATAACACTTCTTTTTGGTAGTCTTGCAATAAACTCTATAATTTACTTAATTATAATACCATTGACATTGCAACTAAGTTTAATGAAGTTATATCCTTTCCCTTTTCCAAAAATAAATGTCCTTTGAAGATGCACAAGAAAATATTCTATAAAATTTGGATCAAGTACTTTGTTTTGTATATTTTGTGAAAAGACTCTGTTGCTTGGGTTTAGTTTTGCCACTTGGTAAATAAATTTTATATTGTATAAGCAAACTAGTTGCCTAGCGGCGAATATTTAATTGCACTTATTTTCAATTGAGTTTGGCTAATTTAAGTCCAAAAATCTTATCTGTGATAGTCAAAATGTCGTTTTTGACCCACTATTTAACTGCAAAAATATAGATATGTGAATTTAATTGAATTTTAATTCACTCTGAGCATTATTGTCAACTATTCTCTTTTTTCAGAATCGAAATATATTGCAAATCACTATGAGTCTCATATTAGGTGAGCAATATTTTATTTTTTTAAATGAGCACTATTTAATTTTTATATATTTGTTTATTTATTGACTTTCATGAAATTAGGTAGATGGAATAATGTGATTTTTAAAATTTCTTAATACTTCTTCAAATTCTCATAAAAAACTCTTTGTCTTCCTATAAACTTTGCAAATCAGTATTTTGAATATACTCAGATCATGTGACAATACAATATATTATTCTAGGATATTGTTTTCACCTTCTTATCTTTATAGTTGTATAAGAAGTCTTCTCATTACTTGTGTACATATTTGTTTTACCTTAACTATTAGTATTATGGTAATATTTTATTGCTAAAGAATAAACTGAAAAGGGGAACATAGTGTATAGTGCTTGATTTATTTAAAAATATATTTAATAACTCAAGTCTTTCCCAAAAACTGGAGAAAATCATCGAAATCGCGAATGCAATAAAAGATAATGTGAATCAAAATTTGCTCCTTTTTGTTTCTTTTCAAATAAATTTTTAATGTTGAATATTTATAAAATATACTGTTGTTGATACCTTTATAGTTGTTTATCAATGCAATCTTCTTTAGAGATATGCAAAAAGTATTATCCAGTGTTGTTCTTTCATCCTGTATCTGTACATTATGACATGATGAATCACAAATATGGCCTACTATATTTTTGTCTCTCCAGGTCAAACTGTGTAGCTCAAAAGAACTATTTTTATATAAAACTTTATTTTTTGTAGTTTCCAAATTCACAAGTAACATGTGTATGAATAAAATTCATTTGATTGAGTTAAGAATTATAGTATATATTTAGCCTTGTTAAATAGTTAAATCTTTTAGACAAGTCATTTATTTCTCCATTCTGCAAATATCTTTGTTGAATAAAACTTTGGTAGTTCATAAAATGTAATCGAGAGACATGCTCCTATGAAACGTGATCAACTTAGGTAGGTGATGTAAAACGTACTAGGCTGATAAATATTTTTTAACTTATTGCTGAATGATGATGGCTGCATTCTTTTTAGTATTTGTATTTCTTATCAAGCTATAAATAACCAGTGTTGGAATACTTGGATCTTACAAGAAGCTCTCTGCTCTTAATTTTTCATATAGTGTTTGGTACTCATGATATTTTACTGTGACCCTACAAACTATGGACTAAAATTGTTTTTGTAACCCCAATACCATAGACGGCTGAAAATGCCTTTATTGGGTGTTTTTATACGAGGCCAATGAACTACGAAGACGAAAGACTAAGGCGAATTTGTAATATCTAAGAGTACTCGTAAATGGGGCAACATTTACTGTACATAACTTATTTTATTTATTTATTTAGTGGTTTTCGAAACAATAACTGTTGGGCAAATCATGAAAGGTTACAAAAGCTCTTCAAATTTGACCTGACGACCATTTACGTCGACATTCCATTTTGTTTTAAATAATTGGATATTATGATAAAAGCAGAATAATAAAACAAATAACATAAATCCGTATAAATTGTACAACAACTTAACACAATATTTATAGCGAGCTGGATACTTTCTAACATAGTTAAACTGTTTGATAACAACACACAGACAAAACATAGAATTCATAAAACAAGTAATTACTCAGTTTTACATATTTACTACTGAGGATGTTCAGAAAAACAAAGTTTACAATTCTAGAATTTCACATTTGACAATTTCGTGAGAATATCGTTTTCGATATGATATTGTAAATTCGTAGTTTCCATCTCTTTCTCTCGCATTCTCTTTTTTTTTGTATACAGGAAAAGTGGGATATAACGTTCTACTTATGATCCATGGGAAAATATTGCTGGTACAAGGAAAAGACTCTAACCTAGAAAACTCTATAACCACGATAGTGCTAAAAATGAAAAAAAAAATGTATAGTTTTCTGTGTACCATCTTGGATAAAAATAAGACAGAAAACAATTTAACAATATATTTACTAAGAAAGTGACTACTTCAGTTTGAAGTTTTTTTTTAAATAGAATAGGTCTTGAATGCTAGGTATTGAATTTTATCCTTGTCTTCATTTCACTTTTTCATTGTCACCCTGGCCTAAAAAAACATTTCATTTTTCAATTAACGTCGCCACTGCTGTCTTTTATAGCTAAATATTTCCCTGCTTCCTTTAACATAACAAGATCTTTGAAAGTATAGGAGGGAAATAATGATGCGTAAGTAAACTAATATTGAATCTAGGTAAATTTTTGTAGTATTTATATTTTCCTTTATTGTCTCATGTTTTTAATTTAAATTAAATGATGTTTGAGTCATAGTTTTTAAATGTTTCAGAATTTATTTCAAATTAGGTATTGAACATTATGTTTTGCATTTTTAGGGCTTTTTTAAAAGTATTCATCATACATTCTTAATAACGCACTAAAAAGTAGAAATAATTAAATGCTATAACAGAAAAAGTTTCTTCCCTCTTTCTTTGCTAATCGGACCTGCCTCGTTTTATTCGCTGCAAAGGATAATTTTTTTAAAAAGTAATAATTGGTATATTTAGTTAATTTATAAATATTTGAGATCTATTTTCTATCTAACCTTGGAATTACAGAGTGACTATCTAATCTAATATCACAAAATTTCCGAACTGAAGTCTCCAGGTAACTTTATTATTTCAAACACATACATGCAACGCCATGTCTAAAGTATATTTAAAAACCCATCACAGTTTCATAATGGTACAATGTGTACACATTTTAGATATTTAAATTGTTATATTACACATTTGCAGGATTTCATCATATGTTTAGAGTTAGTCTGATAAAAAGGATGAAGTTAACAAAAAGATTACTTACACAATCTGTGAAAAATAATTAAAATTAAACTAGATGATACAATTGAGTCTAACGAATGTTTCTTGAATATCCACATATATTATCTTCATTTCAGATAGAAAAGCAAATACAACTATAATAGTGTAAAAAGAATGTAGCCAATAAAATTGTTTTTTGTATGTATTTGTTGTGGCACATTTACTTACATTGTTTTTAAAAAACAAAGTATTTTATCTTCTGAAATGTATTAATTTTTGCCATCAGTATTAATTTTGTTATGCAAATAAAATTGTCTTTAAATAGAATGTATATATGATACGGGACATTACTTAATAGTATTTGATCTATGTTTTTTACAAATTTTTTAATTATATATTTGTTCTTTAAATAGTTACTGAATAAAATCGTTCTAGATAATCATATTCTAGTGATTATACAAATAATTTGTGATTTTCCAGATTTATTTTTAAAATAAATGTTTTTTTGTTAATGTACATTCCATTGCAAGAATTTGATTTGAAAGTCATTCCTTTATTAAGCTTATTTAAATCTTGATTTATGTAATAATTCATCAGTTATTTTTTAAACAGACTATTATTGTTGAGTATTTACACAAAAGTAAAACCTGGTAATAACAACTCCATACTATCTTTTTAGACTGCTAAGTTTATTTCTGTCTTTTCAGCCTTTAGTATATATGTAAATAAGATTTATATTGTAAATATATTTGATTAAAGTGTATAAGATAACATGGACTTTTTTTTGAAGAATCACTATCTACATTTTGCTTGTTGTAAATAGAAATAGGAAGTTATAGTATAGGTATGCAGTAGAACAATTGTTAAGGGGATTGGAATTTTAGAAACGAGACTGACTAACAATAACTTGAGATAGATGCATAGGAAAATATGGAGAACTAGATCTACTTAAGTCCGATATAAAGTAAATGAAGTTTGAGTACAAAATTTTTAGTCATGAACCCATAACAGAGAGAATTAAACAAATAAAAATTGTGGATACAAATTTTAACAGCAAACCGCTTATGCCATCATTTTAGTATTAGTTCACACGCGATTACTGACATGATTTTTACAACAAATTCGTGAGATAAATTATTTACACCCTAAAAAATCGCAAAACCTTGTTTTGTGTTATTGATATTATGAACAATGAAGAAACTATATTAATAACGTCATGGACGATATTGACCGATCGGACTGTTGCTCACAATAGACCAGATATAGTTTTGGTAGATAAAGTCTCCAGAAAAACAACCTTAATTGACATAGCAATCCCTAACAACAATAATTTAAATATTAAGCAGACTGAAAAAATAGCCAAATATAGGGATTTAGAATTTAAAATATAGAGACAATGGGCAATGAACAACACTCGAACGGTACCAATTGTTATGTCAACAACTGGAGCAGTCCAAAAACATCTATTAAACAATTTGAAATACCTCGGTCTGGACGAAAATCTTTACCAACTGTTGCAAAAAGCCGTCCTGTTAGAACAGCCCGGACGGTCCGAAAATTCATGGGAAACTGCAGCCAGGACGCCAACCACGGGCCTGATAACCTGGCAAGGGCTCCCACAGAGCTAAACCCTTTTGATAAGTAGTATATCTGGGGTTTAGTGAATTTTCCCCTAAAGGTACGCTATGCGTGCCTTAGAGGGAGTGTGCTGCCATACATTGTATGGTCAAGTCGGGATAAACGTCACTGGAAAAAGCTGTAGTACAGAATCAGAATATTTTCAAAAATTCTGATTGGAGTATTTTGCCGAGAAAACTGGTGTAAATTTAAAAATGCATCTTTGTTGTAATAAAAATTAAAAAATCTGTCAAAATTATAGATTATGATAATAGGATTAATTGGGATCGATAGTGTCGATTAAGTAGTTTTTGCAGAATTGCAGCTCAAATAATTTAGAGAGATACAACCGTCTGATAGCGTTATATGAAAGATATTTAATGGCTCATATAATGCACTTCAATTTGCCAATCTTGGTATTTCGGTATAATTATTTTGTCTGTTCATTGGGTTTTCTCTCCTCCAAATTTTTTCCTGTAACAGATAAGTATTTAAAAATTGTATATGTAGAACAAAGTGTAGTAAGGCAATTTCGTAAAATTGCTCGGATTACTGGCTGTCCGTACAGAGATTCTTCCTCACAGTTATTCTGAGAGAAAGAGATGTCTATAAAATGATCAACCAGTATTCCTGTATATAAGTAATGTATTGTATATTGTGTAATACTTATCTGTGTATGGAGACGTTTCAACTCGCGAGTCTGGTGTCGTTGTTAATCGTTTAGTGTTGTTTTCGAGGTTTTTTCTAAAAAAATTTTCGCTTTGATCTTGAATTTGTTGTTTGTCAAAAAATTTGACACTGACAATTTGTCGTTTGGCGATCACTTGACTTACCGTTTTTTTATTCTGTTAGCAGTAAATTCCTCCAGTCCAAATGAAGGTCGGCTGAAGGTGCTCCGATTTCAGTGTTTATCATCATACAGCTGGCTTCTTTAAGTTTTCTCTTTTTTAAATTTTCTTCTTTCAACAAAATCTTTGTTTTATCCCAGTCTATCCTATGGCTGCCGGTGCTCGTTACTACATGATTGGTCAAATTTGATTTGTCCACATGTCTTCTGGAAATGTTATATTGATGTTCTTTTTTCCTTACTTCTAAAGGTCTTGAAGTTTCACCGGTATAAGAATGGCCACAGTCACACAAAACACTGTACACACAATTTTTAGAACTCTGTGTTGCGTTAAACCGTTTGGTATGTGTGAGGATAGAGCGCAAGGTATTATTTGTTTTAAAACAGTTTTAACGCTGTATTTATTTCCTAATCGCTTAATTTTTTCCGATACACCTGGGATATATGGAATTATGTTCATAATTTGGTTGTCTGTTTGTGTTTGGTTGGTATTAGTGCGATGGTTATTTGTGCTGGTTTGTTGTTGCGATTTTCTTTCTAACTGATTTATAGTTTTATTTATAAAGTCTTGGGTAGTAGTCGAAATGCCGATGAGTACACACGCGTGTGCTCAGTGCTCCGATAATTTCATTGTTAACTCAAAGAATATTCAATGTAATCTGTGTGAACAGTATTTTCATCTACAATGTGTTAGACTGAAAGATCAAGTGTCAAAATATTTGCAAGATATTGAAAACTTAAAGTGGTTTTGCGGAAATTGTATACGAGTTGTTAACGACAAGTTAAAAAAACTGCTAAAAAATGATGGAGATAAAACTACCGAAATTTTGGAGAAGACTAATAAGCTACTTGAATTAGTCGAATTACAAAAAGCTGAAAAAACGAAACCTCTTTGGTCCGAAATTATAGGACAAAAAAAGAAAGTCATTAATAGTTAAACCAAAAACTGGTGTAAAAGATTGTCAGTCAACAAAAAGGAATTAATAAAAAAAGTAAACCCAGCAGACATCGCAGTATCAATAACAAATATAAAACCGGCTGCCCAGGGAGCATTAGTCATTCACTGTGATAGTAAAAAATCATTAGAAAATTAAAAACCAAAAGGGAAGATGTATTAGGCCAGGAATATGAAATAAAAGTTGGCAGTCCATTAAAACCAAAAATTAAAATAATTAACGTCAGGGAAGAGGATGTTGCAGATAAAACTCAGTTCATCTCTCAACTTGTAAGTCAAAACTTTGATGATAGTGTGGACATTAGTAATGACATGGTGGTAGTTCATAAGTTTAAATCTAAAATAAAAAATACATGGAACATAATAGTTGAAATGTCTAATAGTCAGTATAGTTATTTAGCTAAAAATAGAGATAGGATATTTATAGGGTGGTCAAGCTATAAATTTTTTGAGTTTATAAGTGTATTAAGATGTTTTAACTGTTGGAAGTACGGTCACAGAGCAGATAAATGTACCTCTAAAGTAATCTGTCCTTATTGCAACAACAACCATAAGAAAGAAGACTGCAGCTGTACTGAATATGAATGTACAAACTGTAAGTTCGCGGTAAGTACACTAAAATTAAAAAACATAAATTTTCAACATCATGTATTTGACCCAAGTTGTGAAAGCTATTTAAGACAAGTTTCAAAAATAAAGACAGAATCAGTTACAAATAGCAATCAAAGGCTGTTTTAACAGATTTGGTGTTGTGTATAAATGTACAGGGTTTAACCACAAATTTTGTTCAATTAAAACAATTATTATCTGATGTTAATCCTATTATTGCAGTAATAACAGAAACTCATATAACAGTTGATATTGTAGAGTCTGAATATCATATAGAGGGTTACAGCAGTTCAGTAAACTTTTCTAATAGTAGACATACGGGGGAGTAATTTGTTACGTTAAAAATAATGTTAAATATCAAGAACAAACAGTAATTAGTGTACCCAAAGAGTTTTGGCTTTCATTGCTTAAGATTAAGGTGGGTCGTCAACCTGTCATAATAGGAGGAGTATATAGATCACCTAGTGGATCTAAATCAACTTTTTTAGATTATCTTCATCAAACACTTGAGCGTGAAGATTTAGGTATTAATGATGTGATAATTATGGGGGACCTAAATATTGACCTCTTAACAGTAATCATGACACGATAAGACTCATGGACATTGTGCATTCCGCTGGCTTTCGACAAATAGTTAAACAACCCACAAGAGTTACTCGGGACTCTAGTACATTGTTAGATTTAATAATTACTAACAATAATTTTAAAAAAATCAAACGTAAATTTCCAAACTTTACCGATCATGATATTATTGAAAGCACGACACAAAACTGATATGTTCGCGATTTACCACAAAAGGAAATATTGACAATATTAAAGTAGATCTAATTCAGCAAAATTGGGAGTCTACTGATGTTGACTTGCTATATAATTGTTTTATATCTAACATAAAATCAAGTTTAGATAAAATAGTTCCTGTAGAAACAAAAAAATACTATAATCGTAATGGTTGTATTGATGATGAAGTCAGAAATTTACAGAAGCAAAGAGATTTGTACTATAAAACGTTTCGATACACAAATAGCCCATTAGACTTTGAAAATTATAGAAAGAAAGAAATGAAGTTGTAACATTAATAAGACAGAAAGAAAGATTATTCTATGAAAAAAATATTGTGGAATGTAAAAATGACAGTAAGAGGATGTGGTTTACATTAAAACAAATAATAAAAAATAAAAATACGAAGTTTGATATTAACTTAATAGATATGGGTTCAAATAATGTTAAAGAAGAATTAAATAAATTTTATTTTAACAGCATAGAAGAAATTTCTCAAAGTATTTCTGCTCCTACAAATTTTGTGGAAATTGATATTAATGTTAATTCTAGTATTGATACTTTTCCTGTCATTTCTATAAATAAATTACAAAAAATAGTGACTCAGTTAAAAAACAAAGCAACTGGTGATGATGTGCTTACAATTTCGTTACTAAGAGATCTATTCTCAGTAGTAGGGTATCCTTTATTGTACATAGTAAATACTTGTTTGCAAACTGGTGTAATACCAGCAGTTTTAAAATGCAGTACTATAATACCTGTACCAAAGATAAATCAACCCAGCAAACCAGAAGAACTAAGACCTATCAACTTACTTCCAGTAATTGAAAAAATTATTGAAATTTTAGTATATGAGCAGTTAGTGGAATATCTAAACAATAATAAGTTGTTGTTTGTCTGCCAATCTGGATTCAGGCATAATCATTCGACTGAGTCTGCATGCCAATTAGTGTGTAATAAATGGAAAAAGGACATTGATGACGGCAATATTGTAGTTAGTGTTTTCGTAGATTTGAAAAGGGATTCCGAAACTATTGATAGGAAAAAACTGTTGTCAAAATGTTACGCTTACGGAATAAAAGGTGTAGTCCTTAAATGGGTGGCAAACTACCTTAGTGATAGGAAACAGAAAACAAAGTTAGATGGTAGCTGTTCAGATGAAATCCGAACAAACTATGGAGTTCCTCAAGGCAGTGTACTAGGGCCGCTACTCTTTATTTTATATATTAATGATCTGCATTACTATCTCAAACATTCATTTATCAATCTTTTTGCTGATGATACATTAATTTCAGTCTCTGGTAAAAACTATAACAGCGTGGTTGAAGTCATGAATGAAGAGTTAAACATTCTTAACGGTTGGTTTATGACCAATAAACTGAAACTGAATGCTGAAAAAACCAAGTGTATGATACTGGGAAGCAAAATCAACTGCACTAGATTTAGCAAAGGGAATTTTTCAATAATGATTAACAATTCAGTAATTTCCTATGTCAATGAGATAAAGTATCTCGGTATTATATTTGACCCACAACTAATTTCAACAGGCATATAGACTTTTTATGTAAAAAAATAGGTAAAAAAGTTGGATACTTTTACAGAATTTGTAGAAACTTGTCCTTATGGTGTAGAAAAATAGTATACAACACAATAATATTTCCACATTTTAACTACTGCATGTCAATATTACTCTCCTGCTCATCAGAACAAATTCATCGTTTGCAGCTACTACAGAATAAAGCAATGTGGATTGTACTCCGGTGTAGCAGGTCAACTGCAATAAACTATATACTACTAAAACTTAAATTTTTAAATGTTAATCAGTTGATTCTGGAATCCGCTTTATTGCTCATTTTTAAAATTATAAATAAAAATGCTCCTTCTTACCTGCGAGATTATGTTATTAAAAGGTCAGATATGCTTGATTACAATTTAAGATTTAATGATCAATTCTATATACAAGTCTTCAATACAAGTTGTATGGAAAAAACACTGTTCATTCGAGGGCTTAAAATATATAACGAGCTTCCACTTACAGTTAAGACATCACATAATATAAAAAGTTTTAAATCTAATCTAAGAAAAATGTATTTTAATTTATAGGTTATTATTGTTTATTCTGTTGATTGTCATATTTACTGAAGTATGTATGTACAGATTGTTAGGTAGTAGTTTTTTAAGCTAAATAAAGTTCTATTCTATTCTATTCTATTCTATATTCATTTTGAAGTAGATGTTCTTTGATAATATTGACTTCTTTGTTAAAGATTTGGGTGGATGAAGATATGTTTTTTGCTCTATCATATAAGCACTTTACAACACCTTTCTTTACATTTAAGGGATGGTTGGAGTGAAAATTCAAATATCTATTAGTATTTGTAGGTTTTCGATAAGTACTTATTGTGTTGTTTGTTCTATCTATAAGTACATCAAGATAAGCAAGTTTATGCAAATTTTCCATCTCCATTGTAAATTTGATGTAATCTAGGAATGAGTGCAGTTCTTCAGCACCATACTCCCAAACCACAAAAATGTCATCAACGTATCGCCACCACACTTTTCGTTTATTTTTATATTTGCCTATGAATCTTTCTTCAAAATATGTCATGAATATATTACTGATTATAGGAGATATAGAAGAACCCATGGCCATACCAAATTCTTGTTTATAGAAATCTCCTTCAAATTGAAAATATGTAGTGTTTAAGCAAAGTTCGGTTAGTTCCATAATTGTGTCAATGTTTAATTTTGTTTTGTTGTGTAAGATAATATCTTGTTGTAATTTATTTTTTATAATTTGTAATGATTTATCAACAGGTACATTTGTAAAAAGACTAACTATGTCGAAACTTACTAGTATATCATTTCTGTTGATAATAATGCTTTTTAATTTTGTTAAAAAAATCATTAGTGTTTTTTAATTGTTTGGATTATTTTCGTAAGGTTTAATTATATTTAGTAAAAATTTTGATATGTTTTGTAATGGTGAATTTATTGAACTTACAATACTTACTATAGTAAACCTCCACATTTATATGGCATTCCAAAAATACATAAAGACACAATACCTATGAGACCCATTCTAAGTTATCTTGATGTACTTATAGATAGAACAAACAACACAATAGGTACAAGTACTTATCGAAAACCTACAAATACTAATAGATATTTGAATTTTCACTCCAACCATCCCTTAAATGTAAAGAAAGGTGTTGTAAAGTGCTTATATGATAGAGCAAAAAACATATCTTCATCCACCCAAATCTTTAACAAAGAAGTCAATATTATCAAAGAACATCTACTTCAAAATGAATATCCCCAAGACTTTATAAATAAAACTATAAATCAGTTAGAAAGAAAATCGCAACAACAAACAAGCACAAATAACCATCACACTAATACCAACCAAACACAAACAGACAACCAAATTATGAACATAATTCCATATATTCCAGGTGTATGGGAAAAAATTAAGCGGTTAGGAAATAAATACAGCGTTAAAACTGTTTTTAAAACAAATAATACCTTGCGCTCTATCCTCACACATACCAAACCGTTTAACGCAACCCAGAGTTCTAAAAATTGTGTGTACAGTGTTTTGTGTGACTGTGGCCATTCTTATACCGGTGAAACTTCAAGACCTTTAGAAGTAAGGAAAAAAGAACATCAATATAACATTTCCAGAAGACATGTGGACAAATCAAATTTGGCCAATCATGTATTAACGAGCACCGGCAGCCATAGGGGATAGACTGGGATAAAACAAAGATGTTGTTGAAAGAAGAAAATTTAAAAAAGAGAAAACTTAAAGAAGCCAGCTGTATGATGATAAACAACACTGAAATCGGAGCACCTTCAGCCGACCTTCATTTGGACTGGAGGAATTTACTGCTAACAGAACAAAAAACGGTAACCTCAGAGTCAAGTGATCGCCAAACGACAAATTGTCAGTGTAAAATTTTTTGACAAACAACAAATTCAAAATCAAAGCGAAAAATTTTTTTGGAAAAAACCTCGAAAACAACACTAAACGATTGAGAACGACTCCAGACTCGCGAGTTGAAACGTCTCCATACACAGATAAGTATTACACAATATACAATACATTACTTATATACAGGAATACTGGTTGACCATTTTATAGACATCTCTTTCTCTCAGAATAACTATGAGGAAGAATCTCTGTACGGACAGCGGACAGCCAGTAATCCGGGCAATTTTACGAAATTGCCTTACTACACTTTGTTCTACATATACAATTTTTAAATACTTATCTGTTACAGGAAAAAATTTGGAGGAGAGAACACCCAATGAACAGACAAAATAATTCAAGACCTCCTCAACAATCTTTTCGAAATTAATTTTGTTATAATGCCGTATATTTTGTTAAATTGCTTGTGAATATTGCATTAAACGATGGAATATGCTACCCTTAGTACCCCTCAGATGCCTTTACGTCAAGTCATTGCTCAGCGAGCCGTCTGTCGAGAATATTCATTCACCTCTATTCAGTTTTAACGTATATATGAAAGCAGGAAATTTACGCCCCAACTGTGAACAGCCAAATTCAACTATTTCATAACAGATCCCACCTGGTCTATCTGTTATCATTAAATAATACATTATAAGAATTGCAATATCGTAGCTTCAATGTATAGTTGTCATAAAGTCGCCATGAAATGAATTAATTTTAGTGGCTTTTGCTTGATACATACTAAAAATGAGGTTAATTTACTCTTTTTGAAACATCACATATGTAATTACTTTTATGTTTTTTTGGCAATAACACCACAATCGAAATAAAACGACGTATATTGAAGGATAACCAAACGTTTCAAAGTCTATTCTGACTTTATTTGTCGTCAATGGCTTTATATTTATTGATGTAAAATGCAAAATGAAAATTTATATTTATTTGCAATTTACATCAATAAATATAAAGCCATTGACAACGAAGTCAGAATGGACTTTGAAACGTTTGGTTTTCCTTCAATACACGTCGGTTTATTTAGATTGTGGTGTTATTGCCCAAAAAAAAAACATAAAAGTAATCAAGAATATGTCACACACAACGTTTAGAAGACAATCAGATATGTTTTTTTCTTGGCGGGGTATTGCTTCTTCAACTGTCTAAATAAAACCATATTTTTTAACGTAAAAATTAAGACAATTAAATTGTTTATAATGATCTATTCAGACCCAACAGTCACGTCGCCGTCCCGTCATATCCGGGAAGCATGTCACAAAAAATATCGTTACTTGAAAGTTAAATGGGGCTGTCTACACGGAGCCGATATAGCCACACCGTCAGTCAACCTGTAGTCAATTTCCGAATTCTTCTCAACGTATTTTTAGTTTTAATTGACGGAGTTTTTATAAATAAATATATGGAAAAGTGTTCAAAATAGCAGATGATCAAAATTTCTGATATATGTTGTAGTATGTTTAAACAGTTTTCAGTCTTGAAATCCAAAAAAAACTGTATTTCATCGTCGATCAATTTTCTAAATAACGTTATAAATCTTTCTTATCTTATTCTTTTTTATTCATGCCTCATAAATCAGTTTGCTTCTTTTAGGTTGTTTCCCGCCTTCATTGAAACTTAGTGCTATAATAAGCAAGCAATTCTCTTAAAACGACTACACAAATATTTAAGTACTCGTGAGTGCACACTTGACAGGAAAAATGGCTGAAGGCCGTCATAAAAATCTGACAGATACATGTGAATACAATCCCTATTTTGACTGAGACGGTGCTAATTCGTAACGGAGACTGAACTGTGACGTGCCTGATGCGTGTGAATCGATTTTAATAAGGATAATAATAAAGTCTCTATTTTTATATGAATGATTAGACACATAATTGAGACAAACCTAGTTACAAGAAATAGTGCCACTCGTGGGCGTCGCCAGACATGAGCAGAGGGGAGCTGTCCGTCTCTCATTCACATCATTGACACTTCGTACGTGTGTAATAAAACTTACAATTATTTAATTTAGGTAGCACCTAATGTATTAAACGCACATTTCTGTTAGAATGAAATTTCTGATGGACCCTAATCCATTTAGTTTGCCTCCTCTAAACCAAAAGTCTGACGTCTGGTAAAGTGTGAGTTGGACTGGCATACTAAGGGTCCCATACCACCTTTGAGATTTATTATGATATAGGTAAATCATACTACAGTAGAATCTTTGAAGTTGAACCTCTATAAGTCGAACAACTCCAAAACTCGAAATAATGTTTTGTTCCCCTTCTCTTCTAGCCTCAAAACCTCCATTACACGAAATCTCAACCTTCTAGAAGTTGAAATAATTAGTGAGTCCTTACAACCAATTTCGGTACGAATTTGAGATGTATGTAAAAAATTAGGATTACGAATTCTATGAAATGATATGGCCGACGTTAATTGTGCTTTTTTGTGGTATCAGGTGTTTCATTTTGGGTACTTATTATTGCAAGTCTTACAATAATTTTTAAAACATTATCTATACGAAAAAAAATGTCCTCCATTAGTCGAAAACTCTGAAGTTTTTTGGAGTCTCCTTTGAAATTCGATTCACAGTACTGTATACGTTTTTCCAGTTTCAGACACGAAGGGAATGGGTGGATTTTCTTAACATCCTTTACATCATCCATTTTAAATTTATAAACGTTTGATCTGATACTTGATGCCCTTGATTTTTATAAAAATATTTAATTGTCTAAATTGACGCACAAAATTAAGATGCGGATTTTCGTTTATTTTAGCAATAAACTTAGTGAAGCCCTCTCTAATTTTCTTTCTGAATTTTAGGCTGTCTTTTGGGATGTAATGAGCAGAGTGGGTCAAATTTTAAATAATTAAATATCAGAAAGTTAAAACAAATTATTTTAAAATACAATAAAATATATTTGTATTTTTTAAAACTATCCCTTTCATTTGATAAATTACGCATGCGCTTGAAAAAAAGTGTTATTTTCTCCCCAGAACGACCCTCCTATTCAGAATTTCTTCATTTATAGTATTTACTCCAGATCTGGTCTCCAAACTATGCACTAATTGGCTGTGAGAGACGCAGAAGTAATTGTATATTAAGGATTTCCGTATATTGAATGTATAGAACCGTAAAAATACATCAAATCAAAATACATCTAAGAATCTGGGTCTGTTGTCCTCAGAACTCCTACACACTGTATAGCTTCTTTTCTATAAGAAAATTAGATGTTGTTCTTGTTTTATGACTTAAGATACTTATTGTAAAATTTTATTTTATAGAATGGACACTCTTCATACAACACAGTTCTGTGGCTGGAATTTCAGGCTATTGTACCATAAATTTATTCCTCATTAAGGATGCGTTTCCACAATTTCTCAAAATATTAATAGTATTTAAGTTTTTTGGAAAAATATAAACCCCTTTTTACTCAAATCTGATTATTAATTACTGTTGAAACTGTTTATGTGCGGATTCCAAATTTTTGCACATTTTTTTTTAATATCTTGACAATTCCACATTGATAAATGAATTTACACCATTTTGATCTTGTCAACTTCCCTTGAAGGTAAGTGAGAAACCCTAATATTCATTTTGGCATTCAAACTTCAGATTAGTTTTGTTTGGATTAATTCTTTAAATGGGGCATATAATTTATAATAAATTACAATTCCAGGCGCATCATTTACTCGATCTACCTTGTCAGTTTAGGATCATGGAGGATTATTTAATAATTGTATAAGTCATTTAACATTTAATTCTAAGTACAGAAATACACTTCAGTGTCAAATAGCAATTATCTATCTAGTAAATCACCATGTGAGTTTGATCTAAGCTTCCACTTATGCTAATAAAGCAAATAATATATTTGCAGTCGTCTTACAAAATATTTAGGAACTGAATTAAATTACTAAAATCTAAAAATCACCTTAATTACTACTACTGGGTTGTTCTTCCTCAGACGTCACTTCATTCTGAAATACCTGATAAACAGTCACAGTATGTGCATTATCATTGAATTTACAAGAAACGTGAAGCTCAGCGATCCTGAAAACATAACAGTGACTACTCCAACGTTCCCTTAAGTACACAGACCTAGGATCTTCTTGCAATATGTTGGTAATAATAGCTTTCTTCTCTTCACCCTGTAACAATATTCATTGATTGACAAAATTTGTAAAAAATATCAGTCATTTGATAATGATTTGAGTGAAAATTATTTTGGATAATAATTTACATTTAAAAAAGAACCGACTTCAGCTGACTTCAAATAAAAACCATTTAGAGACTGTGTGCAATCAATCACTATATTCAGACATGTCTTCTTTTTTAACTGATTTAAGGTACAATTCAATTGAAAATTTTAGCACATTCTTATCTGTCTCTCTTTTTCTTCCTTTCTCTTTCTCCCTCTCTAATTTGTATTCTTGTTCTATATTTTCCAAATGTATTTTAACTTTTTTATTTGTTTTATTATTTGGACCACTTTCTATAAATGTAATTCTAATTCCCTCTATATTGCATTCACACTGTATATGCTTCTGTGTCTTGGCCACCCTTATATAACTTATTGGTCTATCTTTTTCTGAATCACTCTGTACAACTATAATTCAACTCAATACAATAACACAACGGTCCTGAAATCTTTAAAACCACCCTGTATAAGTATAAATCCTCTCCACAATATTGACTCTTTTGTATTTTTCTATTGTTTAAATTATTCCTCTATACCTATGATTTTATTTCGCCATATATGTCTAGTATTCCATTTATGCAACTGCTCATGGTTTACCCTATATAACAAAATTCACCTTTTTGAGCCACACTTTATGAGTATAATTTTACTCTACCATTTATTTCAATCACCCGGTATATAAATATATAACTGCTTCTAAAATTTTTTGAACCCATGTCTATAATTATACTCCGTCCTACGTTCTATAATTCAAATATGCTAACTGCTTATGCTTATGTAACAAATTTTTGATACACCCTGAATAACAATAATTTTATCCTTACTTCAAATACCTTGTATAAGCAACTACTTATATTTCAAACTATATAACTTTTTTAAACCGCCCTGTATAACTGTAATTCTACTCCAACCATCCTGTATATTCAACTACTTCCGACAAGTTTTAAACCCTTTTGTATAACTGTAATTATTTTCCGTCCTGTAACGCAAATATCCGCTCTGTATAACTCTAGTTTTGCTCCACTCTTATTTCAACCACCTTGTATACATAACTACTTATGCGGCAATAAAATATTTTTAGAAACACCCTGTATAACTAATTCAATTCGAATTTTCTGCCATTTCACGCGAATATAACTTCGGCTCCAACAGAAACTGACTTTCAATGCATCAAATTGAAAACCATTAAAAACAACCTGTACGATATAGTTTCAAGACATTTAAACTAGATATTTATGATAAAATTTTGACATTTTCAGAAAAATGGCATGTTTTGCGTTACAGAAAAATGTACAGAATCAAGCTGGAACATATCTTTGTATAATACAATTTATAATATTCAAATTGCGTGAGCACTTTTAGAGAAAACAGTGAAGATTCATTGAAAATCCCTGAAATCTAGTTCCTTATTTACTTTTTTTTTGATTTTCCAGAAAAGCGTAAATCTCATGTTATAGAAAATTATATAGACCTTTCTGTAATGTTCCTTAATATAATGCATTTTAAAAAAAGTTGCATACTAATTGATAACCTCCTCCCCTCTGGAAGTAGGTTAAAAACAGAGCAAAACAATCAATACTGTTAAATCTATCTTTATATATCTAAACGCTAATTGAATAGCGACATTAGCGACATCTAGAGGTTTTAGGGAAAGGAGCCACTGAGGATACCGCCTAGAAATGATATATCATATTGAACCTTCGAATTTTTACCAAGTTACTTTTAACTCGTTTCCCTGAAATTTCTAGATGTCGCTGTTTTTAAAATATTCTGTCTTTGGAGGGTAGCGCAAGAGAGAGTCCTGCTTAGAATCGATATATCATCTTGCGTAGAATAGCGTGTAAAGTTTCGATAGTATCTAAAAAATTATTGCAATAATGCGTGATTATATTATTTTCGTGATCAATAAAGAGTTATTGAAACCACATCCAAATTACTTACATCAGGACCTAATTGACTTAATTGTGCTAATGCCCTGTCTTTGAACAAGACTGAAAGTCTTGCCACAGAAGGTTGATCTATCCAAGATGGAACTCTAATTAGATTTTCTGGTGCACTGTCACCTGAATTACTCCTAGTTGGCAGGGGTGATCTAGGTGATTCTTCTTCTTCTCCATCTGGTGCTTCCCGTTCCTCCATTCGTGAATTTGACCTAGAAAATATGAAATCAGTATATTCAAGATGTCTTTACCGAAAATTTCTGTTGAAATATTTTTAAGCAGTAGCTACCTACCTACTACTTTCAGGCTGCATTAAACTTTGCAAGTTATTGGAATGACCATTTTCTTCACCATCCATTATCCTTTCATTCATATTTTCTAAGACATTTCTGTCTACATTACTATTATCTGGTTGATCATTATTTACATTTGGTATTATAATACCACCTGAATCATTATTGTCTCTGAGATTTAAGTGTGTAATGCCTGGGTAATCATACTGAGGTATATAGGGTTTAATATCCAACACAGGGGTTCCATCTACCATATCTACCCCACTAAAACAATTAATAATAATTATCAAAAACTCTCTAGATTGAAATAAGAGTTGTTTGTTGGTTATTATTATATTCCAAACTATTGAAGAATTGTGCAGTAAAAGGTCACAACAAATCTATGATAAGCCTCAGTCTACATTATCTCCATTTTATTCCTGTTTAACTTTAGGTCAATGTCATTGTTTATTGCAATAGCATAGTTTATTGTACTAAGTTGAATTTTGTTTTTTCTCTTGAGGTTTTTTTATAATTTGGATAGTCATCAGGAAATATAGATGGTAGAGAAATTATAATATAAATAATACATATAAACCACAGAGGGAACAGATTCCATATACATGCACTGGTATATAATTTATATTACCTATAACTAATACAAATGCAGAGAGAAAAAAAAAAAGAAAAAAATATACCTTTAGTGAGAAAAAGAATCATACCACTACAATAATTTATTTAATATGTAACAACATAATAATTTCAAATATATTTTTTAAATTGTCCAAGATGCAACCCTTTTTCTTAAAGTTCTTTTACACCTACACAGATTTTTTAAATTATTAGGTTATAAAATAAGTTTTAATAGGACTTATAAAGTTATTGTTATAGCAAACACTTTTATAATTTTTAGGTAAGAGTAATGACTTCTTTCCATGGTGAATATTTTTTAATATTCAATTGTTTTTGTCTAGAATTTAAACATTTTTATTATTTGTTATTAATATTTTCGTTGGTAATAGAGACTTAGGGCAAGCACTAAGTATTACTTATCCCTAACTGTAACCGTAAGACGATACGTTTACGTATACTTTTGTAGTTTGGACATCTACACATTTTGCGTTATGATTGTTTTGTCTCCGAACAACAAAGGTTTATTGAGTAAACAGAAACAGATTTTCTTGTTCTGTTGTGCTTCATAAAACGATTCGGGATACATAAGAAGTATATGTAGAAAGATATGTAATGTGGGAGGAGCCAAATGTATGGCCTTACGTTTACGGTTAAGGATATGTAATACATAGTGCTTGCCCTAAGTCTGTAATGATTGAATTAAACTTAAATTGTTGTTATATGTATGACCATGCTATTATACTGTAATTTATGAGTTCTGGAAAAAATTATAATAAATGGACCTTAAAGTTTCCATATTGTTTATATAATACATATAATAAATATTTGGTTTTCTTAATTAAATATAAGGTGTGTTTTCACTCCACCTTTACATTCAAATAAAAAATAACTCCCAAGTATTCATTATGAATTAACTAAGTTGCTTATTACTTATATTTTATATTGATATTTATATTAATTGGCACAGTGCCACAATAATTGCCAAAGTCATGCACACACTCTTGTCCAAGGGCGTACCCAGCTTTTGGTTTAGGGAGGGGCAATATAGAAAAAAAATTGTCTAGAGGGGGCTAACTGGAGAAAAAATTGTCCTAGACAGACAGACAAATCAGAAAATTTTTCTTTCCAGGGGCAAGCAAGTCAGCAAATTTATGGGAATGTTTGATGGCTCACATCAGGTTTTTCAGGTTCATGGGGCGGGGGCAGCTCCCCCCCTCTCTCGGTACGCCCATGCTCTTGTCAATATTAGTGTTAATTTCTTAGATCCTGTCACTTAGCAACTATATCTAGTATTAGGTTAATTTTATTTTGAGCTACCAATCAAGTATGACCAGTACCAATATTAGTTGTATAATCTGCATCTGACAAACTCTCCAATATATTATTAATATAAAGTATAAAGAGTAGAGGTTATAATATAGTTATTTAAGGACTTTACTCTCTGTCTCTTGTAGCTCAGGTAGGTAGCCAAAAGAAAATAAGCTTTACCTACAATTCCCATACAATGCAACTGGTTGAAAAGAAAATCATTATCAACCATATCAAAAGCCTTTGCAAAAAAAAACAGATCTGTATTAAATTAGTGATATTGCATCATCTTTCCTCTGTTAGTGGAAAAATCTGAGCTGCCTTCAAATATTCTGATTTCACTTCCTTGCATATCTTGGCCAATGTTTCTATGTATTGCTTATTACAGTCTCCACCCAGGGTGTTAGTTAGTCTTTAGATATATGATGTCAAACACTATTAAATTAAATAAGATTAAGTGGTATTTGATATTCTTTACTTTCCTGATAACTTCTCTTAGAGTATGTAGGTTTCAGTGGTGCTCAAGTGACTGTGGAATCCAGCTTGTTTTCATAGCTGAGTCAAGTTTAGTGTACTTTGTATTCTGTCTGTATGATCTTAGCAAAAACTTTGTACATTACAGGCAGGAGACTTAATGGTCTGTAAGTCCAGATGTCTTCTATACTACCCTTCTTATGGAATAATATTATGAAGGGGCTGTTACAGTTTTGTGGTATGTGACAGGTTTTTACACATTGATTATAAATTTTGGCTATCCTTTCCATGTTTTTCTACCACCAGTGTCTTAGTAGTTTGGCTGTTACACCATCATTTCCTGCTGTCTTGCCATTGGCCATTCTTTATGTTCTTGATTGCATACTCTTCTTCTAAAGTGTTTCTTCTTCCATCATTTGTATTTGTAGAACTTTATGTAGATTCTTATAGAATTTGGTGAGATGCTCCATGATTTGATATCTTTCTGTTATTTCGCTGTTATCACCTGTTAATGTGAGTACTTTTCTGTTACTGATTATTACTGCTTATTATCATTCTTATAGCTTTTTGATTTTGTAGAAACACCTTTGTTTACAAGCTTAGTTTGTGTTTAGGTTAAACTGAAGTGGTAGTGGGTAATTTATGAAACACATCACAAATCAAAAATTACAGTGAAAATAACTTCACTTTTAAATTTTTAATAATTGAGAACTAAACACATGTTTCACAGTGTTAGGGCTTCTTCAAGAGTACTTATATAGTCATCAAAAAGTTGTTTCAACTTGACATCAAAAACAAATTTCATTTAAGATGGTCTACATGTTCCCACTTTCCAAATAGTTTGTCCATTTCTTTAAAAATTAAGAGCAGTCTGTTAAATTAAACAATACTTTTTTAAAACTCAATAACATTATATTGTGACTTGTTCCCATTCTCTTCAAGTTTTTCAAGATGTCTTTTAAGAATTTGAAATAATAATATATCTGTCTTCCCCAATATTGCTTACAGAGCATCTACTGAAGCAATATTAAATACAGACACAGTTTGCTTTTCAAATGTTATAACACATTGAAGGCTGAATGTTAATAAAATGTAGCCAAATTTTGACCACAGATTTTTAAAATAAGCACCTTTCTTGAGACTGAAAATAATTCTTAAGTGGTAAAAACATTATGAGTATGCTTTCAATGATAGGAAGTAATTTTAACCATTCATTCATTTAACCATGAGGTTGGAAAAGTTTCTAGTCTAACAGGATAAGATAAACTATTAGTATACCTCAGAATTAACTATTTCTATATCAACTAGTAAAATGTCAGCTAATATTCTTGTAGAGTTATGGCAAATACACATTGCACATCCAATGCTAAATAAATTATGGTTAAGGTTTTGTAGTTTCAGTTTGCAATTTACACTATTTAAATTTACACATTTTAACAAACTGTTTTTTGGAACAGATACTATAAATTCAGTACTAATAAATGACTAGTAACAAATCAGTAGAGAAACTGAAATGCAGGGTTATTCCAGAAAATTCCGCATTATAAAAAAACTCTGACATAGACAATGTCATATTTTTCTCTCAAACTTGACATTACAACATTTCAAATACTTCAAAGGATGCTGAACTAATAATTAAAAATCATTATTTTAATGCACAGGTAATACTATTTACATAGAGGATACATACAGGTTTTTGTCACTCACTGTATTACACAGAGTGGCATGCATGCATGCAAGGTTTATAATGTATATACTACACAGCACCAAATTAAAAAAATTTAGAATTGAAAGTGTAAAAAGTCTGATATCTATCATGTTAAAATAAAATATAAAACTTGTCATACCTAAAATAAATTATGTTTTGCTGTACTCTATCAATTTTTACTAAAGATAATCCTATTGGACATGGTCTGTGGGGTGATCTTGAAGCAAAAACTCCAGTCCTTACACCATTTAATCTTGGAGGAGAAACTTTTGCTTTTACATGTGTTGAATCATTTTTGTGGAAATGAAATAAAATCCATATATGAGAAAATTCTTCTAAACCTTGTAGTGCATGTTCAGGATTCGTGAAAATTGTATTGTCTAATGTAATTTTTGCTGCAGCAGTAGCACAGATTCCAGGTTGCCTAGGAGTGCACCTCTTTTCAGGAAAGTTTGTATTAATAATACCAATATATGGAGACTGAAAATTTGTTGAGTTACTTGCAGATGTTCCCTCTTGTAATGAAAGATTGCTTTTGGTTTGGGTTTTCTTACAATTTGTACATTTCCAAGTTTCAAGTTTTTCGTTTATCAGTTCACAATTTTTTTTGTGAATGTTATTAAGTGAAATGAGTTGTTGCCTAAAACATAAAATTTTTGAAGCATATGTATTAAACTTACATTGGTACTATTACCGTAGATTACTTATTTCATTTCTTGCTATTCGAAGCTGTTTTTGTAAACAAATTGGATCAACTTCTTGATTTTCAGCCGGTAGGGACATTTCTCTACCTCAATCTATCTACACAATTCTTCTTTTTTATGTACACAATCGTCTGTAAGTTATGACATCAGACATATTAACAGTGACAAGTGACAAATGTGATGACATGTGGCAGCTGATCTTTGTGATGTCGATAACAAGGTGCTTATCGCCGAAAAGGTTAAATAAAAGAAGTCATTTAGAATTTTCGTTCGATTACTACCTTAGAGCATACATCTTCTGGAGGTAGCTTGTAATGTAGCGTTGGGTTTTATGACTCTTTTTAGTGAGCCGGCTCATTTCGTTCAGCTCACCAAAACGAGTCGTTCACAATGAGTCGTTCAATTGAACGATCTCCTAAAACACAGCCGTTTAGCCTTAGGCGGATTTATATAATGTCTCTACTTGTCTAGTTTACTTCTCAAACTAATATTAAAGTTTTGCTGATTCATAATTTAAAGATCATTAATTTACGTAAATACAAAATTTTTATTTTTGTATTATTTGGTAACAAAAATAAGAAACAAACTCTAAACATTAAAAACAAATAAAATTATTATGCTTACTTATAACCCAAATAGAAATTTTTATAACAAAAACACTGCAGAACAATAACAATCCTGTGCCTTAGTGCCTGTCATAATAAAAATTTAAAATACCCATTCATCGATTCGTTGAAAATAAAACCTTCCGACCAAATTTTAAAATACCTTTCATCTCATGAACCAGACGGCTGACGGCTCTTTTCTCTCCACTGCTCCGCGCCGAGGTGACTGTGCCGGTCGAAAGATTGAACGATGAACGAGTCAACGAGTCTTGTTCGCGATTGAACGTTGAACGTTTAGCACATCCCATGACTCTCGACTCGCTCGAGCCGAATGACTCTATTAATGGCGAACTGAACGAGCTATTTGAGTTAACTGTGCCGCTCATTCGTGGCACATGTAGAAGAGTCGTTCGTTTTGAACGACTCATTCACGAACGACCCAAGCCTATTGTAATGCACCACTAAAGCTGCACCTGGTAAACTCTAGAGCTTGTACTTCCTAAAGATAGCCTGCAGTGCATTAATGTCGTGTCAATGCTAGAAAGAAACGGCAATAGAGAGGCTAAGAGGCTATTTCGCTCAACTGGGAACTGCATCCAATGAGCTCATTGGCTGCACCTACCAACTGCCCTCTCTTTCTATCCTCGTCATATACCTGAGTGAAAGAAACGGTAGGTCTGTTCTATTCTTAGATCATTTACCATCTAGATATAGCTTGTCAAGCATAAAATCGTGGCAATGCTAGAAAGAGAGGGCAATAGAGACAGTAAGGGGCTATTTCACTTAGTGGGTGGAAGCAGCCAATGAACAAAATGCTGAACGTATTTCATTGGAAGCAGCTCCCAACCGAGTGAAATAGCCTCTTGCCCTCTCTATTGCCCTCTCTCTCCTTAGTCTTACCATGCATTTGTGCACTGCAGGCTATCTCTAGAAAATAAATGCTCTAAGGTTCTATTCTTATAAGAACAGAACAGAAAAGAATTGTAACGGAAAGCTAGAACGCAATGCAAAGTATATCACTCGTCACATACCTACCGATCCGGAACGGCAAGAACGCCCGGTCAGAAAGATGCTGGCCAGCGTCCCCAGTCAAAACCTTCTCAACGGTAAGAAAGAGGCATGGATTACGTACAAACGGTTTAAAACCAGCGCCGGCGATTTTACTACAGTTGTCCTACAACGGCTACAGCTGTGCTTTTGATCAGTTCGTCATCTTCTATTACGAATTATAATATTGTTGTAAAGTCCGTGGGTTCAATTTAAAATTATAAAACTAATATTCACTTTCACTTTTCTAGAAACTTTTATTTACATCGAATATACAACAGCGGATTCAAATATCACAATAACAATTTTACATATAAGCTCTTCGTACAACCAACTGACTCGCGATCGTGGCCTGCTTCCTTATAAACCCAGCGTCGAATTCTCCAGTAAAATCAGTCATCACTCCTACAGCTGTTGAGTCTTTTCGAGAACCATTTTTTATCTCAAAGCGATTGTTGTCGTACTGAAATGAAACAGGGTCGGCTTTGGGTAAATTTCGTAACACTGCCCCCCTTTAATTCTGATCGTCCCGATCAGAAACATACCGGAGGCGACATCGATGGCAATTCTTTCAAATGGACGCCCACATTGTACTGCTTTCTGCGTCCACTGGCTGCACAGCACATTTGCTCTGACGTCTTCGAAGTAATTCACCCAGTAGTACCGCTGGCGAACCTTGTCAAGGGTTTTATTCATTCCAATTGTACTACTGGTACCTTTTCTTCGGAGACTTGGTTTCTCGTCCAACAGCGCTTTCCCAAACTCGCTTAAGCATTCCATTGTCTACTCTTAGAGAATCCCATTGACACCATAACGATTTCAGCACGCCGGAGTATCTAGCTACCTCGTCCCATCGTGGCCTAGGTGCCCCTCTCGTTTAGAGTGACAGGATTGGTTCGATGTCTGGATCAGCCATTTGGTCCTGGATGCAGTGTTCCGTTGTCCAGTCTTCATTGGCCTGCACTCGGATCTGCCTGATGGAGATACCCTCTCGCTGTTCCGTCTTCAGACAATGTCCGCATTCCACTCTACAGGGTCTTCTGGATAGGGCATCGGCATTATTGTGCAAACGGCCGGCACGGTGTTCCACCTTGAGATCGTATTGCTGTAATTTCTCCATCCATCTGGCCAGTTGTCCTTCCGGTGTCTTCATGTCCAGCAGCCATTTGAGTGCGGCATGATCTGTTCGGATTAAGAAATGACCACCATAGAGGTATTTGTGGAAATGGTCTACAGCCCTTATTATTGCAAGAAGTTCTTTTCTGGTGACGCAATAATTCCTTTCCGGTTTCGAGAGTCCACGGCTGTAATACTCGATCACTCTCTCTTCACCGTCTTGCACCTGGGATAGGACGGCCCCCAAACCTGTGTTGCTGGCGTCGGCGTCTAAGATGAACTTGCCGGACTGTGTAGGAAAGGCTAGGATTGGGCTGGAACATAGTGCTGCCTTCAGTCGCCTGAATGATGTTTCGCAATCCTGATTCCAATGGAAGGTCTCTTTCTCAGTGGTCTGCCGATGTAGAGGGGCGGCGATGGTGGCAAATCCCTCAACAAATCGCCTGTAGTAGGAACAGAGGCCCAGGAAGCTTCGCTGTTCATGCTTGTCTCTCGGGACTGGCCAATCACGGACCGCTTCTATCTTGTCCTCGTTGGTGCGGATTCCTGACTCGGAAACGACGTGGCCCAAAAACTCTACTTCTTTTTGGAACAAGGAACACTTCTTCGGATTGAGTCTCAGGTTGGCATTATTAATTCAGGAGAATACTTCGTCCAGGTTCTTCAGATGGTCGTCGAATGTCTGACCCATGACTAGAATGTCGTCGAGGTATACTAAGCACGTCCTCCATGTTAACCCGCTCAGTACATACTCCATTAGCCTCTCAAATGTAGCGGGTGCATAACATAACCCAAAGGGCATGACCGTGAACTGAAACAGCCCTTTACTGTCTTCTCTCTGTCGTTTGCGTGTAGACCAACCTGCCAATATCCACTTTTTAGGTCTAGTGTGGAGAACCAACGGGAGCCTGCTAGTGTGGTCAAAGTGTCATCGATTCGGGGTAGTGGAGAGCTGTCTTTCCTCGTGACATCATTCAACTTTCTGTAATCCTCGCAAAATCGGGTGGTTCCATCATTCTTTTTAACTAGCACGACGGGAGCAGACCATGGGCTGATGGATGGCTCAATAATTCCATTTTGTAACATGGACTCGATGTTTTCCTCGACTGCCTGTTGTTGCCCCAATGGTAGTCGTCTAGGTGGTATTCTGATAGGTTGAGCCTTTCCGGTATCTATTCGATGCTGAATGATGTTGGTGCGACCGGTGGTTCCATTTTTACTGTTAAAAATTTGCCAGTGCTTTGTGATAAATTGCTTGGCTTTCTTCTGGTTCTCTGGTGTCAAGTGTATCAAATGGTCAGCAAACTGTTGTAGGAACTCTTTATCGGGCCCTGTCTCCTTCACCGACGTCTGGTACTCTTCCTCGCAATTGATGATAATCTCTACTGGCTCGAAACAAGCTATCTCTTGACCATTGGTAATTCTGATGTGGTTGTTGGACAAATTCAGGACTCTGATTGGTATATCTCGTCCGATTTTAACTATAGCCCGTCCAACCAAGTAGTCATGAGCTGAGTGTACGGGCTCCACCATTCCAACGCAGCTCCCAGGATTGCTGTCGAGCTGCCCATGAATAATCTGTTCCGTTCGACCGGGAATTCTAGCTGAAGACTTTGCCACAATTTTTATGGAGGTGACTGCTGTGTTGACGGGCTGTGTCAATACAAATTGCTCATTTAGGAACCGAAGAACATCATATCTCGGGTCGAACATAAATCCATACTGGCTAATTAGGTCCATTCCCAGTATAAAATCGTCCTTAATATTCGCTACCAGGACCCTATGCCGGATCATGTTGTCCCCTATCTGTAGCACGACATCTGCCTCACCCTGTATTGACATGGACTCGCCGGTGACTGTTCTGAGCTGGATGTTATTGGTAACTGGCCGAATTTCTGATGCTCTCAAGGCCCTGGACTTGACAATGGACACAGCGGCGCCGGTATCGATGGTGATGATAACTGCTCGCCCATTGATGGTGCCTCTGATGACTAGGCTGCTGCTATGTCTGCAGAATCCCCGGATGGATAAAAGTTTTGGGGGCTGGTGGAGGGTCAGTCAGCATTCGCCGTTCTGTTGGTTACCCCTGGTCGGTGATCGTTCAGGTAGCCTCACTCGACAATCACGTTGAAAGTGCCCTGTCCGTCCACAGTGGTAACATGCCCCTATGGTGCCAGTTCTTTGTGACCGTTCTAATTTTTTGTTCAGACCAGCCAGCAGCGCTTGAAATGGTGATTCTGACTCTTCCTGGTTAAAGGAAACTGCTCGGACCCTCGGCTTGGACATGTTTATGACGGCCTCTACTTTCAAAGCCCGAAGTAGAGCTTCATTACTTTTCTTGACGCCACTTAGTCTTAGATTTCGTTGTACTTCCACATCTCTGATGCCGTTTATGAAACTCTGTGTGGCCAACTGGTCTTTCGTTTCCTCAGGCAGCTCTGGGTAGGACAAGTGAACTAACCGTCTAATCTCTGCTTCGAATTCTTGGAGGCTTTCACCGGATTTTTGCGTTTTTCCACTCAGTTGGACTTGCTATACCTGGCTCAAGGATTGATTGTCGTAGCGTTTGTCTAGGATGGCGATGATCTTGTCGAAATTGCCTTGTTCATCGACTGGAATGCTTTGGAGTTCTAGGGCCGGACCTCTTAACGAAATTACCAGAGAAGTAGATTTTTGTTGGTTATCCCATCCATTAGCTGTAGCCACGGCAAATTGCCGTTTATACATGGGTCAAGATGAGCTGCCATCAAATGTGAGTGGTTTGCTAACGGAACCTTTGGTACTCACGGTGTGCTGGTATTTTCCTCGCTGTAAGTCCTGTTGCATTTTTTTTGATTTCTGTTTCTACCTTATTCTGGATGGGCACTGATTTTATCTTGAATTGTGTTTTGAATAGAACTGATTTCAAACTTTACCTGACTTTGGATGGAATCGAGGACATCTACTTTGGTTTCAAGAGTGTCCACCGTATTTTTTATGGTCTTAATGTCATCATTTATTTCTTTTATGTCTGATTCAACTATTTGCATTCTGTCATTAACAGTTTCATTAACTTGTGCTACTATTTGCATTAATTGTTCTCTTCAGTTTCTTGTCGTTTTAATTCAATTTGATCTTGTTTCTCTACAAATTTCGAGAATAATCATTCCATTAAATTTTGTTGTTTTTCTTCCATGGCAGTGACAAGATTTTGTTGTTCGCTTTTCATTGTAGAAACAAGATTTTGTTCTTCGCTTTTAATCGTGGAAACCAGATTTTGTTGTTCGCTTTTCATCGTAGTGACAAGATTTTCTATTTCTATGTTACGTTTTTCATCGATATTAGTGGCAAGATTTCCTAATTCAACTTTAAGTTTATCATCAAAAGATTTCACTAACCTTTGTTGAATATCTTCTTGATGTTGTTTCTCCTTCTTGTCACGTTTTTCTAGAATCTGTGCTATTTTTTCGTCTAGTCCCTCCGTAACTTGTTTGATAATTTTTTTGTAGTTTCGTCGGTTTTTTCCATACTATGAGTTCCAATAAATCAAATTACGATTTTAACTGCACTTAATCCTCTACTTCTGATCACCAAATTGTTGTAAAGTCCGTGGGTTCAATTTAAAATTATAAAACTAATATTCACATTCACTTTTCTAGAAACTTTTATTTACATCGAATATATAACAGCTGATTCAAATATCACAATAACAATTTTACATATAAGCTCTTCGTACAACCAACTGACTCGCGATCGTGGCCTGCTTCCTTATAAACCCAACGTCGAATTCTCCAGTAAAATCAGTCATCATTCCTACAGCTGTCGAGTCTTTTCGAGAACCATTTTTTATCTCAAAGCGATTGTTGTCGTACTGAAATGAAACAGGGTCGGCTTTGGGTAAATTTCGTAACAATATATTCGATGTGTCTACCACAAGCGCTAGATAACGGCTAAGGGCAAATCAAGAAAACCCGTCGACCGCTAAGTGTGTGGCGACAACCCGGATTCTCTTCTGTTCTTATAAGAACAGAACAGAAACGGTAGGTCTGTGCCCGGCCTAAGTCAAGTATACTCTTAGAGCATACACCTTCTGGAGGTAGCCTGTAATGCACCACTAAAGTTGCACCTGGTAAACTCTTAGAGCTTGTACTTCCTAAAGATAGCCTGCAGTGCATTAATGTCGTGTCAATGCTAAAAAGAAAGGGCAATAGAGAGGCTAAGAGACTATTTCACGCAACTGGGAACTGCATCCAATGAGCTCATTGGCTGCACCTACCAACTGAGTGAAATAGCCTCTTGCTCTCTCTATTGCCCTCTCTTTCTATCCTCGTCATACACCTGAGTGAAAGAAACGGTAGGTCTGTTCTATTCTTATAAGAACAGAACAGAAAAGAATTGTAACGGAAGGCTAGAACGCAATGCAAAGTATATCACTCGTCACATACCTACCGACCCGGAACGGCAACAACGCCCGGTCAGAAAGCATCTGGCCTGCGTCCCCGGTCAAAACGTTCTCAACGGTAAGAAAGAGGCATGGATTACGTACAAACGGTTTAAAACCGGCGCCGGCGATTTTACCACAGTTGTCCTACAACGGCTACAACTGTGCTTTTGATCAGTTCGTCATCTTCTCTTACGAATTATGATATATTCGATGTGTCTACCACAAGCGCTAGATAACGGCTAAGGGCAAATCAAGAAAGCCCGTCGAACGGTAAGTGTTGTGGCGACAACCCGGATTCTCTTCTGTTCTTATAAGAACCCGGCCTAAGTCAAGTATACTCTTAGAGCATACACCTTCTGGAGGTAGCCTGCAATGCACAATTACGTGCCAAGGATAGAACGAGAGGGCAATAGAGAGAGCAAGAGGCTATTTCGCTCGATTGGTAGTGGCAGTTCCCAATCGAGTGAAATAACATCTTGCCCTCTCTTTTTAGCTTTGGCACGTTTTTCGTGCATTGCAGGCTACCTCCAGAAGTACAAGCTCTATGATTACTACTGTGTTTTGTCAGATGGTTTAACAAATTTCCATTTTTATTTGATATTCATGTGTTCAATATTATTTTAAAATTGAAAGAATTCCTATACATGCCAGGTCTTTTCAGCATAGTCATTCCCAACTTTGTGCTTTAGAGAGAGGGGAGGGGATCAGCAGATTTGGCCTAGAGTAGAGTTGCCAACCGTCCTGTTTTCCCAGGACTTGTTCTGGTTTTTGAGGTATCTTGGGGTGTCCTGGATAGTATTGATGCAGCGTCCTGAGTATTTAAAGGGTCCTGAAATAGTCATCAGCACCGCTTTTGACTTTGGGACGGTTTTCTTTACGTTATGGACTGCCAGGGATATACTCTCTACAGAAGAGACAAAGCGACATCACAAAGTGTCCGTTGCGTCTCTGTTGTAATACAGCAACAGACATTAGAGTCTCTACTATTGTCTCTCTTATCTTGCATTAGGCATACCAGATTGTTATTCAATCAATTCAACTAGTAACTGAATAAGTACTGATCTAACAGGGTCTGGTTTGCTAGATAGGAGCATGATTGAAAAGTTCTTCGAAGTTTCCTTGGACTTCCATCGTCTTGAATTGGTTGATCTCACAACGTTTCAATAGCTGTGTATCTGCTATCGTCATCAGGTGAATGATAGGAAATTCGTAATATAAATACGACGGATAATCTGAATTTCCTATCATTCACCTGATGACGATAGCAGATACACAGCTATTGAAACGTTGTGAGATGAACCAATTCAAGACGATGGAAGTTCAAGGAAACTTCGAGGAACGAGTTACATTGTCTACCAACTTCAGACTATCGTTGAAAAGTATTAGACCTGTGGATTGATTCATTTTAAAAAAAATTAGCAAAAATTTCATTTCTATTCTTTGAGGGCAATTTATTTCAAGCAACTTCCCGAGCAGCAATATGCAGAACTATGGAAAGTGAATATGTATTTAGTATACTAGAATATAACGCTAATGTCGAAAGAGTCTTTTCTCTTAGAAATTTATAGTGGTTAAAATAAAGAAATCGATTACTGTAATCAGAAAAACTGTCTGTAATATAGATATAAAATGTTACCAATTTTATAATTGTTGTTAACTCAACCAGAAAATTAAAGGACATTCGTGAGCTTGAAAAGTACAATAGAAATAAGTTTGTAATATTAGAATTTATTCTATACTAACCTAAGGTTAAAGAATTTGTTAGAAACTAAAAAGTTTTTCAGGTCAGTCATACAGTGTTATAAAATTCATTTTACGCCAAAGAGAAAAAAAATTAAGAAACCTAAAGTAATCTTTTCGATAAAAAACAATGTAAACATACAACCGGCTGAGATAATAAAAACGGACTATCCTGCAATGTACAAAAAGCGGCGACCTCGAGAAGATTCGAGAGATTGAAGAACGCTCTGACAACAAAGAAATAATCCTCAAATATCGATAGGTGCAAAATAAAGAAATAATCTTGGCATTCCAATTTTTCTGTATTGACTATAAATAGGACAGTTGTACATGTCGACTAGTTTAGTTTTTTGTTTTATATTGCCGTTTGAATTGAATCCATAGAAGTCAGCTGTAGTATTACTCATTGTTTGTAAACAAGTGGATTTATTTTTGTGTGAATAAAGATATCGAAAGTGAAAGTGAATATCTGTGGAATTTAATTGAACCCACGGAATCTATTGCAATATATAATTATTGAAAATATTTTTTAAAATATATCTAATCTCTTACTGCGTCCTGTTTTTAATCCTGGTTTTTGAAATTTGGGCTTGGCAACGCTAGCCTAGAAGAGGAAGCAAATCCGATATTTCATATAATTAAATATCATCATAATTAATACACTGAGTATATTACAATAGCTTATACTGTTACCTTAGGGGTCGTTAACAAAATACGTTTTCATACAGGGGGTGGGGGTATCAGTTAGTCTGACAGGATTGTAGCAAGGGGACGAGGGGTTTAAGGAAATGTGATGTTCGCAGTTCATCAAATATTTTCTCTCTCATTTTCTATTTTATGTTTCTGTTACGATAGAAGTGATTCTGTCATCTTTGTAAATATGTAAATATTTTTACGAATATACCTATTTTAGTTACAATAGCTGTTTTATTTACTTATGTCTATTTTTCGATTCCTTTGTATATAAAACTCATAGAAAATAGCGTTTCCATAAATTCTCTAACTATTCAGTAACAAGTTGCACCTATAATAATGTTAATATAGGTAAACCTTTTTGGAGTACAAAAAAGGCCTGAAAAACACTCAACATTAATAAAGAAGAGCCACGAATTTTTTGTAGCATTTGTATATACCTACTTGTCAATTATTAAACTGCCGCTACTGGAATAATTTCGTGGATTTTCCGAATATCACACGAGCAAGGACATAATATTTAAGGAAATAAAGCGTTTTCTTCATCTCAATGACATTAACTTGAGAAACCCTCACGCATAACCAGGTTATAACAGGCTCTTTAAGATACCTCCGTTTTTAGACAAAAATCGTGATTGACAAAAGAATAGTCAAGTCTAAAACAAAACACTTCCAAAAAACACATACTTAAGTGCGTGAATATACATATTCTTAGTGGTGGAGTATCCGGTTTTTCGTATGATTTCGATTTTTTTTGCGGAGCCACTTTTTGAAAATACTTCCAAAAAACTGAAGAATAAACTATTTTTTGGCCTTGGTTGTTTTCTTTCAAACCTACCTTACTGGGAACGGAATTTTACGCTACGCGACTGTAAAAATGAATGGGGTACCAGATGTCTCAAGCAATGGGATATGAAGAACTAGGCCAATAGTGCAGTTTTAAAGAAGTGGTAAATGTGGAAATTATAGTTTCTTGTTGCTATGACAATAAGATTATAACTATTATGTTAACCTATGGGGCGCCGGAGTTCACCTGCATGTAATGAAAACGTCATGTAACAATCTCTCACTCTGTAAGTATTACTACATATTATACTGTCCATGAAGGAAATATCTCGGCGGCTATATGATCTGGAAGAGGGGTCGGCAACCTATGACCCGTGGGTCAACGAGTGACCCATTTGGTAATTTCAAGTGACCCACTTTAGTTCCGAAAATAAAGTATAAGATATGCAAACATTTTTTTCTCTTTCCCAAAAAAATTTGTCGCAAAGTTATGAACGTACTAAATTTGTATACAGTATAACCAATGACTAAGAATATAAATGGACCTGTCTGATTACCTTAAAAATGGGTTGAAAGATCATTGCCGGAAAATAGTAAACAAATGCTTACGAGACGCTTACCGGTGCCAAACTCTTTCAATTGTAACAAATAATATTTAAATCTAGGTATTCTTCACTAACGCATTACGGAATCGTTACGATTCATGTGGGGAGCAGGCAACAATGCACTTTACCGACAGTTCGCTTTGTTTATGTTTGGATTTGAGGTTAATTTCAATTTTCGTATTATTTAGCGTGTTTTTGGTGTTGAAATCCGTGATTATCCTATGTTCGTGTAAAAAAAAAACAAAAAAAAACAATGGTATTTCAGTGCTATATATGCCGGAAAACGGCATATTCGTTTGCTGAATTATCTTCTCATACGAAAATAACTCTGACCCAAACGTCTCTTTAATACTCGCATTTTGGTTGATTTTGACCAGCGGAAAAATGTAGAAATACGGTAAGCTGGCGAAATAATTCAATTTAGTATTCGTTAGCCGTTTTGTAAATAACAGGTGTTCAAGATAAATTGTATATAGTTGTGTGAATATAAAATTAGTGGAAATAAATTATAGTAAGGTGACCATCTATACTCATGTACTGAGTTTTGTACTCTTTTTTCACAAACCGTACTCTTTTCAAATCATGTACTCTGAAAGTACTCATTTGTATAATTTTATACTCATTTGTATTTCTAACATTTTTTAGATAATTTTATTTCAATTTTATTAATTAAATATTTAAAATTATTTTGACAGTGATTTTAATTTCACGCGCGCATATTGCTTGCCGTTTCCGGCACGTCAGAGGACAGGGCAAACACCAGACCTCTTTGTATGATCTGTGCACCAGAAACGAGTTTGATAGTGATTTGAATTTCTCGCGTACATATGGCTGCCGTTTCCGGCACAATTGGGATACCTGGAGAGATAGATTGATACTACAGACCTCTTTTTCTAACAACGTCAAAATTACATTTGTGAAAAGAGCTGGATATATCTATCTCTCCATTATTTGTGTACGTAATCCCCAGGCTTATCTTTTGATGTGCAGTATTTAGGGCATGTTTGAAAGTCTTGACGCATGCGTAGTATGTACGACAAAGTTTTATGGGAATTCCCTTTCTGTTTAATTAATTTGAGGGTAGAGAAAACCAACAATTTCGTAGTTTTTGTTCAAGTTAACAAGATTTTTCTTCTTATTTTTTTCACCTATGAAATACTTGCAAAGTGTACTCTTTTTGAACAAAAAATAGTTGGTCACCTTAATTATAGTTATATAAAAACAGTACAATACATATATGGAGACAATATCTATTTTTTGAAAATGGATGCAAACGTTTTTTTTCTATTAATATATTTTCAGTTTATAAGAAATGTACAGAAATAAAGAAAATATTTATATGTAAAAAATTCATTAAAATTGAATCTTTAGTTCCGAATTTCGGGGAGGACCAAGTTGCCTCATACAACCTCAACTCGTTTTAAAAGAAGAAAACAAGAACTAACTTGAATTGTTTACCCGTAGGTGATGAAGAAAGTCTCACATATTCTGTGCTAGTTGTTGAATGTTTCTATGACTAAATAATAAATGTTGACATAATTATAGTACTTTGCCGGTTACAAATTTACCTGCCCTCGAACGCCTTCTGGCTAAGCATGAAGTAGATAACAACTTTCTTACTTTAAATGAGACACCTTGCCTATTATTGTATTTTTGGATTTATAGTAAAAACACAGAATAATCAAACCCAGAAGCGAAACTCTTGTCGGAACCTTTCATGTTTTGGGGTAAAGATTTCGTGACAATCGACCATTACTTTGTTATGTAGTAACGATATCCGGGCGGTAACTTTAAATTATATATAAGGACGAATTTATATTAAAAGAGGAACAACATATTTGAAAAATGTAATTTTTGAAGGCATTTGAATAAAAGAAATAATCAGAAGTCGTGTGAAAATAAAGCTTTGTGTTTATATACCTGTGATATACCAAAAGTTCCACTTGAAATGGTGTGGACGTAATAGGTCGAACTCACAATGTTTTTAAAGTATAATTTAATAATAATTTTTTAACAAACTGTCCTCACTTGTGTACCTCGTTCTAATGCAATTGTGAATAATAAATAAATCTTATAATTTTTAGTTCTAATAAGGCGATCCTTGGACTGTTTGTTTTAAACAAGATGAATTTCACTTCATAGTTTGATAACTGATATATATGAAGACGCGAGATGTAAGACCGACATGTAGGATTTTCGAGAGAATTAGCACACAGAGGTTCCGAATCTGGAGCCGTTCCGTGTAATTGCTGTTCTCCATTAACTTCTAGGACAGAATGTCACGATAAAATTTTCAGGTTACTTTACCTGTCAGAGATATTGAATACTCTCTTCGAGGTGTAATTCCTTTGTACGCAAGACAATATATATTATATATAACATATATTGTTTCTTGTCAGGGAACCTTCATCAGTTGCGCTTCCTACAATTGAATGTCCTCTCGAATACTTCTTTATGTATTTGATGCATTTCGTTAAATTTGAAGACGGGAGATGTAAGACCGACATCTAGGATTTTCGAGAGAATTAGCATACAAAGGTTCCGATTCTGGAGCCGTTCCGTGTAATTGCTGTTCTACCTTAACTCCTAGGACAGAATGTCACGATAAAATTTTCAGGTTACTTCACCTGTCAGAGATATTGTGTGCTAATTCTCTCGAAAATCCTAGATGTCGGTCTTACATCTCGCGTTTTCAAATTTAACAAAATGTATCAAAATACATAAAGAAGTGTTCGAGAGGACATTCAATTGTGGGAAGCGCAACTGATGAAGGTTCCCTGACCAGAAACAATATATGTTATATATAATATATATATTTGAAATCAGTTCTATTCAAAACACAGTTCAAGATAAAATCAGTGCCATCCAGAATAACGTAGAAACAGAAATAAAAAAAATGCAACAGGACTTACAGCGAGGAAAATACCAGCACACCGTGAGTACCAAAGGTTCCGTTAGCAAACCACCCACATTTGATGGCAGCTCATCTTGGCCCATGTATAAAAGGCAATTTGCCGTAGCTACAGCTAATGGATGGGATAATCAAGAAAAATCCGCGTATCTGGTAATTTCGTTAAGAGGTCCGGCCCTATAACTCCTCCAAAGCATTCCAGTCGATGAACAAGACAATTTCGACAAGATCATCGCCATCCTAGACAAACGCTACGACAATCAATCCTTGAGCCAGGTATAGCAAGTCCAAATGAGTGGAAAAACGCAAAAATCCGGTGAAAGCCTCCAAGAATTCGAAGCAGAGATTAGACGGTTAGTTCACTTGTCCTACCCAGACCTGCCTGAGGAAACGAAAGACCAGTTGGCCCCACAGAGTTTCATAAACGGCATCAGAGATGTGGAAGTACAACGAAATCTAAGACTAAGTGGCGTCAAGAAAAGTAATGAAGCTCTACTTCGGGCTTTGGAAGTAGAGGCCGTCATAAACATGTCCAAGCCGAAGGTCCGAGCAGTTTCCTTCAACCAGGATGGGTCAGAGTTACCATTTCAAGCGCTGCTGGCTGGCCTGAATAAAATATTAGAACGGTCACAACGAACTAGCACCAGAGGGGCATGTTACCGCTGCGGACGGACAGGACACTTCCAACGTGATTGTCGAGTGAGGCCACCTGAACGATCACCGACCAGGGATAACCAACAGAACAGCCACATGTCCAGGGACCGTCAGCCAATCAGCATAAGGGGGCGAATGCTGACTGACCCTCCACCAGCCCCCAAAACGTTATCCATCCGGGGATTTTGCCGAGATAGCGACAGCCTAGTCATAAGCGGCACCATCAATGAGCGAGCAGTTACCATCACCATCGATACCGGCGCCGCTGTGTCCATTGCCAAGTCCAGGGTTTTGAGAGCATCAGAAATTCGGCCAGTTACCAATAACATCCAGCTCAGAAAAGTCACAGGAGTCCATGTCAATCCAGGGTGAGGCAGATGTCGTGCTACAGATAGGGGACAACATGATCCGACATAGGGTCCTGGTAGCGAATATTGAGGACGATTTTATACTGGGAATGGACCTAATTAGCCAGCATGGATTTATGTTCGACCCGAGATATGATGTTCTTCGGTTCCTAAATGAGGAATTTGTATTGACACGGCCCGTCAACAGTTCAGTCACCTCCATAAAAATTGTGGCAAAGTCTTCAGCTAGAATTCCGATTTTGTGTGGATTACAGAAAGCTGAATGACGTCACGAATAAACACAGCTATCCACTACCCCGAATCGTTGACACTTTGACCACACTAGCAGGCTCCCGTTGGTTCTCCACATTAGACCTAAAAATTGGATATTGGCAGGTTGGTCTACACGCAAACGACAGAGAGAAGACAGCGTTCTCCACCAGTAAAGGGCTGTTTCAGTTCACGGTCCTGCCCTTTGGGTTATGTAATGCACCCGCTACATTTGAGAGGCTAATGGAGTATGTACTGAGCGGGTTAACATGGAGGAAGTGCTTAGTATACCTCGACGACATTCTAGTCATGGGTCAGACATTCGACGACCATCTGAAGAACCTGGGCGAAGTATTCTCCAGAATTAATAACGCCAACCTGAGACTCAACCCGAAGAAGTGTTCTTTGTTCCAAAAAGAAGTAGAGTTTTTGGGCCACGTCGTTTCCGAGTCAGGAATCCGCACCAACGAGGACAAGATAGAAGCGGTCCGTGATTGGCCAGTTCCGAGAGACAAGCATGAACAGCGAAGCTTCCTGGGCCTCTGTTCCTACTACAGGCGATTTGTTGAGGGATTTGCCACCATTGCCGCGCCTCTACATCGGCAGACCACTGAGAAAGAGACCTTCCGTTGGAATCAGGATTGCGAAACATCATTCACACGACTGAAGTCAGCACTATGTTCCAGTCCAATCCTAGCCTTTCCTACACAGTCCGGCAAGTTCATTTTAGACACCGACGCCAGCAACACAGGTTTGGGGCCGTCCTATCCCAGGTGAAGGATGGTGAAGAGAGGGTGATCGAGTACTACAGCCGTGGATTCTCGAAACCGGAAAGAAATTATTGTGTCACCAGAAAAGAACTTCTTGCAATAATAAGGACTGTGGACCATTTCCACAAATACCTCTATGGTCGTCATTTCTTAATCCGAACAGATCATGCCGCATTCAAATGGCTGCTGGACATGAAGACACCGGAAGGACAACTGGCCAGGTGGATGGAGAAATTACAGCAATACGATTTCAAGGTGGAACACCGTGCCGGCCGTTTGCACAATAATGCCGATGCCCTATCCAGAAGACCCTGTAGAGCGGAATGCGGACATTGTCTGAAGACGGAACAGCGAGAGGGTATCTCTATCAGGCAGATCCGAGTGCAGGCCAATGAAGACTGGACAACGGAACAGTGAATCCAGGAACAAATGGCGGATTCAGACATCGAACCAATCTTGTCACTCAAAGCGAGAGGGGCAAACAGGCCACGATGGGACGAGGTAGCTAGATACTCCGGCGTGCTGAAATCGTTATGGGCTCAGTGGGACTCTCTAAGAGTAGACAATGGAATGCTCAAGCGAGTTTGGGAAAGCGCTGATGGACGAGAAACCAAGTCCCAACTGGTAGTCCGAAGAAAAAGGCCATCCTGACCGAAGTACATTATGGAATTACCGGAGACCACCTGGGCATGAATAAAACCCTAGACAAAGTTCGCCAGCGGTACTACTGGGTGAATTACTTCGAAGACGTCAGAGCTTGGTGCCGCAAATGTGTCATCTGTGCAGCCAGTAAGGGCCCGCAGACCCGGACCAAGGGCAGAATGCAGCAGTACAATGTGGGCGTCCTATTTGAAAGAATTGCTATCGATGTCGCCGGTCCGTTTCCCGAGTCTGAGAGGGGGAACAAATACATTCTGGTCGCAATGGATTACTTCAACAAATGGTCTGAGCTATTCAGCAGGTTTGGCGTCCCGATGGACGATGGACGAAGGTCTCCACGATGTTGGGGATCAGGAAAACGAGAACAACACCATTATACCCACAGTCAGACGGAATGGTGGAAAGATTCAACAGTACCTTGGAACAACACCTATCCAAGGTCGTCAGCAACAACCAGCGTGATTGGGATGAGCATATTCCCCTATTCCTGTTGGCATATCGCTATGCCGTACATAATGGTACAGGCCTGACCCCAGCCAGGGTCCTATTCGGAAAGGAGCTGCGATTACCCTGCGATTTGGCATTTGGCTCACCCAAAGAACCTCCCCAGGACATCGACGATTATGCCGACCAGCTCCGACATAACATGCTGGCAATACACGAATTAGCCCGAACGCAGATGTTGGCCACCAGTGACCGGATGAAGACGCGATACGACCTCAAGGCCAATTCAGTCGGATTCCAGGAGAGGGACAAAGTCTGTACAACCCCCAACGGAGCCAGGGTAAATCCCCAAAGCTTACACCCGCCAGGGATGGTCCATACGAGGTGATCAAGAGGCTTAATGACGTTGTATACCGGATCCGTCGAAACCCCAATGCTAAATTGAAGGTGGTTCATTTAGATCGACTCGCTCCCTACCATGGAGGGGATGTTTCTGATCGTGACGATCAGAATTAAAGGGGGGACAGTGTTACGAAATTTACCCAAAGCCGACCCTGTTTCATTTCAGTACGATATCAATTGCTTTAAGATAAAAAATAGTTCTCGAAAAGGCTCGGCAGCGGTAGGAGTGATTATTGATTTTGCGAGAATGTTCTATGCTGGTCTTATAAAGGAAGCAGCCACGATGGAGAGTTTAGATATACCGCGACGACTAGTGTATATGGGAATGTTATTGTGATATTTGAATCAGCTGTTTTAATGCAAATATAGTTCTAGAAAAGTGAAAGTAAATATTAGTTTTATAATTTTAAATTGAATCCACGGACTTTACAACAGTATTTATGTTGTTTCATCTTCCGTCATCTGTATTTTTAAAAACTTCGGGAACTTCATATAAATCCCTATAAAACTGGGTGAAGTGCTCCCATTTTTTAATGTTATTCGAATGTTCTCGTCTGTTAATGCTATTTCATTTCTATTTCCTACATTATTACTACCTTCTTAGCGTTAATGTAGCTTTTCCCTTTTGTATTGTTGAGTGTACTGGGTTTGTCGTCCTCTGCAATCTTATGGTTTTACACATTTCGGTATATTCTACACGTTGGATATCTATTGACCTTTCTATTCCCTTCGTTTCTGTCTTAATACTTTATGTCGGAGCTTAGTTTGTAGTTGTTGTGTTCCACATGTTCTTGTGTAGCTTTTCTTCTAGAAGTGTTTCTATTACTCGTAAATTTGTTTCACATTTTTATTATGCATGCATGCATGGTCGGCGGTATCCTGGTATGTTTCAGTCTTTCCAGTTTCGTATTAAGGACAATTCTTACTCTGACACCCTGTGTTGCTTCCTATCGTGAATGGTATTTAGGGTGCCACATCTTTGATTGTGCTGATGTTGTCAGGACAAAGTCAATTTCATTCTTGTTTGACCCATTCGGTGTTTGCCAGTTTCACTTCGAATTGACGGTTTTCTCAAAGAAGGAGTTTGATTGGTATATTTTCTAATAGTATCCTAATTCTTTCCTCTTTCGTTGCGTACGCCATATTCAAAGTGACCCACTGATACCTATTGATACAATTTGGCAGTAAATTCGCCTGTTTTTACAATGGCCTGTTGTTAAGGCATATCGAAAGTATACTCTGTTCAAATCAAAGTATAAAAATACTATTAGGTTGAATCATTTATGTTTCGTTTCTGTCGATTACCAAATATTGACCCTTCAACGTATGGCCTACGTGGAACTATTATTTTTATGTATATTCATCGTTTGCTACTACTTTGTGTACTGTACTACAAAATGAATATCATCTTTAATTTCTGATGTAGATGAGTTGTAAACAAATTTACGACGATAGCTTGGTAGTCATCTCATGTAGAATATTTACGAATGTCCAGCGGTACTGATACGTGGTTTTGACTGTACTTATGGCTTATCTATAGGGAATGCATATTTATTTATTCTTTTTCGCAAAATATTTAAATAGTAGTAGGAAGCGTACTCATATGAAACCTTACAATATCTGATATAGAATAAATATTTCTTGATTTTTAATATTAATTCAGATTCCTGTTATGTTACCTTCATTAGATTCTATACTTTTCGGTAAATATGAACCGTTAATAAAGTAGAGATAATTAATTTATAATAACATTTCATTTTGTCATAGTTTCACAGAGCTGGAAATTAATCTTGTATACCAAACCAAACACCTTGAAGTGCAATCGTCTAAGAGAATTAAAGAGACGGATGCTACAAAGTTCGAGCTGCGGAGTAGCTGCAATTTGATCATTCCCGGAAGGCTATTAAGGTAAGTAAATCGGGGAAACCAGCAAGCATTACAAATGCTTTATAACTAATCATAAAATGAACAAAACAATGCAAGTTGCTTTTCCACGTTCTGGTATCTGTATGTGCAATTGTAATGACGTAGAAATATGTTTATTGTGAAGCTTACGCTGTGAATTGAGCATTTCAGTTCTCGTTGAAGGAAGCTATTTAATTAATAGTAATAATTAATTAATGTTCAACAAGGGACACAGTGGCGACCCAAGAGGGGTCATAGCGGTCATGACCACCCTAAGTCATACAAGTTACATGAAAAAATCTCTAAATAAAAAAATAAGAAAAGTAAATTAAAAATTGGTAAGTAATTCGGAAAGATTGTTGAGGAGATCTTTGATTATTTTGCCTGTAATAAAATATCCAAAAACAGGTATTCAAAATAAATTTGAAAAATTCGCTCCTGAACAGGCAGGCAATATTTTAAAGTAAAGTGAGCTAAAGGATTTTCAAACAGTAAATCGTACTTATTTACCGCCATTTCAGATCAAGAAAAGTGTTAAGTTTAGATATTTTCCCAGTTTAATCAAGTTCTCTAATACAATTCTTTAGTCTAATATGTTTAATAATATGATCAGCTTATTAGATTTAGATTTTGACACATTAATACCCACAAAGAATATTTCATGGTGTAATACGGCAAATTAAGTTTTTATAAGTTTTCTAGGGTAAATTTTTTGAAGAGCAATCATACCAATGACGTAAGCTTGGACTCTTAAAATTTAGTTAACGGGCAAAAAATATAATATATGCTTTCGAGCACAAATGGTGAGGTTTCATAAAAAAGTCATTAAGTTAAACACTTAATCACTTTAAAAAAAAAGAAGCACATTGAGAACTTCGAATGCTTACAAAAAATTCTCTACTTCAACCCATTTCCACGTATTGGAAAGTAATTAGTTTCATAATAAAATTTGAGATTGTAACTTACAAGGTTAGAACTACAAAAAAATAAAACATACATCAAATTGTAATAATTTGTTATAAATTTTGTTCAAACTGGCTTCCACCGTTCCGGATGCAATTGTGACACTTTTTTCTAACTGCTAGTCGCACCTCATCGACATTTTTTCAAAAGCAACATTTATTCTTTCTCTTAATTGCTACTAGGTTATGGATCATATTAGATAATTCAGTCCAAACGCGTGGACTGAGAGAGCTTGCCCTATACAGTGGCCTCCAAGGTCCCCAGACCTGACTCCCATTGATTTTTTTGTATGGTGACGGACCAAACTACTTGTTTATGAGAGAGAAATAGAAACCCAGAAGCAGCTAAGAAAAAGAATAAATGTTGCTTTTGAAACAATGTGGGATGAGATGCGACTAAAGACTACGACTGTAGGCAGTCAGAAAAAGGTGTCGCGATTGCATCCGTAGTGGTGGAAGCCAGTTTGAACAAAAATTATAACAAATTATTGCAACTTGATGTATGTTTGATTTTTTTGTAGTTCTAAACGTGTAAGTTACAATCACAATTTTTTTTATGATACTAATTCCTTTCCAATACGTGTGATATATCGTTGAAAAGGGGTTGAAGTATAGACGTTTTTTTAAGTATTCGAAGTTCTCGATGTGCTTTTAATTTTTTTTCTATTGTAATAAAGCACTCTCTTCGAGGTGTCTTTCCTTTGTACGCAAGACAATATATATTATATATATTATATTTATACACAGGGTGTCCCAAAAGTTCCGGAACGTCATTTTATCTCGGCGGGAACGCATTTTAGAGAAAAATGTTTCAAACAATACTTATAGGATTTGTCCCTGGCTATCGAATTGCGACCTTGAATTTGACCTTGACCTTGACCTTCAAGGTCATTTCAAGGTCAAGTCGATTTTTTCAAATGGTACAACATATTTCTGACCTCGGAAATGGAAAGATCGGAAAATTTTACGTTCAAATATGTCCTTGACCATTTTTAAAACTTGACCTCTGGTGGTCAGTAAGGGTATCCCAAAAGTCCCGGAAAAGCATTTTATCTTGGCGGGAACGCATTTTAGAGAAAAATGTTTCAAACAAAACTTATAGGATGCGTCCCTGGCTATCGAATTGCGACCTTGAATTTGACCTTGACCTTAAAGGTCATTTCAAGGTCAAGTCGATTTTTTCAAATAGGACAACATATATCTGACCTCGGAAATGGAAAAACCGGAAAATTTTACGTTCAAATATGTCCTTGACCATTTTTAAAACATGACCTCTGGTTGTCAGTAAAGGTCAAGTCAAGGTCAAGAACAACTTCGTTGCGTAGCTCGTCAAATATGGGTTTAAATTTTTTTTTTCAAGAACTAAGGTTTAGGATTTTTAGACGGCAATGCGATGCTTAGTATGGCTACGCAACGAAGTTGTTCTTGACCTTGACTTGGCCTTTACTAACCACCAGAGGTCAAGTTTTAAAAATGGTCAAGGACATATTTGAACGTAAAATTTTCCGATCTTTCCATTTCCGAGGTCAGAAATATGTTGTCCCATTTGAAAAAAAATCGACTTGACCTTGAAATGACCTTGAAGGTCAAGGTCAAATTCAAGGTCACAATTCGATAGCCAGAGACGAATCCTATAAGTTTTGTTTGAAACGAGATAAAATGCCGTTCCGGGACTTTTGGGACACCCTGTATAATATATATTGTCTTGCGTACAAAGGAATGACACCTCGAAGAGAGTATTCAATATCTCTGACAGGTGAAGTAACCTGAAAATTTTATGGTGACATTCTGTCCTAGGAGTTAAGGGAGAACAGCAATTACACGGAACGGCTCCAGATTCGGAATCTCTGTTTGCTGATTCTCTCGAAAATCCTAGATGTCGGTCTTACATCTCGCGTCTTCAAATGTAATAAAGTGTTTAACTTTTTGACTTTTTTATGGAACGTCGCCATTTGTTGAAATAATTTCAACCAATTATTTGTGTCAAATATTGAATGGCGAAGAGCAAATAAACATCATAGATTAGATTTAAGTTTATTTGATGAACATACAGTGAAAAATAAAAATGCTACAAAAGTTTATATGAAAAAGTCTGGGAATTAAGAAAAAATATATATTATATTAAAAAAATAAAATAATTGGTCAAGTGCGAGTTGGACTAGCATACTTAGGCTTCCGTACCACCTTCAAGATTCTAATATTCCAGTTTCATACAAGCAGGAAATGAGTCCATTTTCTTATATTACCCTTATATCTTTTAAAGGAAGCGTTTTAAATTTATAAAAAATATACACTTTGATTTTCCACACATTGACTTTTTATTTTACCTGCTTCAGGATTCGCTTGATTTTTATCAGAATACATATGTATTTAATTTTCTAATTTGGCCCCCAAAAATTAACATTAGAGTTTTATTTTACTAATAAGCTTTCAGAGAAGTCTTTTATAATCTACTGTCTGAGTTTTGAGGCTCTGTAGATTGGAAGATAAAGGGCAAAATAGGTCTAGTTTTAAATTATAAATTATTAAATCTGTTATTCAAATTATTAAAAAATACAAATAAAATATATTTTTCAAAATTTAAATAGTGTAGTTTCTAAAGTGGGAATTATGTCGATGTTTAATATTTTTTTAATATCTTTTAAACAAATAATTTAAAAATATGATATATTTGTAATTCACATAATGAGCCTTTTATCTGATATATTACATGATGCGTTTGAAAATTGAATCTTTATTTTCCATTGTATAATTTGTCCCTAAAATTACGATGGGGGTTTTCTAATAATTGATTTTCCGTTTAATTCTATTATTTGGGGCCCAAATAATAGAATTAGGGATTTTTTCATATTTTTCCTATAAACAAAAAATGTAGGTCTTATAGTTTGGGGAATAACGGGGGAATGGGTAATTTTTTTAAAATATTTTTTTAATATATTTAAAAAAATTCATTTAAAAAAAAATAAAAAAAAATATTTGTATTCGTCATAATGAGCCCTGTGATTTGATATATTACATAACCCATTAGAAACAATTATAATTTTTTATTTTCCATTTAATTCTATAAGTTGCCCCCCAAAATGAATATTAGGGGTTTCTCCTTATTTTTCCAGTAAAGTTCAGGTGAGGGGCTATACTTCCATTTTTTTTTTAATTTTTCAGCTTATTTTTTCGGAGATAAGAGGGGGGATGGGTAAAACTTTTTATATTTTTGTTAATATCTTTTAGTTAATTTATTTTAAAAATATGAAAAAAATATATTTGTTTTCTTCATCATGAGCCCTTTCATTTGATATATAATATGATGGGTTAGAAACAATTTTATTTTTATATTTTCCATTTAATTCTATAATTTGCCTTCCAAAATGAGTATTAGGGGTTTTTCCTTATTTTTTCCAGTAAAGTTCAGGTGAGTGGCTATAGCTCCATTTTTTTTTCAAAATTTTCCAGCTTTTGGTTTCGGAGATAGGGGGAAGGGATGGGTAAAATTTTTTATATTTTTGTTAATATCTTTTAATTAATTTATTTTAAAAATATGAAAAAAATATATTTGTTTTCGTCATAATGAGCCTTTCATTTGATATATAACATGATGGGTTAGAAACAATTTTAATTTTATATTTTCCATTTAATTCTATAATTTGCCCCCAAAATAAATATTAGGGGTTTCTCTTTATTTTTCCAGTAAATTTCGGGTGAGGGGCTATACCTAAATTTTTTTTCAAAATTTTCCAGCTTATGGTTTCGGAGATAAGGGGGGGGGAATGTGTAAATTTTTTTATATTTTTGTTAATATCTTTTAATTAATTTATTTTACAAATATGAAAAAAAATTTGTTTTCGTCGCAATGAGCTCTTTCATTTGATATATAACATGATGGGTTAGAAACAATTTTATTTTTATATTTTCCATTAAATTCTGTAATTTGCCCCCCAAAATTAAAAGTAGAGGTTTCTCCTTATTTTTCCAGTAAACTTCAGGTCAGAACCTATACCTCTAATTTTTTTCAAAACTTTACGTTTTATAGTTTCGGAGATAAGGGGGGGGGAATGGGTAAATTTTGGTATATTTTCGTTAATATCTTTTTTAAATAATTTTTTTTTAAATACGAAAAAAATATATTTATATTCCTCAGAGTGAGACCTCTCATTTGATATATTACATGATGTTTTTGTTTATTTTTAAATTTTTATTTAATTCTATAATTTGCCCCCCAAAATTCATATTATTGGTTTCTCCTTATTTTTCCTGTAAAATTCGGGCAACGTTCTACATCTCCTATTTTTTCAAAATTTTAGGCTCAGTAGTTTCGGAGATCAGGGGGGGGAACGGTCGATTTTTTTAGTTTTCCCCCAGAAGTACCCCTAAAATCAAATTTTTTTCTTTTACGATATGTACTCCTGATTGGGTCACCAAACTATACATTGATACCAAATTTCAACCTCTTCCGTCCAGTAATTTAGGAGAAAATTGTTGTGATATGACAGAGGCAAAAATCCGGAGTGATATTATAAGGGTATCCGTATATTGTATATACGGAACTCTAAAAACAAAAACGTTAAGTTATCTACATTTATATGGGCTATATAATATCGTACATGAGCCCACCTATCTGCCCTCCATGTTTGGCGACCCTTCTACAAAACACCCTATATATATATATATATATATATATATATATATATATATATTGCGATAGATTCTGTGGATTGTCCGAAGGAAGACCTCCTCCTCATTTCTGTTATATGTTAAACCGATAACTCAAGAAAAAGAAGCCTGCGAAAATGGCCTTTATTTCATGACAAGACGTCACCACCGACAGAGCAATCCTCAAATTTCGTGGATGTGGGGCACGCTTATTTTCATCTGTCATGTTCTAAACATTTTTTCACAGGAAATGTTGGTTGTCTCTTCGAAATGAAAAGCTTAAGAAATGTTAATTTGATATTAATCAAAAAATGAAGACGGAGCTGTACTGTGGACCATATATGTTGCTTAAATGTATTTGGGTGCTATTGAACTGGTTAGCAAATTATTCTTATTTTTGTAAATAGAAAAATGTATTCGTTCAGTTAAAATGTTGGATAGTAACGTATGGTATGCAATATAAATATATAAGCTGCATTGAGCGACCCACATGTAATCAAATTTTAGTAAGCAAGCAGTGGGTGAGCAAAATATTTAATTTTGTTCACTAAACAAAAAGTAGCAATGAAACCTTAGTGGTTATTCACAAAATTAATTTCTCTCTTTGCGTGTGCTCAACACATGGAAACTACCACTTTTTGCCCCAAAACCCCAAGAAATGCATGTTAGATTCGTTGAGCACCATCACAAACTAATACTTTTGGGATCCATTCATTTTTAATACAAATAATTTGTTAATTTCACTCTTCACAGTGTCACTCAAGCCGTACGATCAGGTACAGTCCTTGCTTTCATCATGGTCGTGTTCAGCGTTAATTTTGAACATTGGCTCAGAATTTGAAGTGTTTTCAAATAATAAATACATTCTTGCAGAGCGTTGTGGTCTATGTCATTTCAATTTATTAGACACACGGCCGGATTTAAGTTGGTGGGGGCCCTTGGGCATAAAACTGGAGAGTGCCTCTGGGCACAAAACTAGTGGGGGCCTACTTAAGGAATTCAAAATTGGCAGTCAAATTTATATTTTACATTTATTATTTTTAATAAAACATGCCACTTAAAAGGATTTTTACATACTTATATAAAATACATCAAATAAATAAAGTTGAGCGAAATATATATTTATTCAAATAATTTGAAGTGAAAAAAATTAAAAATTAACTATATAAATTTTCAAATAAATCAAATAAATCGGTTATAAACTCTTCGGGAAAAATGATTTTGATAATTGCTTAGTTTTGCTTGAGTTGCCCTTCCCCTTAGCTTCAAATAGGTATTTTACTTGGTCTTATCAACAGTTACCTGCTAAATGTAATTGCATCTCATGTTTATATTACAGACTTAGGGTTGCTCATATTTTAAAAAAATTGGTGGGGGCCCTGGGCCAGTGCCCAAAGTGCCCTTATGTAAATCCGGCCCTTATTAGACACATCTCTACCATTCTTTTAATAATAAACTGCTTATAGACATGTTTATATTGGACAGACACATGATAATACATGCAGGCTGATACTGATTAAATCGTTGACGGTTTGTAAAAGTGTTTGTGGAATTAACGTTGCAGACTCTTTTTTTTTTATTGCAAGGCAAAATCTTTTTGGCAAACCATTTAATTACTTTATCAATTTCAATTTAAACAATTTATTTATTTTATTTTATAAATTTTGTTACCCCCAGATACACCAAATATTTTCATTTCTGTTAATAGTTATTTTATTAATTTCCAAATATTTTCCCTTTAAATTATATCAAAAAATCAAAATAAATTTCAACTTAAATTTCAATACCTTTTAACTTTATTAATGTTGCCCAAATCATTCAATTATATTTTCAAAAACATTGAGTTGACATTAGTCACCTGTTGGTCACCAGTCATTTAACAGGTACTTTATTAAAATTGGATTTTATTAAAAATTGCGATTTTATACCTTTTAAATTATTTGCTTATTCTATATTATGCTCTCTGCTCTGTCTATTACTATGAATTTCTTTTATGTTCCATCCAGTTCTGAAGACTTATAACGGTTTTTATAATTTGACACTTCTATTCTCTGTGTACTAAAGAATTTATTTATTTAAAATTTGATTTTTATCTAAAATATGTGTAATTTGGTTTGTTTATGGCCTAATTTGTGATTCTACATGTGTTTTACAAATTCTACTATTATTTTACAACTGAATTTAACCTTTTGATGTTTGACCTTAATCATGAGTCTTTGCAGATATTTTCTTTGAGTATTATTATTAAAATTTGTATGATGTAATATCTAGCTTTTATATGCCACCCTTTTATCTTTGCAACGATTCGCTTTTGAAACATTTTACATTGTTTAAATTATTAGTTTATCTATGACCTATAATATGACTTCTTATTTATTTACAAATAATTGTCACATCATCTCACAATTTAAATTCTTGCAATTTCTCTTTATCTATATGCATGCATTTTATTTACATTACCCCATTACATTAACTATATATTTAAGTTTTCGCGGGCACTAAATGTTTTAGGTGGTTTCCGGGAATTCATCCGCGTACTTGACAACTGATTTCTGCCGGGATCGATGGTAAAATGACGACGTTTCGGCAGAGTCACATCTGCCCTCTTGAACGAGAATTATGCGAACCGACCTGAAGAGGGTAGATGTGACTGCCGAAACGTCGTCATTTTACCATCGATCCCGGCAGGGATCAGTTATCAACTACGCTGATGAATTCCCGGAAACCACCTAAAACATATATATATATATATATATATATATATATATATATATATATACCATGGTAGAGCAGTCGAATGGTTTCGAGAATCGGGCACTTGTGGCATTCTGTATTTGTTTTTAGGTGACTCCATTTACAATTAACTTCACCTTATTTGAATAACAATAGTTTCATTCGTTTAATATACTCTGGTGGAGTCGGCAGTAACAAACTAGATTGTAAAATTCTAAAAACAGTATTTCCATGATATTGAAAAATATATGGGATAGTGTCTACCTTTAAATGGGATACAGTTTGAAAAAACATAATTAAGACGTTTTCGAGTAATCGCTGAAATTGTCTTGGAATCACTCTATCTGTTGATGAAAACCGCATTAAAATCCGTGGAGTAGTTTAAAAAATAAGCATACAGAGGGAGAGAGTGGAAAGAGACTTTGTTTGATATTATTCGTGTTATTGAAAAATATATGGGACTCCTTCTACTCCTTATTAGGATACAGTTAGGAATATCAAAATGAGTTAAGATTATTTCGAGTAAATCAATCATAATCACAGTTTTCAGATATGTAAATTTAACTTTTAATAATGTAATTTAGAACTAGGAATAAACTACGGTGTACGAATAATCCTGACGAAGTAGGTAGGTTTGTCTGCTAAAAGTTGCAGAAAATTTCTTGCTTTTCACTTAAAAACTGCTGTTTGAGTTTCGACAGGTCTGTTGACGTTTTCAAACTGCCGTAATAATAATTAGGGCTTAGTTATAAATTTTTGAGTAGCATAATTCGATTTAACAAATTTGTCCATTTTGCGGCAAAAGACATGCGTTAATTCGCTGACAGCACTGCTTGACAGCAAGAAGCAAGAACAAGTTCGCACACACCACCAATCGAAATTGCTACAATGCTACCTTGTTGCTAGTTTAGCGTGAACTCCGCTGCGCGTCAGAAGTCTCGATGATCGTACGGCTCTTACGGCTCTCGGATATTGCTGTAGAATGCCGGGAATATTGCTGGCGAGTTCCGAATTGCGCGATTGCGGATTTTGTTTGAAAATTTGTTGTACGTACCAGCCCGCCGGAAGTGTTTCTCGAAATTAGTGAACAGAAATTTGATTGAATGCATTAATCAACAATTAATTTTTGTTGTGGAGTGCAGTGCACCTCTAATCGTTATTTAAATAGTCAACTTTAAGATGTGAATTAAGTGCAGGAAATTATGAAGTCCAGTTGTATCGTCCTGTTGGCGTTGATATTATTTCAAAGTAAGTTGTTTTATATGAATTTGCGTATTTTGATTCAGAACAAAGTCTCGAAGTGAATTGAGATCAAATTTATGAAGTTTGATAACTTTTTTTGCGTTATTAGAGTTGGTAAGATTGCATAATTGTAATGAAACAACAATTATCAGTATAAAGTTAGTGTGAAGATTAGGATGCCTAATAAACAGAAAATAGTTGTTTAAAATATAGTGAGCATGACTCAATAATTAGATGGTATGCTCAATAGAGATTATTGGGTGATTTAAGTGTGTTCAGAGATTGTTCGTTCAAGGTAACTTAGTGGTTAGGTGTGCCTAATTTTTTTTTTCAAAATATAATGTTTTATAAGGGAACTATTAACTGAAATTTGCCCAAGAGAATGTCTGAAGGTAATAAAAAAATTAAAACAATATTACATTTGACTAGTAAAGAAAATAAAACTACCGTAGTATAATTTTTGTAGTTGATTTTCAACTCCAATACCTGCAGCATATAGTTTTATGGATTATTATTAATAAATTCATAAACTTGACATGCTGAAATTTTAAAATAGAATTTATAACCGAAAAATTTCAGACAATATACAGTCAGTATTTGTTGTGTAATCAGTAAATAAAAAATTACAGATGACTATATTAAAAAAGATATATATTAAGCTCATTATGGTGCTACTTGAATAAATACTTAACAATTTGTTTCGATTCGTTATGTTTCCTGAGTTAAGTTAAAAGTCAAAAATATAATTCGGGTGTTAAAAGTAGAGAGTATATATCCAATCCAAAAAACTAGAAAGTACATAGGTATCAATCAGTTTACTAATTTCATGTGTAAACAAATATTTTGCTCAATGTATTAAAGTCAAATCTATATGGTTACGAAAGGGAAAATCTATGGATACAGAGGTTTTAAATTGCTCACTCGTGCAATGGGCTATGAACTATTTAAAATACTGTTGTATAAGTAATTTTAGAATAATTGTTCATAAGGTCTTTGATTATTTTGCCTGTACATTACGGTTTTCTAGGTTTTTGTCCTGTAACAAATAAGTATTTGAAACTTGTAAATGGGGGACAAAGTATAGTAAGGCGATTTCGGGAAATTTCCCGAAGTACTGGTTGTCTGGAGAGAAATTCTCACAGATATTCTGAGTGAAAGACATGTCCACCATATAATTAACTAGTATTCCTGAATATAAATAAGTGTTTTGTATATTGTGTGCTACTTGTCTTTGTTTGGAGACGTTTCAAATCAAATCAAATCTGGACTCGTTATCAATCACTGTTTGTTTTCTCTTGAGGTTCATTCGTACATTTTTTTAATTTAATTGTGTTTAAAAAAAATTTGACAGTCACAATTTGGCTGATTGGGATATGTGTGGCCACAATCATAAGCAACACAATTCTTGGAATTCTGAACTGCATTAAATGGTTTCGGATGTGAAATGATAGACCGTAATGTATTATTTATTTTAAAAATCGTTTTATTTCTTAAGCGCTTAATTTTTTCAGATATATCCGGAACACAGAATTATGTTCATAATTTTGTTTTCCGTTCCTGTTTGGTTAGTATTAGTAGTGTGTTGGTTGTTTTGCTTTCTTTTTACGACTTTCGTGTGTGATTTTTTTGAACCATTATAGGAAAGAATAGTAAATCTATGGATACACATTGTCTCATAGACGTAATATGTATCTTGACGTTGCTTTAGTTCAATATATGACATTTTTTTTATTTGTAACTTCTTAATGATGTAGATATTTTGTAGTATCTAACTGTGGAACTTTTTGATTTAATAAAAATGTACAAAATTTCAAAATATTTATTGTAATTGCTATAATTTGTTAATTAATTACATGACGCTTAAAATGCAAACTATTTAGAGTTCCTATAGTTGAAATTTAGTAGAATAAGCTAACTGTTTTCATATTATCATTCCATCACTTCTTTTTCGGGAAAATCGACATAAAGCCAGGTTTCGGAATATGAGCAATTAAATTTTATGAAAAAATAAATTCTATTATCTATTCTTATAAATTTTATAAGGAAATAAATATTCCGAAATTTAAACCGACGACTGCACCATTGTCACTATTCCTGTGTTTTATTTTGTTAATATTAGGCTGGTTCTTTATTAGCTTTGAGAGATCATGTAGTTAATCACAGATCACAGGGTGCATATAAGTGAATTTGAAGACAGCCACAGCTTTTGCTTTTTAGGGAATTTTGTTAAAAAAATAATAAATTAGAGGGTCCTGGGCTGACATCATTAAGAATTCCTTACGTCTAAAATCATGTTCTGAAATAAATTACTCTTTAAATTTTGATCTCTTGAAAATGTGAGGTGTTTTTCGCTCATCTTATAGACGATGCAAGAAATGGAGCAGTTGTAAAATATTAAATAAGTAGATGAAGTTAGAAGTAAAGTGCGTTTCATTATTTTCATTTAGATTTTAATGATTTATTTAGCTTTTCTCTTATCATAGTGATTTCTTAAAAACAAATAAATTAAGTTATGGAAAACCAAGGTGTGGTAGGGGCAAATTGTGGAAGTTGACAGGACCACTAGTTGCTTTCTTATAAAAAAGTGAGATGTACATTCTTTATTATTTAACAGCATGCATGATTCGTAGTGTGTTCTTCTTTAAGTATCTAATATAACGGGCATGAGTGCAAATATTTTGGCGAATAACAATTCAGGTGATAACAAATCAAAAAGCCGTATAAAATTAAAAAAAGCTATAGTTTCGTAAAAACAAGAATATGTTACGAATTTCACACCCATTTTCCCAGTTAACAACATTTTCTTTAAAAATTGTTGTAAAGTTCATTTGTAAATTCTAAAGTTTATTTGGCTTCACAAAATACACTATTAGTGACAAAACATTTTTTGAAATCTCGGCCAAAATTGATCCATTCAATGTACAAAAATTGTTGAAAATCATCAAATGCCTTTTGAGTGTGTTGTAATAAATCTAGATTTATTTATCGTGTGAGTATATGTACCATATACATTAAAATATGAATTAATTAATGAGTTTAGGAATGTGTAATTTAAAATAGGTACTCAAATCATATGTAAAAAGCTTTTTATTTCTATTCTAATTTAACTTAATGGCCAAAAGAATTTCACAAATTATAAATGTTTCTTCCAAATATTAATTTTAGGAACCAAAATAATCTCCACCCAAAATATATGCACATACTATTTACAATTTGTATATATCCTATTCCCATTTTGTGTTTAGAATGTATATGTGAAATGTTTTTGTTTCTTTGCTTACAGTCGCTTGCCACACGATATAAATAAAAGCGTGAAAACTATTATCAGTAGTAACTTGATCTGCCTTTTATTTCGAGAAGTCTTGATGATTAACCGGTATATGCGTTCGCGCAAACACAAAGCACACTGATCACACATATTTTGCAATTTTGAGTAGCGTTTTCCGGTTTTGTTTTTGTCAAAGTTGTTTGTGTCGTTTGTTGATTCGTTGTATTTCTCGATTTGATCAATTTCTTAGATATTAATTTTTTGTTCTAAAAATTTCTTTAATAAACGTAATTCTGGTTATTTTCTGAATGATATTTGTGGCATATTTGTCAATGTTAAAGTACTTCTTGGGAAATAACACCCCAAGTCACGAAAAATGCTGTATTTTCCAAACGTTTCGGGTCTAGGTCAGACCCCGTTATCACTGGTCAAGACCTCGAAACGTTTGGAGTATACAGCAATTTTCGCGACTTGGGGTGTTATTTCCCAAGAAGTACTTAAACAAACGTAATTCTATCTCAAAATTTTTTTTTGTTGATGAAACTACATCCCCTAAAAATATCTTCCCCAGTAGTCGTACAGTGAACACTGTCAATACCAAGACGTTCTTCTTATATTTCCTAACTTTTACCTACCCCTCGAATAAGAATCAGCACCTGAATAGGATCTGACACCACCGTTGTTCGGTTTTGTCACATAGTTCAGATATATTTTGGGTGATATCTTCTAACGTTCGAGTTTGCTAACAAACTAATGGTAGTAAATAAATTTACGTTTGTAAGGCACATTTCTTCGGGTACTGCAATTAGGCATTCTTTCTTCATTTTCCATCGGTGAGTGGTTTTCCATGTTTTGTAATTCCAAGAGCCACACAAGCTGACCCGATTTGCAGCCTTTTGGTCATTATTGACATTGACATTGTCATTATTATTGTCGTCAACAAAGATTGCTGCGACTCAATCTCCTCTTTAAAATTTAAAATTTTTCTGTTCACAAACTTCCAATATATTCTGAGTAATTTTCAAAATGTTTCGTAAGGACGTTAAATGTTACATTCTATAAGAATATATATAGTTTCATTACAAATTAAACATAGCGCCTGTAATGTCTTCGATGGCACATTACATATAATATCCAAAAAAATGTATGAATTAGATGTTGCGGTTTTAGTTCAATGCTGGTTCAATGCAAGTATGTAATTGACGAAGGACCTTTAGCGGAACAATCGATAAAAACGTGCCGTCGCCTAAATGAATCACAAAATAAAAGTTAATCACTGACATTTTACGTCGAAGCTCTGCAGGTGGTGTTTTCTTGGTTCTTCTTTCTTCAGAGGCTAGCCCCGCAGCTTCGTCTGGACAACACGTTACACAAAAATAGCGACGTAATGTTCATTGATCGAGCAAACAAAAAATGCGGGTTTAACAACAAATGATGCGCTTTTGTAAACACAAAAGAAACAAAATGAAAGCGGTTTAGCGGTTGTTACGACCGGAACTAATAACTCGCGGAATCGTAACACAATAACAACAAAAAGCGGCCGTCTTAAGACGGTATCAAAAGCGTCCGAATAGCCCAAAATACAATACAGGAATCACGAATACTGTCTATATTTTACACGTAAAAAACACTTAAAATTAGCATTAGCGCGACGGAAGGTTTTGGAAAAGGTGCAGAAGTTTAAAAATCAATGAAGTAATTCAATCAAATTTGAACAATACACTAAACAAATTGCGGGAACGCACCAGCGCCGTATTGCTGGACTTCAGGACGAAATCTAGTAAATTTCATTAATCTTTGAATATTTTGCACTCACTGTCTATTTTTCGCTTTTTTCCAAGCTAATAAATCTGGCCCAAAAACAACACATGTCAAATCAACTCACTGTTTCGTATGGGCGGTTCGAAAATGTCTTTTAAAGGGGTTGCGTAGCAGTTTATTTCACTTGACAGTGTCGGTTCCTTCGCCTACCTAGGCGCACAGACTAGAGGTTGCGCTGGTGGTTTTTATATTCCAATTACTGTCACCGCGAAGTGTGAGGAATGCACTAGAACTTTCTCGAACTAACGAAGCATTCGCGAGTATTTAATTATTACCACCAGCTATAGTGAGGGTACTACTTCTTTTTTTGGTGACCATATGCCCAGCAAATTATAAATCGTTGTGGCCCTGGGTGTGATCAGTATGGCCCTCCGGCTGGAAAATTTGGAGGCTCCTACTCTAACCTATAAGGGCTTGCGTTCAATTGCTCTAGTATCGAAACAAAAATGTATGTTTATGCTTTTTCTTAAAACTAAATGGTTGATAAAATGCATAACTTATTTAGCTTCTCCCAACTCAAATTTGCTATTTAAGGATCGTATTTACAATTTTTATGTGAACACAGTGAATATAATGTTACCCCGATAACATTCTAGTAAGACGGATGGTGTTAAAATAAAGCCCGTAAAACTGGAATTGCTATGTAACACGTAAAAGAGCATGCGACTTCAGATAAATAATTCTAAATCAACTGAATATTTTCCTTGCTCTCGGTGTAATTATTTGAAATGTAGAATGTTATCAATAAGATCCAACAACTATCTATTTTCACAGACCTACTTCCAATTTAGCAACGTGTCAATAAATTTGCAAATATATGTGTTAACAATGTTATCATGAATTAATTATTCTTGTCCCTGATAATGCAGTATTTCTTCTGTTTTAAGATTTATTATTCATTAAAGTTTTCATGATTCCCCATTCTACCTTAAAGCTGGTGAACATGTGGTTGAATATAAGTATGAGTATACAAACAGAACATATTTTGTGCACACAACTTTTGGAATCTTAGTGCATTCTTGGTTTAAAAAAATGTCATTTCCGTATTTGTCTTCAATGGGCTTAATTTTCTCTGGTAAACCTGCGTTTATAAGTTACTATTTGTTTTTGAGTTTGCTTATTACTCGGGACATATTGATTATACTGATTTGTACGATAGGACTACTATTCATTTCGTTTGCAGTTTTATTTACAAAACTGCTTGGGTATTAATTCTATCCTAGAGTACTCGTCGTTCACCTCTATATTATTAAGGGAATTACGCTCTGAGAATAGACCTCGGATGATGTTGGGATGTTACAAAGAAGAGGAAGTAGAATATTTGTTGAAACAGAAGTATGTGATTCCTACCAAACTCTGCTTCATAAATTTCACATTTTGTCTTTGTTCCAAGTTATCATTGAGATAATATAATAATATTTTTGGCTAAATATTTTGACATAAATAAACATGATACAATAAAAAAATTATTACAATGTAGTGTTGATAATTGATTAAAAAATGTGAAATTACAGATTTTTAAAAAGTCTAAAAACCACTGCGAATTTAGGTTTACTTGAACTTGTAGTTACATGTTATAAATTCTTTTCTGTTTTTTAACTCTTGGAATAGTCTCGGGCAGATGGAATTTTATTTTAGATTGTGTTTTTTTTTCTATTGTTAAATTCGGGTATTTACTGGTCCAAAAAGAGGTTACGACAATCAGATACTATTTTTCAAGTAAACATTTATATAGTATTTCAGTTTTGAATCTTACAACGAGTTCTAACTATGATCCATGTATCATGTGCTACGATTAAACTCAAAAATTAAGGAAAAAAAATCAGTTTGAATAAAACAGTAACTAATAAAAGAGTTTTCTGTATTTCTTTGGTTTGAAAAGGAGTGAAATATTAATAAAAATGACTTACAAATCAAATAGAAATGGTCAAATTGTTGATCGTTAACTTTGTGACAATTTGCAAAGCCGAAATTCAGATTTTTGTAACACTTCATTTAACGTGTAACTTCAATAATCTATGCATTAAAGGTATTTTTTATGGATAGATACGTTTTGTTCTTGTGGGAATATTTTACACGGAAGAGCTACTTATTGACTCATCTGTAGCTAATTGTCACATTTTTTTGTGTAAATCACTCATTTTCAGAACCACAGAGTTCTTGAAATAAACAGATATTAGTTATAAATTATTGAAAATTACATACAACATAGGTGTTTCCATTCCAATAAATTGGTGGTTGCAGTTTTCTAAAATTTGTGCCACCCTGTATACATGAATATATCACAGAATAAATGCGGACAAATGTAAAAATCGATATATTTAAGCGTTTTCCGTGAATTTTCAATATTTTTTTTTATTAAAACTTTTATAAAAATTGTACAAATATTGACAGTTGTATCATAGCAGATGAAAATATGTTTTTGTCTTCTAGACATTGTATTTACAAAATTTTAGATATCAGTTAATTATCATAACTACTTATAGACACTGTCTTTGGATATATCTATATGAATATCAATCCAGAAATGACTGTAAAATATATACAGGTGTTGAAATTCTTTCTCTGGGGTCGGGTAGAATCCCATGCGATTTTGAATCAATCAACGCAATACGCACCAGGAGAATGAAGTCAGTTCGGACGTGTTTGGGCGGTAAATACTTTTTTACTTATCACCACATTCCGACGATTCCAATCGCTTAAAAATAAAACATACGATATGTTGTAAATAATTATAAGGTTAATGATTAATTCCTTATTGACAATTTTTTTAACAGTTACTAATTTATTTTATTTTTAAGAGTATCTATTTTATTTCATTTTTAAAACAGAAAAAATGTTAAGTTTTCGTTCTGGCCTAATAGCGGCCAATAATTTTTCATCGCAAACATCATGAAAAGGAAAAATGCTCCGAAATCCGTATTATTTGCGTAAATAATCATACTCCTTCGTTGATAAAACATTACTGACGAGGAGAGAGACGGACGGTCGCCTCACATACGATACGATATTCTCGTGCTTTACCTTGAATGCTCGTGAAACAGACGTACTTAAAACGACAATCCTCGTCTCATGCATATAGTAGCAGTTCCGTCCTTGTTTAACGTTAGCATTCTCCGACCCCAGTCAAACGTTTTCCATACCTGTAGATTATAAATGTGACCGTTTGTATGTTTGTTACTCAAATACGCAAAAACGACTGAATGAACTTGGATGAAATTTGGCGTATAGATGCCTAACCTGAAATGACATGATTTAGTAGTATACAGGGTATGATATAAAAAGTATAATAATGTAGTGATACAATATTGTTCGTATATTTACATGGGAAGTTACCAAATGTGTAGCTTTAGAAGTCGCTGAGCCTGGTTTTCTGTTTCATTAGAAGTTATTGAATAATTTTTGGTACCTTGGTTGTGGATAAATTTTAAAGATCGTGGGAAAAAATCAGGACAAGAGTGGCAAACAAAGCTCCTTGATATTTGTATGCAATGAGCAATGAGTCTCATTTTGATATTAAATTGAACTTATGTGGTATTTGCATGATGGTGTTCCAGCTCATGCTTTACGTCAACTATCTGAACCATCAATCTGACAACCGAGGAATGCACAATATGCTGGGCCAACCCGATCGCCAGATTTAAATCCACTGGATTTTTTCTTCAAGGGCCAGCTAAAATCATAAGTATACCCTGAAGGCGAAATCAATAATGAAATAATCTTAACTCAACGAATATTTGCTGCAGCTAATCAAATACGTGCAATGCCAAATATTTTTCAACATGTTCGTGAAAACTGGGTTCTTAGATGTAACGCTTGTGTGGACACTTTGAGCATCTTTTGTGAACTAAACTATAAAGAAACATACGTGCGGAAATGTTATACATGAAACAAGAAACAATTGAATTCTTGGTACATTTTTTTGACATTACAAATTCACATTACTCAATTCTATGTTACTAGTGTCGGCTATAATACGTTCTAGCTGCACTTTTTTTGGTTTTCTATTTGAAATTATTATATTAATTATAGTGCTGAGTTAATCAGACACAACATACTGACATCTTATGTATGTATTTTTACCAAATCTCTTGTTTTAATACCATCTAAGGAACAGTCAAATTATTTCATGTAACTGAATAGAATAAGTACAATATTGTTTGTTATCCGCCTAGAAGTTATCACTGTTTACTGCACTTTTCGGTACTTTTTATATATCTAGGCAAGGTTGCCAGATGTATTGAGATTTTCGAAAACTTAATAATGGATTAGGTCTTTAACTACATGGTATTAAGACTTTTTAGTTCATACTGACCAATACTATCACCTGCCAAAATATCTGCACTGCATTATGTTACCCCCTATATAATAAGTAATATCTATTCCTTATAACAATTTCTTTCAGACTAACCTCTTAAATATCTTATTCTTAACTAAACAAAGTATATACTTAACTCGATCAATTGTACCTAAAAATATATTTTCATCGCTAAGGTACGACGAAAAACATCTTTCCAGTGAGGCATAGTTCAATGATTGGAAAATAAATGAAAATCTGATTAAAGAAATTGTCAATTGGAACCTGAATAATGATGTCAGAGGTTCCTGAAATAAATTATCTCGGAGCCTGGTGTCCAAAAAGGTCAGTAGTTCAAATAATAAATTGAATGCTTTGATATCTCATTACCAGAGCAAGAGAGCCGTAAGATAATCGGACTGTAACTTATATATGGGTGAAAGAAAATTAATGGAAATATCATTTCAATTTATAAAATGGCAGTCTGAAATTCTAATTGAAATTTACTTTTGATCAGTGAAATTATCGTCCTCGAAATTGATGAAGAGATGAAAGTAAAAGAAATGTATTTCAAGGCGGTGTTCTGGGTTTCTCTGATAGCTAACGACATAATTATTTCAATATATTTACTTATTTGTGAATTTCATAATGAGAAAGTATTGACAACTACATGATCACTCCTTTTTATAATCTAAGGCAAAATAAATGACCAAAATAAGATAGAAGCAGGGAGTTTGTTATTTATTCGGTTTATCGGCAATATACAAATACATTTTCTAAACATTTAAACATAACCAAATAGATGTATGTGTGTAATAGACGAACAAAAACAATGTTTTGTGCTCTGACATCAAGTTAGGGGAGTGAGTAAGGGACGATAAGTGACTTTTTTGAATATTTTACTTTGAAAAAATAACGACGGCGGCCTTGGTCTCACCGTATACTGGAAAACTATTCACAGAGACCGATACTTTCACAGCCATTTTAGCTATCGCCCTACTCAAAATTTGACTGTAATCAAGACTATATTGGATCGAATGTCCAGAATCTGCGAGTTAGGTCATTTAAAACATGAATTACTCTGTTTAGTTAGTCGAATGATGATTGGCCAATGACATAATTTGTTGGAAACAGCTAAGCAGTTGTCACATACCTATTGAAATATAATGGATTGCTTTGGGATGCTAAGAAAATACCAGGTTTCAACGGTTTTCAACCCACTCAAAAACTTTGCCATGTTTTTTTTTTCGTCTTTCTTATACTCATATATTCATGTCTACACTTAAGCAAACATTGCTAAATATTGTAAATACTAATGTTAGATCGCTATTACCTAGCTTCATTGATTTTACAGAATTAATCGCTGTTAATTATGATATTGTGTGTGTAACTGAAACATGGCTTAATAGTCGCATTAGTTCTGAAACAATTGCTATTTCTGGATATAACTTTTATAGAAGGGATAGAGCTGACAGGCCGAGTGGAGGTATAGGGTGTTATATTAAGACGTGTCTTTCCTGTGAGATTGTAAATTCTAATTTTGACAATACTGATTTTGAGCATTTACTTCTCAGACTCAAATTAATGAAGCACACAGTCTTAGTGGCTATTATTTATAGGCCTACCAAATCAAATTTCTGCCAGTTTAGAAGTTTTATAGATGATCTCCTCGCTAAACTTTGTTCCGAATATGATTACTCAATAGTTACAGGGGATTTCAATATTGATATGCTTAAACCAAACCCACTCCTCGAATCGTTTGATTCATATGGATACTTTCAGCCCATCAGCGAACCTACGCGTATTTCTGCTTGCTCTGCTTCCCTTTTGGATCCAATTTTCATTAGTGATAGGAGAATTTATCACAATTGTGGTATTGTAACTCAAACCCTCAAACAAAAGTTTTTAAATGTGCGGAGTTTTAAATATTTTAACGAAAATAATTTTATGGCTGATCTTAAAGCGTATTGCTGGGATAAAATCTACTACTTTGATAATATAAATGACAAAGTATCTTTTCTAGTCAATGGTCTTACACTTATCTTTAATTTACATGCTCCAGCTCGAACTATACGTGTGTCCAAGGCTCCCGCACCGTGGCTTACTGACGCCTTAAAGAAAATTTATAATGTTCGCAATCAAGCACTACAGAAGTATAAATTAGTTAGGACAGACGAGAATTATAAGTTATATAAAGAGCTTAGAAATTTTGCATTAGCTTCCACTAGGCGTGAAAAAGCCGCCTATCTCAACCATATGGCAAAAGTACATACTAATGGTTTGTGGAAAGGTCTTAAAAATCTAAACATTAGTAGTAATAATCGCCAACACTGCCTTCCAGAACATTTACAAGACCCAAATACAATTAACGAGTATTTTTCCGGAATTTTTTCTAAAAATGACAATTATAGAGAGAAAATTAACTTTTACTCAACTTCTAAATTTGGCGATACTATATTCAAATTTAGTCTCATTAGTCAGAGTGAAATATTAAATGCTATCTGTAGACTGAAATCAAACGCCGCAGGAAGAGATGGTATTTCGTTACCCATGATCAAACTCTCCTTGCCGGTAATACTGAACCACATTACTCACATCATAAATTATTGCCTTGAATATGGCTATTTTTCTAGATCTTGGCGAGAAGCTGTTGTCCGACCGATTCCTAAAATTTCCACTCCTGCTGCTGTGAGTGATCTACGTCCGATTAGTTTACTTCCAGTCCTTTCGAAAATTTTGGAAAGAGTAGTCTATGAGCAAGTCTTGAACTATGTGAGAATCAATAATCTTCTGCCTGCCACAATCTGGATTTCGGAAGGGGTATAGTACTGCCACTGCATTGCTCAATCTTACTGACAATATTATACGAGGAATTGATGGAGGATTGTCGGTTATACTGGTATCGTTGGATTTTTCAAAGGCTTTTGATATGATAGACCATGACCTTCTATGTGCCAAGTTAGCTTATTATGGTTTTGATGACCGCTCCCTCTCATTCTTTAAATCGTATCTCTGGAAGAGATCGCAGACTGTTTCCTTGAATAACATGTTTTCACAGCCAAGAATGGTTGTTTCAGGGGTACCCCAGGGATCCTTACTAGGGCCTCTCCTGTTTCTTCTATATACGTCAGACCTGCCAAAAATAGTTTCGAACTCGGATATTCAATTATATGCAGACGATACCCAATTAATTCATTATTTCTCCTCTTCAGAATCACCGGAAAATGTAACAGCAAATATTAACCGAGATTTAGATGCTGTTTTCCAGTTTTCTACTGCACACAATTTGAGTCTAAATGCAAATAAAACATCTGTAATCCTATTTTGTTCTAAGCCAAGAAGAGCTCAACTCGAAAGCACTATCCAACTCACATTGAATGATACTGGATTGAATTATTCTGAAACTGTTAAAATTTTAGGTCTGATTATGGATAGTTCACTAAGATTTCGAGATCATGTTAAATTTCTACTGAAAAAATGTTACATACGTCTAAGACTCTTGTATATTAATAGGTATATAATAAATTATAAAATACGTAAAAAACTCTGTGAGTCATTAGTTATGTCAATACTTAATTATTGTAATATTGTTTACTACCCCTGTTTGGATATTTCTTCGAAAAGGAGACTACAGTACGTTCAAAATTGCTGCTGTAGATACGTGTGTAATCTCCGCAAATATGATAGGGTGTCGGCTAAGATTTGTGAACTAAATTGGCTGAAAGTCCAAAATAATTTTAATTTTCTTTTTTTAACCTTTTTGTACAGATTGGTTAAGACTGAGTTACCTGAATACCTTTTCAAAAAGTTAATATGCAGACAATATGTTCACAACAGATTGATAAGACATAGCTTAACACTCACTATGCCTCACCATCGGACCGTACTGTTCCAGCGAAGTTTTACCTACAATGCGGTGAAACTATTTAATAAAAATTACGCCTATGTTTCATTGCCCGTATCTTCATTTTGTAAAGTAATTAAAATGCAACTGTTGTTAGGATACTAAAAACAGATTTTATAAGATTTTTGTGATTTGTCTATTTAATGTTTCTTCCTGTGATATGTCTTAGTGTTGTAAGTTTCCTACAAGGTTAAGAGTCAGAGTAGCTTTAAGCTAATCTTCGCCTTGTAGGGGCAAAGCTTTATTTTCTATTTTGTTTTCTTTTATACATATATTTTTTTCTGTAACCTGTTTTTCATACTTCATACTTTAAATGTAAATGCTTGTATGCTTTGCTAATAAAGACGATTTATTATCCCGACTTGACCATACGATGTATGGCATCACACTCCCTCTAAGGCACTCTATGAGTGCCTTTAGGGGAAAATTCACTAAACCCCAGATATCCTAGATATCAAAAGGGTTTAGCTCTGTGGGAGCCCTGCCAGGTTTTCAGGCCCGTGGTTGGAGTCGTGGCGGCAGTTTCCCATGAATTTTCTGACCGTCCGGGCTGTCCCTAACAAGACTGCTTTTTGCATTTGTTTGTAAAGATGTTCGTCCAGACCGAGGTATTTTAAATTGTTTAATAGATGTTTTGGGACTAGTCCTGTTGTTGACATAACAATTGGTACAGTTCGTGTGTTGTTCATGTTCCATTGAGTCTTTATTTGAAATTCCAAATCTCTATATTTGGTTATTTTCTCAGCCTGCTTGATATTTATATTATTGTTGTTAGGAATTGCTATGTCAATTAAAGTTGTTTTCCGAGAGACTTTATCTACCAAAACTATATCTGGTATTGTGAGCAACAGACCGATGGTCAGTATCGTGCGGTCCCAGTACAGCTTATAGTTGTTATTTTCTAGAACAGATTCTGGTTTATATTTATAGTATGGTAATCTTACCGACTGTGATAATTCATGTTTCAGTGCTAGTTCCTGGTGAAGTATTTTTGCCACAGCATCGTGTCGTTCTTTGTATTCAGTTGCAGCGAACGCTTGACAACCTCCTGTGATATGCTGGATAGATTCAGATGTTTGGCAACCGTACCTGCATCTATTATTATTATTATTATTATGTTATGGATACCTGTTTCTTGTGCTGTTGTATATATTGGTACCATTCAGCGAAGTGTTAAAACTCCATGTTTTTGGACGGAATCATAATCGGTATTGTTAAAACAATCTACGGTCGTAAAACATGCACTTCTTTCAGCAGATCACGTTAAAAATTACGAACTAATTGGTGTACCTACTGTCAATCACATGTAACTTGTATTCTCGTCTCCAGCAGAAACGATTTCAATAGAACAATAAATACATTTGTTAAAAAACCAAAACCGACTTCAAATAATGGAATTTAACTAACAAGCAAAAAATATTTTTTTCCTGCAATTAAATACTTTTTGTGGAGTCGGTGCCACATATGAATATAGATAAGCAAGAGAATAAAATGCATAACTTTAAATTTCATTTGTTTCGACCCGACCCGACCGACCGACACTACATATTGGCTCGATCTTGAAATGGTCATCCAATTCAGTTCACTGTATAAGAAACAGAGACTTCTCTCTGTGTGATCTGTGACAGGGACCAGGTATTATATTAAGAGTTTCTTCTTTCATAGAAAATCAGTAATATATAGAAAATAAACTAATATACAATACCTGCTCAAAATTTGCTGTTCGTTCTAATAAAAACTCCAATTCTCTCTTTGCGATTCTTTAAATTAGACACTTGACATACATCAGACATCAAACAGAACACCATTAAACTTGATATTAAATTCATGTATTGACTAGCTTCATATTATCAAGTAAACATTTTACATTAAAACTTCTAAATAATAATTTTATAGAAAATCAATAATAAATAGGAAATAGACTAATATAATGTCAAAGTAATATCGAATACCTGCACAAAATTTGCTTTTCGTTCTAATAAACACTCCAATTCTCTCTTGGTGATAAGTCTCATACGTCAGAAATTAAAAATAATACCACAAAAAAGGCAGCTTGTCATTAAACTTTTATATTATCAACGAATATAGACTCATAGAAGGATACACATTAAGCAAAACATGTCCCCTGTTTACATCGTTTTGTTATCGTAATAAACAAAGTACTGAATAGAGGCACTGATGTATAATATACATCCGGAGCTTTTATATACACCAAAAAAAGTGGTCCAGAGTCTAAAGCACAAGGCTGCCAATCCAAAGTTCCCGGGTTCGAAACCGAGAACAATTATACTTTTTTTTAATATTATGTCATTATTAATTAATTTTATATACTATTTTTAATTGATATAAAATGAGTATAACTCGTTTTAATATTACATACAATAAGAATTCAAAATACTAAATTGTTGCTACCATTGAATATATGGGTATATAATTTATTGTTTTGTATAAATGTTGTGTTTGTAATGATTTTAGCTAAAAACAAAACGAACTTTTCTTTGACATCTTGTCTTCAAATACTTATGCAGATGAACAAAACTATTTACAAACACTTTCTTTGCAGTTATATTTAATTTAAGAATGAAATTAGGATTAATACTTGACTCGTAACAACATAGTGACAATTATTTTAATTCACCTGACATTTATATCTATTACTAAGAGTCACACAAATAAAGAGAAATGAGACAGTGAGATAACGAGAAAAGGAAAGTATATTTTGTAAGAAGCTTTCGATTCCATCGTTCAGTGTCAAATGGCTGCCGCTCTTTTTTAGTGATATAGCGGCTTCATTGGATGCAGTTGTCAAATCTAATTAATTTTTTCACTATTGTCAAAGTGAGGTATTCACTATTTTTAACCGATTCCAAAAAGGAGGGGGTTATCAATTTTGTTTATGTATGCTCAGTGATTATTCAAAAACGGCTTGGTCAATTTTGATGATTTAAACTGCACTGTATTAAGGAATATTACAGAAAGGGACCATATAATTTTCTATAACGTGAGATTTACTGTTTTCCAGAAAATCAAAAAAAAAACAGTAATTAAGGGACTACATTTCAGTGAATTTCAATAAATCTAAAACGGCTCAACCAATTTGAATATCTTGAATTGTATTCTACACAAGAGATGTTGCATCTTGATTCCGTATAATTATCTATAACGTAAAACGTACTGATTTCCTGAAAATCGTAAAATTATTTGCAAAAAACGGTAAACATCAATATACCTGTCAGAGATATTGAATACACTCTTCGAGGTGTCATTCCTTTGTACGCAAGACAATATATTTTATATATTATATATAATATACATTGTTTCTGGTCAGGGAACCTTCACCAATTGCGCTTCCCACAATTGAATGTCCTCTCGAACACTTCTATATGTATTTGAAACATTTCGTTAAATTTAACGAAAAGTAATTATGACTTTTCATTCGAACGTCTATATCGCGATCAGTGGCGGCTGGTGGGTTATGAAACTGGTGGTGCACCTTACTGGTCAAATATTGGGATTTAAATATGCAAACAAACCATAGCTCTGCTAATATTGCAATTATCTTTTATTATTTAAAATATTCGTCGACTTTTTTCGAAAGCGAAATGTTCAATGATCTTTTTATTAAAGTCTGGCATTGAGAAATATATTTTTTTCAATACTAAGCACAGAAAGAGCATTTAGCCAGTCCTGAGACATCAAATTTCTAAGAAACGTTTTAATCCTTAACTCCAGTTTCCTTATAAATTGATTCGTCGCCATAAATATTGCAAGTAAAACAAAATAATGTATTGATGCGATCACATCCACACAAAAATTTCTTTTTATTATAAATTTCACTGTTAAGACTTCGTGTAAATACTTTGTTTTTCATTTTGCACTCTTGTTTTCAATTAAGATATGGCTAGGTGGACCAACCAATTTTATATCTAATTTGTTTTGAAACGATTTATTATTGTTTTTAATATAGTCAATGTTAAAGTTGATACTCATTACACTTATGTAAACACACACACATACACTGTATAATAAATATTCTTTCATAGACCACGAGGACAAAAACAAGGCAACCACAAATTAAATCACGTAAACAAAAATTTGAATTATTGAAACGTTGTGATAGGTCCGGTAAATATCAGCACAGCTTGGTGTCTCCGTGCGGCTTACGAGAATCAGCCAATTACTCCATATAGTTTGCATTAGCTATCTTTTATCTTACGCTTTAAGGGTGTTATATCGTATCTCATAGACGCTATATAAGTTTCAACGTACCGGCGGTCCCATTCCAATTTAAATTAAATAAGTTTTAATATTATATTAAAATAAACACACTTATGTAATTTCCACTTAAATTTATGTACTATTGACAATTGTTTCACCAGGTTACTAGCTTCTTCAGAAGTCTTACTTTGTATTCTGAAGAAGCCAGTAACCTGGTAAAACAATTGTCAATAGCAAATTAATTTAAGTGAAAATTACAAAAGTAAAGATTCTTTATATATAAGAAAGTCTGTTAAAAAGTATCTCCCAATTTTATAAAAACCGTATAAGCCGTGTCATTAATAAAAATATGGGACCACTTCAGGATCCTCCTTAACAGAAACCAGTTTAAACGATCCAAAGTCTTGCAGACGGTTTTCAGTAATCGCTGCACACACATAAAAAACATGGATAAAAACGAATTGAGAACCTCGTTTTTTTGAAGTCGGTTAACAAGAAGGTGTGGAACTCAATAGAAACCTGCCTTCCCGTGTGAGAATGTGTCATTGTTGAGAGATGCGGAGTCCTGCCCGTTCGACGAGATAGCATTGACTACCAGTACTCCACCACTGGACTGTTGTATTTATTTTTTCAATACAGAGAGAAATATTTTCTATAAATTATTATTGTGGAGCAAAATTTAATGGGTGGTAAACGAAGGCACGACCGTAGTAATCAGCATGTTTAAAAAAACTTTTCAGAATGGTTAGTTCTTACTTTGATGAATCTGTACAGATTAGGGTATGCTCATTTTAGCAAAAATTTGCTAAATTGTGAATCTCAAGACAAAATCTGGAAAATACAAATTACAATTCTGCTGGCATTTTTACGTTTTTTCGGCTATTTAACAATCTTGTAGTTGAAATTTCGAACTAAGCTGGTATATTTAAATTTTGTTTATTCTAATGATGGAACCATTTTATAATAAAATGGCTTAGATGAATTATTAGAAATGTAATTTTCTATTAGACAAGCGCCTTACGTTGGGCAGTAAATTCAGCATCAGCAATATTTAAACTATAGATATTTTATCGACAAAAACATTTAACTTGAGAACCAGATGGGACATACGCTAGGAAGCCACCGCTTTTTACTATACTGACTGGGTTCACAACTTGAAATTTCAGATAATACAACTAGGTTATAGGATGAAAATAGCCACTTTTATGAAAGTTTTGATACGTGGGCTGGAGCAATTGACTGTACAAAATATGTATAGGATGAAATGAATATTCATTGAGTGAATGAATTAACTTGCTGAAACATAATATAACATGCCGAAGAGGATATTAATTTTAATTTGGTAATTTATCTGCTGATTTGATTGTTAGGATCTTTCTTTAGACAAATTAAATTTCATAAACTAATTTTTGGATGTTTGTAAAAAAATCTAACAGTGGAAACAGAACTTTATCATTTTTATCTAATATTTGCATCTTATAAAGTATTTTACAAATATTCTTATAGTTTTAAAGAAACCCGCAAATTTTGAAGAAAATGAGTTTTTTGTCAAACTAATAAGAACCGAAAGCTTTTGGTACACCTTGGTTACTACATCAACAAATTTAACAGGCCCTAAACAAAGTTTAAGGTATATCCCTACATATTTTGTCTATATTTCTGAAAACGGCGTTTACCAATCATGAAGACTTTTCATTTTAATGATGATCATTAGCTCTCAAGAACATTCAAGGCCAAAGGTCAAGGTTTGCTGTAAAAACATACGAACATGTATCGAATACTGTATGATTTCTTTATTTAATGTCAAGATACTTATCATGACTGCTTATCATACGTAAATATGATTAAGCATTCCAGCCTTCTTTTGCTACTAACTTTAAAAATAACACAATAAACAGATATTAAAAATGAAAAAACAAATCGATAAAAAACAGTGATCATTTAATGCTAGAATATATATATTTAGGATTCTTACAGAGGACGCTGCCTTTCTGCGTTGAGCCCTTGTTTCCATCTCTTCTTCTCTTCCCAATCCCTGTCTTGCACTCTGCTTAAGTACATTGTTTTATTAAGTTTGTAACTACAGACTTCTCTTGGTCCACATTTCTTTCCATTAAGCAGTTTTCACTTCATAAGGAAGAAGATACTGTTCCATTTATTTTATAATGGAAGATCTTCCTGCCTGAACATTCTACTGAATTGTGATTGTTATGAACAAGTTTCCTACTATTGATTCCCTTAAAGTAACTACTTTCTTCTAGTCATAGATATTTACTAATATCCACTTATCGAATAAATAACTGACTGACAAATATCAACATCACAAAATTTGATTATTTCATTTAACCGCTAGATGGTTGACGGAAAAAAATATCTGTCTTTTTCGATTTTTTTCGATTGAGGGTGGTTATAAAACCCAAATTTCAACGAGTGTGTTTTACTAATAACAGTGTATTTGAGGAAGAAATGTTAAATGCGTGGTGTGGATATTAATAAAACACAATATATAAATTTTGTAATGTATCTTTAAGTGGCCAGAGGTATTACATACTTTTTCTTCACAAGATATTTTATGCGAAAGATATACCTCTAAAATATCCAGAAATTTTGTGGCTGCAGCAAAACAATATTTAAATAGATAATTTCCTCTTACGTTATCAACTCTCAGTACATTTGACTATTTCTTTTGTTTATCCACGCACTTAAAACAACTACCGATATGATTCCGAAAGGAAGGGCACTCACGATTTTAACCACGAAAACTTGAAATGAACCAATAATAGTACGATTACATTTCCTACAGTTGTAAGTTTTTACTTTATTTTAATTAATGGTTGTGTACTTTTTGTAAATTATTTAATAGTAAGTACAACTAAATGATCATAAACTACTGTTTGATTTCAATATTCATTAGTTCACATCCAACTACATAAACTCTGGGAGATGAAGTGTTTTCAGCTAAACTTTTAAACGATTTAGTCGGCGTTGTGGGTTATCCTTTATTAAATTTAATAAACATGTCACTGGAAAAGGGATTAGTGCCTAGTGGAAATGTAGTGTAATTATACCAATACTGTAAATCCCAAAAAACCCAAAGAATCTCAACTTACTACTGATAGTTGACAAACTAATGAACAGCTCAGTGGTTATTTGGAGAAGCACGGAATACTTTACACGGGTCAGTCAGGCTTCAGAATCAAACACTCCTGTGAAAGTACGACTTAGTATGTGTTAGCTGAGTGGAAAAAAGAGCCTTTGAAACGATAGACAGACACATATTGCTAAAAAAGTGTGTATCCTATAGCATGAGGGATACAATTCCGCAGCGGTTGGGGAGCTATTTAGACAATCAGTACCAGCAATCAAAAATTAAAAATAATTTAAGTAAATAAGAAGTACCTCAAGAGAGTATGCTAGGCTCCTTTCTGTAACAATTTATCGTTCTGAATTCAGCATAATACCACCGCTGTTCCTTAGTGTAACAATTAGCCCCCGGCTTACTGTGTAATGGAAAAAAAGAAAAAATAAAGGACTTGACCACCCGGAAATGATTGTTGTTTGTGAGAAATACTCCGGGAACCCCTCTCAGCATATGTTGGATGAAAAATAATATAAAAGGAACTTTACTGCCTTGACTCTCAGTCGTTGGTAACTTCTGGCTTCTCGTTAATTAAAATATAAACTTTTGGTAACATCCTCGGAGTGTTAAAATTGCATTTATCGATTTACATTAATGATGCCAGTGAATACGTAAAACATTGTTTTGTTAACCTATATGCGGATGATACTATAATGTCGGTATGTGGCTCTGACCATCAATCAATCAGAAGATAATGAGAGCCGGGAAGTATATTTCGTAAGAAGCTTTCGTTTTCATCGTTAAGTCTCAATGACTATCATTCTTTTTATTTATTTATTTATTTTCCTCTTAATTTATTAGTTTATTTATTTATTTACTATATTTATTTATTTACGCCAACCAGCACAAACACACAAGAAGAACAAGAACAAATATATTGGTCAAATTTCACGAATGTGATGTCACATAATACCATCAATTTATTGATGTGAGTTGTGAATGAATAGTAAGAGCCTCCAAACAGGGAGATACAAAAATAAATTAATTTTTATTTCATTACTCCACATCTTTTTTAAGATCAAGTCTGGATACGATACGATCAATGGAGAATAAAAATATAACCATTTGTTTAAAAATGTTAAACACATAAAAAACGAAATGTATTTCGAAGCCGTAAAACCGTAATAGTTTTAAAGGAAAAAGGTTTACATATTTGCATGGATAACAAAAATAATGAATTTGTTTAAAGTTTGAAGTATTTAAAGTAGGTATTTAACCTAGGGATCCAACATGTAGCCTATATGTACAAAAAGTTATGTAAAAAATTGTATTCTTTTCCAGAATATCCGTGGACAAAAAAAAATAGTGTGCAATTCCATTATATATCCTCATTTCATATACTATTTCGAAGCAACAAAGACGATATAAATAGATTACACATTCTACGAAATAGAGCATTGAGAATGTTTTAGGTTGTCGACAATATATGAAAATCGACGATATATTAACAGATCTGAGATTTTTAAATCCCTCCAGATGATATAAGAGGCTTGCTTAATTTTGTCAGGATGGATAAATAATACATTAAAAATATATTAACTGACATTCAATTATAATTAAAAAGTTGAATGTAATTAAAAAAACAGAAAATAAATAACACCTTGGTTGTGTACCTATACGCAAATTTTGAAAATGTAAACTGTAAAAGTGCTCATTATGTACAAATTAATTACCTACCTATCTAGTATATTTTTGAAGTTGGTACTTCATCAAACTTAACTGTTGCTGGTATTTAACGATGATCAAAATCCAATATGGCAGAGATAGATGGTTTTTAAGTTGACCATCAGTTCTCAAAATCTAGAATACATGAAAAATATTACTTAATGCTACTGCCCAATAATCTAAAACTAGTGAGTTTTATTTGATTTAAATTAATTGGTGAGGGTAATAATCCATTTTTAAAATTCCCCAGATTTTAATTCGTATTTTCATTGTATAATTAAAAGCACTAGCTGTCGCCCAGTGGTTTCGACCAATTGTGTCAATATCTCTGACAGGTTAAGTAACCTTAATAATTCGTATTTTCCAGATTCGGAACCTTGTGTATAGTATCTTCGAAAATCCTATGTCGGTCTTACATCTCGCTTTTAAAAGTAACAAATTTAATTTTTTTCAATATAATTCAAGGACTTTATTGTTTCAAATTCGTAATTCTTAATTTAATTGAACAATTCAACCGCTAATGGGTACCCTATTTTATTTTTTCTAACCTCCCTATATAGTTAATTCCACTCAATTCTCTATATTAAAATTCTCATTATAATAATTCCATCTCATTATATATTTCCACCACCCTGTATATGCAACTGCTCATGGACACGCATTATTTTTTAACATTTTTGAACCACTCGGTAAACCATTTGATATACCACTGCCTAGCCACCGTATTTACTTTTTCTGTAAAATTTTTAAGTTTCTTCTGTAACTATATTTCTACTCCGACCTATATTTCAATCATCATATATATGGAACTCTTCGTGGGCACCCTTAAATATTTCCTTTTCTAACATTTTTTATCATCATCCTGTATATCTATTATTCCTCTCACCCTATATTTCATGTTCCCTATATATACAACTGCTTATGGGTTAGAATTGTTGCATTTCCATTTCCGCCACCCTTTATATACATCTCTGAAATATTTTTTGCACCACCCTGAATCTGTAATTCACTGCGCCTTCTATTCCAAGAACCCTGTAAATTCAACCGCTAATGGGTTTTCCTATATAATTATTTTATTATTTATAATTGCACTCTACTCTATATTTTAAACACTGCAACTGCTTATGTGCCACCCACGAAAAAAATGATTTCTAACATATCTGGAATCGCCCTGTATAATTATAATATACAAAAATTATTTA